>CM062616.1:24763908-24825047 GCA_025617555.3 Puccinia polysora
GAGTATTTAATTGTCAAGACACAAAAAAGGGGATGAGGCCCCAGATATTTGAGGTTTATGATTGGATGAGTAGTGGATTGAAAAAAATAGGCTCTCATTCCAAATCAGGAGCATTTAAAATGGTATCCTGGACATGGTGGCATAAAACCCAGGGGAAAGTAGTGTTGGCCTGTTTGAGACCAGATGAATATCCTATGTAAGTAGGACAAGGGGAAAAATTTAGTATTTCCAGAAACCTCAGCAGAGATTTGAGCCAGTTCCTGATCCCAAAATTCATTATGAATTGATTCATTTTTTATTTAGAAACAAACTGAGCCATTTTTTTCCAGAAGTTATTTTTGAGGAAGAATTTATCTGAGGTGAAATTCTTCTAGAAAGGAGGGCCATTGGCATACAAAACAGGGCCAAGAGAGGAGAAGTGGCAGTGGCAGACTTTAATTGTTTTTCAAAGCTGGATGACCCAAATTTGAATTTTAGGTTTAAATTGATTTAGAGAAGGAATTAAATGTAAAAAAATATTTTGTGTATTTATTTTCTTATTTTTTTCAAAGATTTAGGGAAGGGGGGCTAGGGAATGTGAGGTTTTGGCATATGAGGTTCCTGGGTAAAGAATACAATTTTTTGAAAGATTTGACTTTTAAATGGATTATTGAAATATTTTGAGTTCCAAGGAAGAGATGAGATATAAGAATCTTCTGAAAAAACTTGTTTCATATGAAAATTTCTGAATATTCTTTTGGAGATCTTATTTTCAGGATTTGAAAAAAAAATTAAACTTGTGAGAGATTTTCAATACACTTTTTCCTAATTTTATTTTGGCTTAAATCTTTTCAATATTTTCATTCTGTTTGCATATTTTTTCATTCTTTTTTTAAAAATCAAATTCACCAATTTTATTTTATTTTTGAGTTTGCGTTGAATAGTTATAAGAATGGAAAGGAAGTTGATAGCGGGTTTTAAATTTTCCACATTGATAGTTTCATAATTTGAATCCCTTCTTGAAATATTTTTCAATGGTGAGTTTTTACTTGAGGAATGAGCCAGATTGTTGAATTAAAATTTTTAGAATTGTAACCACTTGTTCCAATAATAATTTTGATAGTTGATTCAAATTGAAATATCCTTTTCCAGGAATTTGTTTCTTTTTTTTTCTGAAAACTTGTTTCAAGATGATAAGCTTTTGGAATTTTTTGCTACTTCTCTCCCTTGCGTGTGCACTCATCTTCAGGTCAACCACCATCTATTCCGACTACATTAGCGGAACTACTCAACCAAACCAACTAAATGGTCTCATATGATCTTCAAGTGATCTCAGTTACTCTCTTGAAATCTCCAAACCAACCTTTCAACTCAAAGATTTGAGGTGAGACTGTAACCCTCTTCAGTCATAATCTTCAACACCTTTCCTGTTAACCTCAAACGTTGTTGAATCTCAGAATCTCCAAACTCCTTAACATCACTCCTTTCATGCCTGCCTGGTGAGACTTGGTGTTTCTTTTGCTCCGTTGTTTTTCTTGACTCCTAAGATGCCCTTTTCTCATTGAACTCTTATTTTTTCATTGTCAGTCTTATCTTCTTCCTTGGCTTTTGTTCAATTGAATCATAATATTTCTTTCATGGTTAAAAGCCAAATGACCAGCTCTTCTTAACCTAAGCCAAGGAAGTCTCCACCAACCTTTAGATACACTATGGACCACTTCCAAAAAGCCACACTCAAAGCGGCCCTGGAAACCATTCCAATGCTTGTAAAAGAGAACTGTGGCATATGGAAGGATAAAATGGATGCCATCCTAGACATTAGAGGCTCTACAAAAATCATGAATTCAGATAGCTCAATCCAACTTGAGACTCATTTCAACAACAAACTCAAATTACTAATTATCTCCAAATTTGAATCTACCAACCATGACAATGTTTTCAATGCTACAAACAAGAACTCAGCCAAACTACTTTGGAAAGCTATCATCAAAAAATACACATCCTTGCAGGCCTCTAACCAAGGCAGTATTTTGAACTACTTTCTTTAACTTTGTAAGAACGGAGATAACATTGATGAATTCATTAAAAAGGTTAGGGTCTGTTTAGAGAAACTTTCTGAAGTTGGCATCATCCTCCCAGGCAATATTCTGGCTTATCTTCTGCTATTCAAATTCCTGGACAGTATGAAGAAATTTAAGGGGCAGATAATGCACAATAACAAAGATCTTACTTTTGATTTCATATTCAATCACCTTAATCAACTCAATAATTAATCAAAATTTCAGAGTTCCATGGAACCATCAATGTCATCGTGGAATGAAGTGGCTCTTGTATCAACCTTGCAAAAACCTCAAACTAAGGGATGGGAAGGAGAACAAAAGTGATACACTGAGGGTTTTCACAATCCTAAGCATGATAAATCACACTCAGCTGAACCATTCTGGAACCTGAATCTTGCTATTGCCCCAGAATGGTGGAGAGATGAACAAGCTAAATGGTGTGAAAAAAAATCAAAAACCAAAGACAAGACTCCAATGGCACATTGCTTTTTACCTTGTTACTTTATGGATTTACCATGGAAATCCCCAATCAAAGTTCCTTCTTGATAGTGGAGCCTTGGTGCACATGATCAACAACAGCAGATATTTCATTTAAATAGTGCCCTTTGATAAGGATTCTATTAAAACTGGGAAATAAGGCACCTTTTTAAAGATTAAAGGTAGAGCGAATGTTAGGCTATGATGGAAGAACTTCACTCTTTAACTCTTAGATTGTTTCTACTTTTTGGACATCACAATAAATCTACTTAGTTCTGGGGCACTCAAAAAAGCTGGCTGCACTATAATTTCAAAGGATTCCTCTTTATGTGTCACTCATCTCAATAGAACAGTCTTCTCAGGAAAAATTTTGTGATATTGTTTATTTAACTCTGCTAAAACCAAACTCATGAACATCCATAGGAATTTTGGTCATGCCTTGCTATCAAGACTAAAAAAATTCATTGAGCACCTTCCCAATGATATGCAATCAAACTTTGAATGCATCAACTGCACTCAGAGCAAAATTACCAAGGATAGCTTAAATCAGCCTTTGAATCCATTCAAAAGATATTTGACCAAATCCATCTTTATCTGATTGGTCCGCTGACTCCTAAATCAAAGCAAGGCCACAAATATGCCTTAACTATTTTCAAAAATGCCTTCTGGATAATTAGGAGCTTTTCCATTAGGATTGAAGGACAAGACAGAAAATTTTTGCATTGATCTCATTGAAAAAGAATTTAATCAAAGGGGCTATTACCCCTCCAAAGTCTGTTCAGATGGAAGGACTGAGTTCACTAATACTTCCAGGAAAAACACATCCAACAGATTTTCTCAGACTTATCACCCTCAGCACAACGGAAGGGCCAAACATGCAAACAGAACCATTGTTGAATTGACAAGATCAATAATGAGAGATGGTAAAATTCCTGCAAATGCTTGGGATGAGATAATAAAAGGCAATCCTTGTGTCTATCTCCTAGAAAAAAAAAATTAAATTTTGATTGCAAAGGTGGGGAAGGAATATTAATGGAACACACAAACAAGAAAGCACCTTGGTACCCAGTGGAAGGGTGTGACAATCAAACTCCTCATTCAACATCAATGGAAAATAACTCCATGGCAGAAAATCCAACTCAGCCGGCTTGCCAAACTCCTAAATAAAAAGACTACAGAAATCCAAGGAATGAAGACTCAGACTTGTCTGTGTCTGGGACCAAAAGCATATTTTGGGACTCTGATGAAGAAGACTCTAATCAGGTGATTCCTGAAAAATCATCTGAAAACATCAATTGGGTAATTCCTCAATGCAAGCCAACACCTTGTCAATTGGATCCTCCAATCAGAACTCTAGAGGATTTCTCAAACCTCAGACATCCTCAATGCTACGGCTTCTAACATCACTACAAACAATGTGGAAACAAAGAGGATGGAAGACCCCTAGTTTCCCTCAAGTTCAAGAGTTAATGGTCCAAGAGTCTGTTAGTAGTTCTGATGCAATGAGTTAAAGAGAGAGGGAGAGAGAGAGAAAGAATAATAAGATGAGTTCCTTTTTCCTTGTTCCTTCAATCCTTCCCATCCTCTGTGATAAGATAAGATAAGATCTCCCCCCCCTTACAACCCAGAGTTGAGAGTGAGGTATTTTAGTTCTCCCTCTCAACCCTAACCTAAGTACAACCGCAAGTAAGCAAGAATGATGAAATACAACCCCTAAGTACAGAACCATAGCCCAACTGTTATCTCTCGGTTCCCACAATCCTAATCCATATCCCGCATCCCCTACCCCATATCCCATCTGTATTTCCCGCCGTTCCAGATATACGGGGTGTATCTGTGCAATCCGTGTGGTCCGTCCAATCCTACCCAATCTGCCTATTGCCTGCCGTTCCAGATATCCGGGGTGTATCCATGCAATCCAATCCGTGCGCCGCAAGACGCGAAATCCACACGGTCCGTCCAATCCAACCTGATCCGCCTTGCGCCTCCAGATGCTGAGCCCGTTTTGACTACTGCTGAGTGCGCTGCGCGCATCCTATTCCAACTCGCATCCATAAAGGAACACCACAACAATAAATTTATGAACAAGCTATAGCGTGTGAAGAATGTGAAAAATGGATTGAAGCCATGAATTCCAAAATTTCAACAATCAAAGACTTAGGTGTTTGGGATGACTACGATGGACCCTCTCCATCAAATTTCTTAAAAAAAACTTGGGCATACAGAATAAAGGACAAATTTCATGGCAACCCTGTGAAATTAAAGGCCAGACTTTGTGTTCAGGGGTTTGACCTGATCAAAGGTCTTGACTACTGTGACACCTTTGCGCTGAATGGTAAACCTTAAACTCTCAAGCTGCTGCTTCTCTACTCCCTGAAGAAAAACCAATCCATTTGAAAATTTGAAATGAAGAGCACATTTCTCCATGCTCCTATTAATGAAGATATCATTATCAAGACTCCAAAAGTGTCTGATCAAACATCTGAATTCCTCAAACTCAAGAAATCTCTTTATGGATTAAAAAAATCCCCAAAGAACTGGTATGAGACCCTAACTGATTGTTTTAAGAGCATTGTATTGGTTGAATTGGACTGTGAAACTTGCCTGTAAATCTGTGAATACAAATCCTTGAGGCTTTTCTTCCATGTTGATGACTTGATACTAGTAGGTGATGGAGCGGGTTTTGAAAGAAAATTCTTGAAGAAATTCCCTAGATTGAAATCTCAAGCTCCTCAAACTATTCTTGGGATGAAAATTGAAGTCAAAGAAAACGCCATCTACCTTAGCCAGCCTAATCATATCAATACCAGTATGGAAAAAGTAGGACTAACCAAGGCAAAGGAAATTTCCTTGCCATTATCACCTGGGCTACAACTCAAACCAGCCAGAAATGATGAACAAAAGGGATTTAAACAACTCAAAATTAACTACCATTCCGCCATTGTTCTTCTAAACCACATAGCCTGTTACACCCAGCCGGATGTCAGTTTTGCTTTATCTAGTTTAGCAAGATTTTCCGCAAAAAGCTGGACTCTCCCATTTGAACAAACTGAAGCATAAATGGCGCTATCTTAAAACCAAAGAATCTTGAAAACTGAAACTCCACTTTGACTCATTGAGGGACCCACTAGAAGTTTTTAATGATGCTTCCTGGGCTGAAAATCTAAACATGCAAAATTCTCAATCCGGGTACCTCTTTCTTGTTTCAGGAAGTCTTGTGTAGTGGAATAGCTGAAGACAAAGAAACATATCCTGGTACTTTACTGAAACTGAACTTAATGCAATGGTAGATGCCTTTCACAAAGCCCTAATTAAGGATATTTTTCAACTCAACTTAAGAAAAATTCCCTTAAAGATTGATAACAGTGGCCTAAAAGACAAAATTTGGAAGTTTGGTTATAACTCAAAAAATTGTGATCTTGACCTTAAGATCAAGGGTATGTGCAATGAGCTAAGTAAAGATAACATTAGTATAGAACTCATTTTCTCTCAATGCATGCCAGCAGATTCCCTAACCAAATCTTGTTCCATTTGTAGTCTCAACTTTTTAATTGAATGCTACACTGGCAAGGAATAAACTTGCCTCAGATTAAATGTGTCTCCTTGTCATATTGTCTCCTTTTTCTTTCTTTCTTTCTTTTTTTTTTTTTTTTGGATTCTTGCTCTCTGAAATTTTCTATCCTACCAAGTCTCACCAGGCATGGAAGGGTGTTGGGATTTTTGGCTACTGCTCTCCACTGCAGGCGCACTCATCTTCAGATTGACCACCATCTATTCTAACTACAGTAGCAGAACTACTCAACTGGACCAACTCAATGGTCTCATACAATCTTCAAGTGATCTCAATTAATCTCTTGAAATCTCCAAACCAACCTTTCAACTCTCAACTCAACAGACTCACCTCAAATTTTCAACCCTCTTCAGTCATAATCTTCAACACCTTTCCTGTTAACCTCAAATCCTATTGCCTCTCAGAATCTCCAAACTCCTTAAAATCACTCCTTCCATTCCTTCCTGGTGAGACTTGGTTTTTCTTTTTCTCCATTTTTTTTCTTGAATCCTAAGATTCCTGTTTCTCATTGAACTCATTTGTTTTTCACTGTCAGTCTTATCTTCTTCCTTGGATTTTGTTCAATTGAATCATAATATTTCTTTCATAAGCCTTCAAAATGTTTTTAATAATATTCAATTCTTTGAAAATTCATATCCAATATCTTGATAAAAACAAGGTGCTAAAATTTCTGAAATAAACTTTTATGGTAAATCATAAACAATCTAACAAGATTTTGGGAGATTCTTCCAATGCATCTCTAGTTTATCTTTGAAGTTATAATTCAATTTCCAATGAAAAAGTTCATATGAATAGATTATGTTAATTTCCACAAGACAAAGGTTATTGAGAGAAAAAATACATGGAAAATTAATTCCAAGAGTTAGAAGGAATCCAGTTTGACTGAATAAATCCATAGTTTAAACAATTAATTTTTTTTTTATATTGAAACCATAAACAGATTTAATGTGGTATTTTACTTCCTTGTTCATGAAATTCCAAAACAAGTCTTATAAAATGTTCTGGTGATTTTTACCCTGTTCATCATTACCAGCCAGGGAAATCATTCAAATATTCAAACATACATAAATTGATTGAGAATTTTTTGGTGTAAAGTATCTCACTCTTATATAAAATTTATTATATTTATAAAAGAAGTGTTTTTTTTGGAACAGATTTTACTTCATATGAAGGTTTTATAAAATTAAAATGTTTTCTTGAGCCTTTAAAAATTCCAGATAAACTTTCCAAAGACATATCAATACATGAAAAAAAAGTATTTTTCTACTTTTATAAGAATTATTATCAGAAAAAGCTAAAATTCTCCCTTGCTAAAAGGTTTTTCCTATTTTGAAAAATAATAAGGAACTACTGATAAGCTTCAAGATAAATTAAATATTTCAAATCCAAATTAAAAGAGTTATTAATGCTAAAAAAGCTATCTAAAATCACTAATTTCCATTCTTATGAAATAATGCAGAGAGTTCTGATCCATTGAAGCTTCAAATGTATGTAACATTCCAAAATAAATAACAAAAACAGTTCTTTTAGAAACAAATTATTTAAAAACAGTAATTATCATGAATCTGATAATTGATTTCATCATATTTGAAATTTGTTTATTGGAAACCCACAGTTTGAAATAAATTTTAAGAATAAGCTTTTGAAATAAAGCCTGTGATTGACTAATTACTTTTTTCTATATTAAGGAAATTGTAAGCCAAATTTTTTAAATTATGAAGTACAATTGCAGACTTAAACTGTTTCTTCAATGATTTCAAACCATATCATCTTGCTAATTAAATAAAAATCGAATATATTATCCAACAAGATTGGTTAAACTTGTGATATTTTTTTATTAATCTTTCATACAATTTTGAAAGGAACTACTGATACAAAAAAAAATATGACAAGTGTGAATATTAATGGGTGATAGCCAGTCTTAATTTTTTCATTAAGCTTTATCAGTAGAAATACCTGTTTTTACGTAATAAAATCAATAAAGTGAAGGTTTTTGGTGTGAAATATTCATTTCAAAGATATGGAAAACATGTTTTTGCTTCAAGAGATTTTAAGTACTTCTCAAAATTGAGAATTTGATCTCTTTTTTTGAAAATTTGAAAATTACATAATCAATATGAACTCTAAGAAAAACTCCCAAAATTTATCAAAAAATTCCATCAAAAAAAATGAAAGTGGGATGATAATCTCAGAGGCTGAAAGAAATAACCACATACTCATAGCTTCCAAACCAAATTTTTATATAATTCAAATATTTATGAAATTAATCTAATAAAATAACTCTATTAACTCTAAATATGAGAGAAATATGAAAAACATTTTTTAAAAAGATAATTTACAAGGAGGTGGATCTGGGCCTTGAAATTTGAGTTTTTTGGACAAAAGGTTTGTGAGGATTTAGTTTAATTTACTTAAAATACAAAGAAAATTTGGAATATTAATTTCAAACCATTAATGAATATCCTCTTATTATTTATAAAAATCCTATTCATTTAAAATATCAAGATCATAAAATTCAAATTGAAGTTCTTATGAGAAATCATCATGTCATAAAAATACATCTTTCATTAGGCTCTAACTTCTGTCAAAATTATTTGGAAAAAGGTAATTTAGAAATATAACCAATTTACTCAAGCTTATTCAAATAAATGGAAGAGATACAATATAATTTGAATGTGAATCACTGGTTAGATTTTTCATTAATCCTTCTTTCAAATTAAAATTTGTATTGAAACATACAAGGGATTCATGGCCTAATGTTCCATTTTTCATATATGAGATTTCTGTGACAAAAGGCTCACATTTCAAACTTTGAAGATGGCAATAAAAGAAGTTTTTTCTCAGTTTCCCTAATTAATAGGGTTTATCAAAGTTAAAAAAACCATCCACTTTTTCATGGCGGGTTTCAACCCAAATCCACCATTTAAAACCCGCTATTGAAATGAAAAAAAACACTTATTTCAGATCAGAAGTGTCAAAGTTAACATGAAATAAGTGGTTTTTTTCAAGTAAAGTATATGAAGGTACCCACAGCATCAACCACACCTTGCACCACACCATCCATCCCTTACTTCCCACTTTGATCCAAATCCAACCTTCCATCCAACTCCAACGTCCTTGGAAATCTCATCCTTGCTTCCCACTTCCATCCAACTCCAAAATCCTTGGACATCTCATCATTTTTGCTGCTCATCCTTGCTTCCCACTTCCATCCAACTCAAACCTCCTTGGAAATCTCATCCTTTCTTCCCACTTCCATCCAACTCCAACCTCCTTGGACATCTCATCATCCTCACTGCTCATCACACTATCCTCTGAAAGCTCACCCTATCAAAATGACCCCTCAGCAATCTAAATCCAAATACCACCTACCCAAAAAAACATGCCCAAGAAATTCCAAAACAAACAATCCTCCTCCCTCAGCTTCCAAATCATCTGGAAAACTCAAGCATGAAGATCACCTAATCCTGGTCAACTGGCTCAAAGTTGTGTCAGACTATGCTGCTTGCTTTGGGTCCAACAAAGAAGCAAGAGTTGGACAACCCCCTTCTTAAAAGTTCAATGGTTATCTCCTTATGTCCAATGAGCTCAAGAAAAAAAGGTAGGCTAGAATTTTCTTCAAAGAAAATTCAGGAGCAATTTAAAAACTACTGGGCCAAGTACACAAAAGCCCACTCCATGTCCATCTGAACTGGGTTTGGCATAAATGATGTCAATAAAGCCAAGGGGATAAACTCTGTGCTTGAGAAATTGGATTGAATCTTCCCTTTCTACAACCACATGGATGAAATATTTGGCAAAAATGCAAATATAACCCCTCTGGCTGAGTTTGATTCTCAAAAAGCAGAGTCAAATGATATGGAGCCACTTCCCCATGATACTCAGCCTAGTGAACCCAAAAACAAGGAAACATACAATTTGCCACCATCAGAGCCAGAATCAGGCACCAAAAATGATGTTTCTGAAATTACATCTCAATCAGCCCCAATCCAGTCCACAAGCATCTAAAAGACTTTCCTGGATCCATCACTTCTTAGCATGGATGAGCTCAACAATACCACCAACTTGGGGGAAGACTGTCCTAATTCACAATCCACACTTACCTCACCTCAAGTAAGTATGTTTTTTCTTTTCTTGAATAGTGAATTTTAACTGATTTTTTACAAAAAGCCTCATCCATTTCTTTAAAATAACAGAAAGCTTAAGCCAATGGGGCTTCCTACATCACCTTCCAATTTGACTAAAGACAGTAGGCTTCCATCAATTTCAGCCAAGGGAAAGCGCAAGGCCTCCAATTCAATGAAAATCCGCTCAAAAAGTCATCAAAAGAGGAGACAAACTTCTATCTTTGGAGGCTTTTAAGAAATCATTGAGAAGGGAGATTCAAGTAATGAAAATGAATTGGATGGCTAAATATTCCCAAAAATGCAAAACAAATTGATTTATTGACTTTGAAAAACAGTGAAAAATCTTGTTGAAAGCAAGAATCTTTACTTTGATAGGGAGAAGTGCGAGTTTAATCTGGAAATTAAAGAGAACAAATGGAGATCAGAGCTTATAGCTCAGAAGACAAAAATAGAGGAAGAGGCAGCATCCCAAAAGAAGAATATCAATGCTGAAAGGAATATGAAAAAATATGAGTTGCATTTTCAGAAAGAGGAAAAGGAAAAAGATTGTGCTCAACCAGAGAAAAAGGAAAGGTTGTCATTGGAAATTGCCTGTGTAAGTAGTGTTCAAAAAAAACAGAGATTGAAAAGATTGCTCAGCTGTTTGGCTTGTAAATATATTTGAATATATTTCTATTCATTCACAAAAAAATATAATTAAATGATTTACAAGCATTTTTTATCTGTTCTTCATATCCATCAATGTTTGAGAATTTTGAAGTTCCATCAAGATATTTCTGGACTGCTAGTGCCATTTTTTTTTAATATTTTACAAGAGAATACTATTTGTGTATACTTAATGGATGGTGATAATCCTCCACAATTTTGATGATTAAAATACTTGGATTTGAAAACATCTAATGTAACCCCTGAAAATTTAGCAAAATCAAGATATACCTGATAATCCCTAAATGCAAACTTCCCTCCAATCATATCAAACTTATCATCAGCCAAAATATTAGTGTAAATTTCATTGGCTATAATGTTGGGATTGAAGATGGGAATCCATCCAATGAAATTCCATGCATTAAAATCAGAATCTTGATGGGGGAGGTTTTGAAAACAATCAAGGGTAAAGTTTAAGAAGGGATAAAAATCAGAACTCCTGTATTCTTCATCATACTCTATATGGTTCATGGAATTAATTTTATTTATGATGAGTTCCCTCTGGCACTCCTCAAAAATTGCTAGATTAAATTCTCTGAGTTTTTTCAAAAGCCACTCTCCAGCCACAATGATTTTGTCTTTTCTGCTTGAGGTGGGAATCCAATTCTTCTCATAGCCTTGCAGAAATTTGTGGCTGAACAATATTTTCCAAAAGATTCTTGGTTTCCTTTTTTTCTCCATCCATCAGCCCACATCACTCTAGAAACTAGGGCCTTGTTTATTTTCACAGGTTGAAGGTGTGTAGTGCAGTGAAGTAGATGGCAAGAAAACCTCTCCCATCCAATTTTATACTCAGAAGAAATTTCAGAGAAAAGGAACCACTCAGTAAGACAGAAAGCAGTTTTGTTGATTGGGTGAGTGATGGCACATTCAATGTTGAAATTTTTGTACAACTTCAGGGTGGATTCAGTGATGTGAATCTCGATTGTGTTTGAATCAACTTGCCTACTTGCTGTGATGCAGACAAACTTAATGGATTGGTTACTTCTTTGCCCCAGAGAATTAAAATGCCTCCTCTTCTTCATTTACCTCTTTAAGATCTTGCTATTCTGCTTAAGCCAATAGTAAATGATTCACACAGGAAACCAAAAAAAATACATAAATAAGGCATAGATAAGGCAGGATGGAAAATCCAAGGATTGGACTGAATCACTCCCCCAATGGCTGTGATCCTGATTGTATAATCAATTTGACAGACACAATAGGGAAGATGAAGCAGGGGGGACATCCAAGGAAGAAATGGGGGTAATGTCACTCACTGTTTTTTGGTTCCAGGTTTCACTGCATTGCTAATAGGCCTTGGGGAGGATGGTGGCAATTATAGTGGCAAGGATTGTGGTGGTGGGAGTTGGGAGGTTTTTGAAGTTGCTTTGGCCAAGGAAAAAGTTGGGAGAGGCTGGGTTGCTCACCCAAGGAGGGGGGGGGGGCATGTTTGTTGGTTGGAGAGGGGGGGGGCCTGTTGTTGGTTGGAGAGGGGGGGGGTCATTGATCAATTGTTGGAGAGGGGGGGCTGTTGTTGGATTGGTCAGAGAAGGGGGTGGGGGGGGGCTGGTTGTTGGTCAATTGCCAGAGAAGCAGGGGGGCAATTGCTGGGCTGGTGGGGGTGGCTTTTGTTGGTCAATTGTTGCCAGTGGCCAGTCAATTGTCAGAGAGGAGGGGGGGCAAGCAGTTGGACAAGCAGGGGAGTGGGGGGGGTGGTTGTTGGTTGTTGGTCAATTTTTGCCAGCAGCTGGTCCATTTTTGGAGAGGGGGGGGCGGCCGGTTGTTGGTCAATTGTTGCCGGCTGCCGTTTGATTTTCAGAGAGGGGGGGGCAATTCCTGGTCTGGTGGGGGGCAATGGGGGAGGGGTTGCTTGGGTGTTAGCTGTGAGGGGGTCTGGCAGGTCCAGCAGGGAGGTGCAGTGGGCCAAGGAGGGAGGAGGCAAGGGTAGCAGTTAGCACAAGTGCAACAAGGGGGGGGGGTTGGATTGAGAGGGACAGGGGAGGGCATGCCTGGGTGGGCTGTAAACATAAATGGTAGATGAAAGGGGGGTGTTAGCAAGGCAATCAAAAAGGGAGTTGAGATAAGGAAACTAACCTGGAGATTGAGACGGTGGTGGTGGGTTGGTGGGTGTGGTGAGGTGGTTGTTGGAGGGGAGGAGGAGTAAAAGGGTGAGTGGTTGATTCCAATGAGTGGGAGAGGAGGAGGAGGAGCACAGTGGTGGGGTGACTGGGGTCCACTTTTAGTTATCTGACTGAAAATATCAATTCAGTCAGTGCGGGATAAAAAAGAAAAAAAATCAGATAAATACTTGGGTGTTTGTCTCTTCACCAAGTTGGAAATCAGACCATCATGATTCAAACTGAGAAAGGGTGAGAGGTTGAATTTTCTCTCTAATTTAAAAAGAGGATTTATGAGATAAGAATGGAATGGTTTGAGGAGGATCAGGCACATCATCTTCAAATATTTCATCCCATTCATATTTGATGTTGGCCAATAGTTTATGGAGAATAACACAGCAGAAAATACAGTTTATGAGTACCTTAACATTTTTGGGAGTTTGGAGCTGGCTTTTCATTTCTCTTACCCTGGCCCATCTTCCTTTCAGGACTCCTATGGTGTGCTCAATCCAAACTTGTGATTGAGCAAAAAGATAGTTGAAATCAGTTTTGGCTTGATCATTGTGTGAAACATTGAGGTATTCTCAAACCACATATTTACCACTGGCATAAGAAGAGTCAGCCAGAAGGTATTGGTCTTCATCAAAGTAGCTCTGAGGTTGCCAAGAAATCTGCATTTGGATGAAGACATAAGAATCATGACAGAAACCTTGAAGGCCAGCATGGAGGGCAATGAGCTTTTTGTAGTTTTTTCAAACAAGTTGAACAGCAATGGAGTATCTATATGAACAAATGAAGCATGGTTGGTCAGTTTTGTGTAAAAAGAATTTCTATTAATAGATTGGATTGCCTTTTCTTCTGATCAATGTAGTGGTTTCCATCAAGCTTGGGTTTTTGATTCAAATGGATGTTGTTTCCATCAAAAAATTCAATACAACCTTGAAAACCTTCAGTACCCATTACCTATGAGATCTTGATGTGCTCTTCTTTTGTTGGCCATCATAGAAGTGAGCAACAAACTCCTAGGACAGAAGTGATAACGTGTTGGGTGTAAAAGTTGACTGTTCCATATCAAATAGAGAAAACATTTTTCAATCAATGAACAGCAGCACCATTACCATTGGATCCAAACCAAAAAATAGCAACAAAAATTTGGATAGCAGGATCCCATTGGGAATTTCAAGATTCATTCTTGGAGACAGGATGGTTCTCAATCATCTCCAAAATTTTCATGAATGATGCTGAAGAACTTCAAAATAGTTTATAAAATTTAAGTCAGGGAGATGGAGCTTGTGCTTTTTGTACATAGGATGGTGAAATTGATATTTTTGGGGATAAAGTAGTGGTGTTCCAATAGAGAATTCAAGGATAACCAGTTGGATTCAAAATCACAGTTGGAATTGGAGTCAAATAGTAATAAAAATTCATTCAGCTTGATTCCATTTTTGACTAGCTTCCTGGAGGTCACTTTTGTCATTCTGAGAAGTGAAGAGTTTGGGGAGGGGTGGTGTTTGTGATTTGAATTTATGAGGAGGTGTGTGATGCAATGGATATGGGATTGGTATTGATTTGCTGAGGTGGAGGTGTGGATGGGGGTTTTGCATGGGACAGATGTTGGATGGATGATGAGGCATAAATGGCGGATTTTATATTCTAAATCAGCTATTTTGAAATACACCAGTTAAGGTGTAAGTTTATTTCAGAAACCCTCCATTAAAAATTGTAGAATTTGTGAAAAAAGGTGGATTTCTAATGGCGGATTTGCTAACTTTAAAACACCCTATTAAGTGCAAAATTAATGAAAGAAATCACAAAATTCTTATTTATTTGATTAATCTTGGACTTGATTCAGTTTTTTTTTTTAATTTTTAGTGGTGTTTAAATTCCTCTAATTCAGTAGCTCTATATTCAATCTTTAAATTTTTTTTATTTTTGTTAAAAATATATTTACATTTCATGAAATAACAGTTTTTATTTGAAAAAATCAATTATTTTTTTTTGGTCTTATTATTTTAATAAATGAATTCTTTGTTGGAATATCAAAAATTATTGGCAATATTGAAAATTATTGGCATTATACTCAAACAATAGGGCATATCAAATTTGAGAAAACCTGCCATTTTTTATAGGTGGGTTTCAACCCAAATCCTCCATTTCAAACCCACCATTAAAAATCAAAAAAAAAAACACTAATTCATATTGAACATGTCAGATTTACCTGAAAATAAATGTGTTTTTCAAATAAATTATTTGAAGGCTTTAACCACCTCAACCCATCATTCCACATCATCACCCCTGGTTTCAACCTCTGACCTCATCAGAAAAATTCTACCTCCAACCTCATCCAAAAATTTGATTCATTGCTCTTCATCTCTTCATTGCTATCCTCATCACTTCATCACTCTCATCTCTTCCTATCCTCTTTGCCTAATCACTCTCACCACTTTAATGCTCTCATTACTTCATCACCCTCATCACATTATTGCTTTCATCACATCCATCCTGTCATCACTTCATTGCTTCATCCCTGCTTTCATCACATCCTAACTCTCATTTCTTCATTGTATCATTTCTTCATCACTTCATCCCTGCTTTCAACACATCCATTCATCACTTCATAACTTCATCCCTCTATCCCTCTTATGCTTTTTAAATTGCCCCTCAGCAAACCTCCCCCCGCAAGTCCACTAAAAAATCCAATGGATCAAAGCAAACATCCCCCAGGAACTCAACATCCAAAAATCCTCCCCCATCAGCTTCCAAAGGCTCAAGTAAGCTCAAGAGAGCTGATCACATCATCCTGGTAAACTGGCTCAAAATTCCCTCCAAATATGACACTTGCTTTGGATCCAACAATAAAACACAAGTTGGCCAACCTACATCCTCTAAGGTTAATGGTTATCTTTTGATGTCCAATGAACTGAAGAATAAAACCAAAGTTAGGCTGGATCTTAAATCCAAAAAGATATGGGAGCAATTCAAGAACTATTGAACCAAGTACAAAAAATCTTGCTCAATGTCAATCTCCACTGGCTTTGGTATCACTGACTCTGATAAAGGAAAGGGAATAAACTTGGTGGTTGATAATTTGGACTCCATTTGTCCTTTTTATATTCAAATGGATGAAATCTTTGGAAAGAAGGCAAATATCACCCCTTTAGCTGCTTTTGATGCCCAAAAATCAGATTCAGTTGATGCTGAGGACCTGGCTGTGGATTCTCAGCCTAGCAATGATGATCCCAATGAAACCTATGACTGGCCCCAATCTGATGTGGAGGAGGATATTCAAACAGAACCAGCTTCAATCACATCTACATTAGCTTTGATCAAAAATTCAAACCCTCCCTTGGACCCCTCACTTCCTTCTTTGGATTGCTCTCTTCCTGGGGTGGAAGAATTTGACAACTTGGCCAATTAGGAGGAAGTTATTCCTGTATTGCCACCACCATCAAAATCTGCTCAAGTAAGGAACCAATTTCTTTTCTCTTCTGTCTGTTTAATCCTTACTGATTTAGATTTTTTAAAAAAAGGCTCATCCATTCCTGAATGGCCAAATACTCAAGCCAATGGGGCCTCTTGCATCCGCTTCAAATGAGAGAAATGACATTCCCACAAAAACCTCCTCTGCAAAGGGAAAGCAAAAGGCCTCAAATTCCATCAGCATCAACCCCAATAGCCGTAAAAAGAGGAGAAACACTTCAAATTTTTCTTGCTTTGAGGAGATCATGTAGAAGAAAGATTCAATTAAGCACATTGGGTTCTCCTTGCTTTCAAAATAAAGCTCATTCCTACTCCCCTCCAAAAAATAGTCAAATCACAAATTGAATCCAATAAAAATGAATTTAAAAAGGAGAAAGGGGATATTCAACTGGCTATGGATTTTCAGAAGCAGAGAGCTGAGAGTTTTGCTCATCAACACAAGTTGGATGCTGAGTGGAAAATCAAACAGACTGAGCTGGAGTTTCAAAAAGAGGAAAAGGAGAAGGATCAAGAGGAAGACCAAATCAAAAAGGAGAGGGAAAGGCTAGCCAAGGAAAGAAAAGATAGGTTATCTGTAGCCATGCCATGTATTGGTAGCAGGAGATGATGAATTCACATCTCCCAGTTATGTGGGAGTCTTGCAAGTCCCTACATGGCCCATACACACGTCCAAACCGCGCAAGCCGGCCAAAACACGCGCCAAAAGGGTTGTGTTAAACAGGTGCAACCCCTGGGGGGCCGTATACCCCCTGTAAACATAGTTTTTGAGGCATTTCTGGGGGTAAACAGACCCCTGGGGGTTGTTCCAAACTTTTCAGGACCCCCTGGACCACATTTAGATTCCATCAAACAAAATTTGGGATCAATGCATCCTATGTGGGACAATTTGACAACACCTAGCAATCTCCAAGTGACACTAAAGTGAATTTAAATTGAAATAAAGTGAAATCAAGTGAAATTCAAGTGAAATTCAAGTTAAATTCAAGTGAAACTATAGGAAAATTCAAACAAACATCCCACTAAACTTGATCTTTCTCAAATCAAAAGTGAGAAAACTCGGTAGTTGTTCAATTTAAATTTAGATTGAATACTGAAATACTGTTGCGTTTTTTTTGGCATTATGGGAACAGTTTCCAGCCCTCCTTATTTTAACATGGCTTCTTTTGAGGATCAAATTGATAGTTCCATGAAAAAATCTGCAGAAAAGAAGGATTTGGGTAATGAATAATTGGAAGCCCAAATTGCATCCTCAGCTAGGGTGGCAATTGAGGAAAAAAATGTTTCACAAATGGACATGACCTCTGGTGGTGCAAAAAATTTTATGTTACTCTGGTCTTTGCCTCATTTAATTTGATGGAAACTGATTGGAGGCTCATAACTATGACTATGTAACTATGACAGATCCACTTCACCCACCTCCCATGAGAGCTTTTCCTACTAGGGAAGAGGAACAAAACTATTTTCAAAAATGGGCAATGAAGCATGGTTGCGCTTTAACATTTTTCAACTCAAAGATTGATAAATATGTGGATCTAGCCTGTGATCAACATGGTTTGTACTCTGGGAAATTGCTCACCAAACGGTCAAGGAAAACTCACACAAGGAATGTTTGGTGCAAGTTCTTAATCTGTGAAAGTTTCACAAAGGCAGACCCCTTGTGGCATATCTCTTAAAGAAATGATCAACATAACCATCAAACATCTCCACATACCTTAGTGAATCCTCACCTGAGGAGAATCTCTGGGATGGCCTTAGTTAATTTGAAAGAAGGCATTAAAGATGGGCTCAATACTATTCAACGGAAAAGAAAATTGAGTAAGATTGATGGCAGCAAATATGTTGATGACCAAACAATCTATAACACTAAGCAAAAGGTAATGCTGGCAGAACTCAAGGGAAAAAGTGTTATGGAGGTCCTCTTTAAAAAACTTGGTGATTCAGGTTGGGTTCATTGAGGAAAATTCAGTGCAGAGGGTCACTTGGAGGACATATTCTTGGCTCACCAAAAGTCATTAAAGCTTTGCAAGCAATGTCATCATATTGCTATGTTGGATTTTACTTATAAAATAAATAAGCACAACATTGCCCTATTTCATGTTGTAGGAGTTACATCCAACCAGAAAAATTTCACAAAATCTCTTGTTTTTATAACAAGAGAAACATTTGAGCTCTAAGGTTGGTCTGTAAATGCACTAAAGGAGCTGGCTTATGATACTGAGAGAATTCCCAAAGTCTTTGTGACAGACCATGAAAAGGCTTTGATTTGTGCCACAGAACAAAGTTTCCCTGAGTCAACAAGACAGTGTTGTCAATGTCACTTGTCTAAAAACATACAAGCAAGCTATAAAGTGCGCTTGAATAATGACATTGAAGGGTGGCAAAGCTTTATGTCTCTGTGGGCTAAGTATGGGGCTTTGAAAACCAAGGAGGAGGGAAAGGTCAATGATGTGGAACTTAGAGTAAGTGCCAAATCATTGCATCTACTGTTAATCCTCCTAGTTTGGGGTTGCTTACATTATACCTGTATGAAGTGTTTCTTGTCAGACCGTGAGGATTTACTTGAGTATATGGATAATAACATCTTCTGGATCAAAGAGAAATTTTTGATGGCTTGTACTTGCAAAAAACCTGACTTTGTAAATAAAAGAACATCTTGGGTTGAAGGGGCCCATGCTACACTCACAAAATTCCTTGAAAATTTGTTAGGAAACATGTTGGATGTTTGGAAAACCCTAGAGGGAACAGTTTCCAATCAAATTAAATTGGTTCAGGCACCTTCACAACTCTTGAATAAAGATTGGAATAGTTCTTCCTCCTGAGATGTTACCTTTGGGATACAAGTTTTCCTTAGAGGAAATTAAAGTTTTTATGGAAAAATTTGAGAAATAAAAGCAGAACCCTGATGGGGAAGTGTCCACCAAATAATACTGTAAAACTATGGGTTTTCCTTGTTCCCACAAAATAGGTGATCTACTAGCATTCCAAGGATTGATCCATTGTGCATGAGGATTTTCATCCTCAGTGGAGGTTGTATTATGAAAATTGCAGTTCTAGTTATTTAAGTTGGTTTAAGTTGGATTTTTCAAATCAATTTGTGATTAATGCTTTTTTTGAAATGCTTTTTGAATGATGATTCCTAATTTACTAATATTTGATCCTTTTGATTTTTGAAAGGTTGAAATTGATGAAATGCTCAGAAATTCTCAGTTAAATGAGAAGCTCAATGCAATGATTGTGGGATACCCTGAAAAACATTGCAGGCTGTTGAAAAAATTGATTCAGGAGACCACAAATTATTGATCAAAGCCAAGACTTGAACCTAAATTCTTTCAATCAAGCAGAGAATTTCCCAAATTGATAGATAACCAGAGGGATACTTCTTGATTTGAGAATGTTGAAAAGCAGCTTAAGTTGGAAAATTTAATTAGAGGGGCACCAAATAAGAAAATAAAAAAGATTGTAAGTCTTTTCTTTTGTGAAATGTTCATTTTTTGGGTTTAATGAACTGATGATGATATTATAATAATTGTTTGTCAAAGTTGGCAGGATCAGAATTTGAATTTCATAGTTCAGAGGAAGGGACTGAAATTGAATTAGCTTAACTTAATTTGGAATCTGATTCCTCTTCAGAGGAAGAATATGTGCAGGAAGCATCAACCAGAAGCTCATCTTTGGTGAGTATTGAATTGATTAATTAATGTTATTGGAATTCTGGCTGATTTAGTTTTGATTATAGGAACCAAAAGTGAAATACCTTAATCAAATACCTGAGAAATTACATAAGTTCTTGGGTGAGGTTTGGGATCCAATTGGTGATGGGAATTGTGGATTTAGAGTCATTTCTAAATTGCTTGGGTATGATGAACATGGTTGTTTTAGAGTGAAGAAGGAAATGCTTGAAGCATTTGAGAAACATAAAGCATGCTACATTAAGATGCTTGGTGGTGCAAAAGAGGTAGAAAATATTAAGCAAAGACTTTATGTTGAAGACATCAATTCAAAGATTCCCTCTTCAAAATGGCTGGCTAAGTTAGATATGGGTCAAACAATAGCAGAAACATATGCCAGACGTATGGGTTTCATTTCATTGGAGTCATGTTGTTCTTATACTCCAATGAAAAAAGTGTTAAAGATCAATCAGAGAATATTCATATTTACTTTTTCAACAACAGCCACTGGATTCTATTAGTACTTGAGGGAGAAATGATTCCAATACCACCCATTGTAGCACAACCCTCTGCTTTCATTTCAAAGAAAGCTTTTTTTTGTGTTGATCATCTCAAAGATCAACTTCATTTGTATTCTATTTTATAGACTTCAATTATAGAGATAATTTAATCATTGGTTTTCCATATGAATTTTAATTCTGATTCAGCTAACATGTAATTCTATTAATATAAAGGGTTATCACATTTTGAAAATAATTATTTTGAGTGTTTTGAGTTAACATCATTATGATGAGTGTTTTGAATGAGATTTTATTGGTAAGTCAGTTCAACTGGTGTTGGACTGATCCCATCATAAGGAATATTTTTAATTCTTGTAATGAGATCAACTTAACACAAGTTTAACTTGTTTTTTTTGGTGCTTTTACTTTAGGGCTGGTCAAGTTACTTGTCTTTTTTTTTGTGTTTTTACTTTAGGGCTTGTCAAGTTGAACTTGTATTTTTTGAAACTTATAATTCAGGGCTGCTCCATAGAATCTTTCATTGTTTATTTAATTTGTGGTGTTTTGGTTGTCTTCTGTTTTTTTTATTTTTTTATTTTTTTTTTACTTATTTTTATTTCATTTTTCATTTTTTTGTTTTTTTTCAACCAAAAAATCAAAAAATTTTGTTCTTTTGATTGATTTATGTTTTTTTTGTATTTTTATTTAGTTGTTTTTTTTGGTCTACAACACTTGTAATTGTGTGGCATGGCACACGACTACATTCAAGCCATTTACAAGCCCACACGGCTTTAATGTAGTCAGGTGTTGTTCCACATGGCCCAGGCCATTGTGTTGGGGCCGCACGACTATTTTTGAGTTGCACAGCGTCTACACAACTACATTTGAGCCGTGTAGCTTGCCACACAGCCCAAACAAGTTGTGTACACAGCTCTTTTGGGCCGTGAATTTATCATCACCCATTGGTAGCAGTAGAACTGTTTCTGAAATAAAGGAATACCTGATTGCTTTGCTTGTAAAATATTTTCTTTGATAAATGTTTTAAAAATTAAAACAAAAAAACTATATTCAAACACAAAAATTTTTGAGCCTATTCTAATCCCTCCAATGAAAATGTTTTTTATTTTTATTTCCATTCTTTGTTCTAGAATATATTTGATCACTTTTCAAGTCTTTGCATGTGTTGAGAATGGTCTTGCTAATTTGAAAAGACATAGACATCCTAGTATGGGTGGCAGTCTCCACAGCATGAAAAGTACAGTAGTTGTACTTTTTTGCTGCCCAAACCATTTTTAAAATACATTTTTCTTTGAAATAAATTCCAAATCCCAAGTCAGGAAAAACAAATCAACCATTGGATACTTGATATTTGTCCTTTCTGTCAATAATTTGTCCATTTTATTTTTTGGTTGGGACCAACAGTAAAGAGGAATAGGGGGAGACATCACCTTTTTCAATATGGGGAGAGTTGTAGAAGGAGTCTGAGGTGAAGTTGATGTGAGGGGAGCATTCAAAAGTAGTGATGCCTGATCCAAATTCCAATGAAGAGAAAGAGGGGATATTGTTGTCCAACATGGTTTCTTGGTTGGAATTTTGTGCCAGTTTGGCTAATTTCCTGAACATTTGGCCCAGGATTTGAGATTCTTTTTCCAACCTAAGGTTGATCAAAGTATACTCTTGAGGGGAAGATTGAATGGAAGATTTCTTCAAATATTGTCCATATAATTCAGAGGGGTGCATCAATTTTTGCCATCCAATTTCCCGCATTTTTCCACCCCAAGATCTTGAGGCACCAACAGTGTTGAAATTTTTTTTTGATTGGTGAAGGAGAGTTGCCACAAATTTGATGTACTTCTTATCTTGCTCAGAGAGTTTTTTCAAAGGGAAAAATTTGATTATTGCAACCATAGCCTCATGATTGGATTGATCATGAACAAATAATTTTCCAGAGAAGAAATGGAAGTGTTTGATTTTCTGTTTGGCCTTTTCAAACTCTTCAGGGGAGGGTTTTCAATGGTTTTTTCTTTTTTTGGCAGTGATGGCAGGATACAATTCAAACGGCCATATTTTTGCTCTTACCACACAACCTGTTCATTGATCCCTGCATCTTTGATCTCCAAAGATATTTCAGAATCTTGGTATTGAGCCCTCTTTTGCTGAAAAGCCCTATTCTTCCAAAATCTATATGCTTATCAAATCATTTCCTCCCATCTTTTTCCCTCCCATCCAAATACTTCCATTGGGGTGGGGATAAAGAGAGGATTCAAATAATTGATAAGAATTTTGATTTTGGTGGGAGAAGAATTGGGAGAGCAAGCGGTGGAAACAGGTGTTGCGTTGCATGGAATCAAAAAAATAACATTCATTAGTCCAATATAACCATTATAATCAACATAGATGATCAACAAACATATAAAATAAAAAAAACAATACGGGTGAATTCTCCTACAAAAAAAAATAAGTCACATTGGAATCATCAGGGAGGAAGAGGTGGTTGTGAAGGGGGGGGCAGGAAATCATCCCCCTCCTCCTCCTTGTCAATCAATTGGCAAGCAAACAATTAATCAATTAAATGGCAAACAATTGATTGATTTATTGGTCAACTGGCAAGCAAACAATCAATTTCTTGCGGTTTGGTCAATTGATAAAACTGCAAACAATCAATTTCTTGCAATTTGTTCAATTGATAAAACTGCAAACAATTGATCAATTTTTTGCGGTTTGATGGATTGATCAATAGACCAAAACGCAAGGAAACAACTTTTTTTTTCTGTTCAATTGATTGATCAAACTGCAAGCAAACAATTGTTTGCTTTCCAAACCATCAACAAGTAGGAGGAGGTGGATGAGGAGTAGGAGTAGGAGGAGGAGAGGGGGTGCTTACCAGAGGTTCTGAGCAAGGAAAAACAAAGGATTCTAAAAGGAGGAGGAGGGGGGGCTTACCTGGGGAGTGGAGCAAAGAACAAGGGGACCTGGATAAGGAGGAGGATGACCAGGTGAACTTGGAGGTGGAGGTGGATGCTGAGGTGGTTGTGCTGGATGAGATGGTTTGGTGAGGAGGAGGTAGGAGTGGAGTGGTGGTTTGGTGGGGTGAGTTGGGTTGTTTGGAAGTTATGATTCCATTTTTTGTCTAAGTCCACCAAAAAAAAAAAACCAATTCAGCCTAGGATTTGAACAACAAAAACCAAGAAAATTCTGTGAGTTGATATTTCACCTATTCAACAGTTGAATGCTACTCATCAAGGTGAGCCAGTTTGAGCGGTAGAATCCGCTCTCTCAATGCAGAAGATGAGGTACAGGATGAGACCAGTATGACTTGAGGAGGATTGGGAATATCTTCTTCAAATATTTCTTCCCATTCATCTTTGATGTTAGGAAGAAGGTTGTGAAGGATTACACAAGTGATAATCCATTTGATGAGAAACTTCACTTCTTTGGAATTTTGTATCAGTTTTTGGATCTCCCATAATCTGGCCTATCTTCCTTTCAGGATTGCTATGGCATGCTCAATCTGAACTTGTGATTGGGCAAGATGATAGTTGCAATTTGTTTTGGCTTGATCATTGGATGAAAAATGGTGGTATGCTGGAACCACATATTTCCCACTAGCATAAGTTGAATCAGCCAAAAGTTATTGATCTTTCTCAAAGTAGTTATCTGGTTTTTGGGCAATCTGCATCTAATTGAAAATATATGAATCATGACAAGAACCTGGAAGGCCATCATGGAGGGATATGAACTTCTTGTTGTTATCAAAAACAAGTTGTAGTGACACAGAATATCTATACAAACCAATAAAACATATTTTTTCAGTGTATTATCAAGGGCTTTGGAAAGGAAATGAATCAATTGCCTTTTTTTCCAATCAAAATAGTGGCTGCCATCTAGCTTGGGTTTTTGACTCAAGGGGATATCAATTCCATCAACAAAAACAATTAAAACAGGAAATCCTTCAGTCTCCATTACTTGAGATATCTCCTTGAATTCTTCTTTGTTTGGAAAACAAAGGACTGAGCAATGGAGAGATAGCATAGCAATCTTGACTTTTTTGGTTTATAATTTGATGGTTCCATAACCAACTGTGAATAAATTTTCTAATTGATGAATTGCTGCTCCATTTCCATTTTATCCCAATCTACAAAGAGTAAAAGCCAGTTGGATAGCTGGATCCCATTGAGGATTCTGAGAATTTTTCTGGAAGATGTGGTGGTCTTCAATCATCTCCAGAAGTTTCATGAATGAAGGCAAAAAAGTTTGGAACATTTGCTGGAAGATTAAGTTGGGGAGTAGACAAAGCTTTTTCCTTTCATAAATAGGGTTGTGGAGAGTGGTTTTTTCTGGAACTATGTATTGCTCTTTCAATATAGAATTTGAAGCTTACAAAGTTGATTCCAAATTGGATTCTGAATCAGAGTCAAATAATAAAAAAATTTCAGTCAGCTTTTTTGTTTTTTTGAATTGCTGCCGGGAAGTTTTATTTTACATGTTGAGAAAGATGATGATGGCATTTGTGTGAAGCAATGGAGATTTGAAGCAATGTAGATGTGAAGCAATGGAGATGTGAAGCAATGGAGATTTGAAGCAATGGAGATGTGAAGCAATGGAGATTTGAAGTGGTGGAGATGAGATGTATGTGATGCAATGGAGATGAGATTGGTATTTATTTGCTGAGGTGGAGGTGTGGATGGGTGTTTTGCATGTAATGGGATTTGTGTGATTTGATGGAGATGTGAAGCAATGGAGATGAGATGTGTGAGATGCAATGGAGATGGGATTGGTATGGATTTGCTGAAGTGGAGGTGTGGATGTGTGTTTTGCATGCAATGGATGGTGGATGGTTGATAATGGCGGGTTTGATTTTTGAAACCAGCCATTTTGAAATACACCAGTTAGGGGGTATGTGTATTTCAGAAACCCACCATTGAAAATGGTGGTTTTGGTCAAAAAAAATGGTGGGTTTCTAATGGAAGTTTTGCTAAATTTGATATGCCCTAATAGGTATATTTAGCATTTTCATAAATAATTTTATTTTTAGAATATATTATTTGAATCCAATTAGAGATATCAATTCCAATTCAAAGAAATCAATATTTGATATTTAATTTTTTTTTCCTTGATGAAGCTTATGTTTTAATATCCAAAAATATGAAAATTTCCCTCAGTCAATAGATATAAGTAGCATTTTCATTTTTATTTTAACATCTGGTAGAAATTTATTTACCTATCAGTATAAATCTTGATTTTTTTTCAATGAAATGTTTTTTTTTTATTTTTTAAAATCATTTACAAACTGGATGCTATTTTTGTTTCAATATTTCAAAATAATTAAATGAAAATAATGAAATATTATCATTTATCATTTTTTCATATTTTCTGTTTGGTACAAAGTTATTTAAATTCCACTGGAAATATTCCATTTTGTGTAAAAAAAAATGAATTTTTATAATTTTTCTCAATTTTCTTACATTTTCTGAAGTTTTTTCCTAATCTGAGCTCAAATTTGAATTGCTTGGAAAAATTGAAATTTATTTCATATTTGAATATTACATTTACTCAATCAGTGTCCATATTTGAATTCTTCAAAGATTTCTACCCCAGATAGACCCCATATGGGTCTGGAGGCCTTAATTTAGCCCCTAGGGCCTCAATTGATTTTTAAAGGCCTTTGGGGGCCCAAAATTTCATTGAATGGTGTTTTCTACAACCTAAGAAACTCTTTTAAAACTTTGATAGTCTGCAGGCCTTCCTGGAATGGAAAAGCACACCAATTGGTGTGATTCTAGTAATTTCTTTTACTATAATCAGATCAATGATGCATTTTAAAGGCTACACAACTTCCTGGGATGAGAAATCAAACCAATTGGTGTGATTATAGTGATATTTTTATATAATCAACCCAATTACACCTTCTGCCTTCAATTCAGCAAAGAAACTGCTAAAATCATACCAATTTCAAAAAATTGGCATGATTTCAGTAATTTTTTGGGTGTGAATTTAGCCTGGAAATTGTTGGGATTGTTACTTTAAATCATCAACTGGTGGTAAAAGAAGGAACATGATAATAATATTTGAGAAGAAGAAGAACAATAGGAAGTAAAATCAAAAGAAGGAGAAACAGACTAATCTTGATCTTAGAAATCAAGGAAGTAAATTTTCCTGGTTTATTTCCTCTTGTTTTTAATTGAATTATCTTGCTTCAGCCTTGCCTGCTTCAAGTTTGTGAAAAATGGATAAAATTTAAAAATAGAAAAGACTCTAATTTTTGAATAAATTGATAATTGAAGCAAAAGAAATATAAAAAATTGGTTGGTGCTGGGGGTGCAACCAGCTTTGATTTGTTTTGAGAAAAAATTGGTCAGGCACCAATTTCAAACCCCTGCAAACCATACCCAATCATGCACACTTGGAGCCCAAAAAAGTCCCACTTGGTGCATGCCAAGTCAAATTTGGACAGGAACCCTGACATGCTTCATACACCATAATTCATGTCACCCTTTCTTTTTTCATTTCTTCTTTTTTGAATCTACTGTTTCTTTTTTTTTTAAGAAAAGAAATTGATGATACTTATTTTTTTTTTTTAGACTTTGTCTCAGGCCAGGCTAATTCCCCTGAAACAAAAGCAAGGGGAATCATGATCCATCTTTTTGGAGCTCTGGAAAACATGGGTATTATTTATTCAGAAATTTTACCAAAAATTAAGGAAAAAGGGGTTACATTTTCCATTTATATAGCAAATTTTCTCCCATTGCTGCAAAATAAATCCCCAAGAAACTTGCTTACCATCATGGAAAACACAAAAATTTACCATTTCAAAGATTTCTATTGAGTTTTCTAGATAATGAATCATTCAAAGAAAAAAAATGAGTTCCTTCCACAATACTCTACCATGCTCAATGAAATTGAGATTCTTGTTAAATTCATCTATATAAATTGAAAAATCAATGAATCCAAATCCAAAATGATCTTTTTCATTCTGTTCATGGGGATATAAAATTGTAAATAATAGCAGAATAATCTAAAAAGTGCTTCAAACATTGTAAAAGGTCTAACAAGGCATTTTTTTAAATGCAGCCCATGACTGGGAGCATTATTAATGATCCCATCTCTTACCTTCAAGAAGAATGTTTTTTTTTGTTATTTTATGACTTATTTCTTGGTTTCTAATTAATTTCAATTTTTTTTTAAAAAAAAGAAAGATTTATTAGAATCAAAAACCTTGGATTTTTTTTGTATGCCAATTTCTACCACCAAAATTAAATGGTGGACAGAAAAATCAAGAATTTGGCACAAAAAGAAAATAAAAGTGGAATTATTTTTGAGGAAATGATAATCAAGGAACACTCAAAAAAGCAGGAAAAATAAAGTATAAATTCAAACAATAACTCTGAAAATTGGGACAAGAATTATGAAAAAACCAGGCACTTTTCTTGAAACTGATAGTACTTGATTTACTGGGAAAAATACCTGGCTCAATAAAAAAAATATTTTTTATAAGGCCTTTTAAATAATTGGGTCTTCAGATTGGAAAACCTTATACCCCATTCCTTCTTCAATTAAAAACTCGTTATAAACTCTAGAATATTCTTTGGTGCGCAGGGAGTAATCAATAAAAGCCTATTCAGAACAAGAAGAAAAAATTCAAGCTATCTTGATTTTAGCTCACTTGAAATTCTCCAATCACAGGGATTCCAGTTCTCCCATAGATCAAATGAAAACTACAGCAATTACCAGTATTCTTGTTCTATCACTCAATAATAATTCTTCAAAGTATTGAAGCAGTTTTTGGAACTTTCTAGACCCATAGATGAAGTATAAAAATCATTTCAATCAGAATAATTCTCATAAATCATTTAACTATCTTTTATAATTTTGAGTAATTTTAAAAAAACCCCATTAATAAATTCTGTGATGACCAAAAAAATCTCACAAATGTGTGTAAATTTTTTCCTTGGAGTAAATGCCTCAAAATTCTCTAAGCAATACATCAAACTAAGTGAAAATAATGATTATTTGGGTATTCTCATGATTTAAATAATTTAATACAAAATATTTTCAAGATTATTTCTGAATGAAAAAATTGAAAAAAAGAATAAAAACTTGAAAATTTTATTGTGAAGGATAAAGTTCCAATATTTGTACATATCTCTCAGTTTTCAAATTTTATAAATCCTTTTATTCAATTGAAGCATGCATCAGTTTTGTTTAAATTTTATGAAGGTTTACCAGATTTCTTGGAAAAAATAAATATATATCAAACAATAAAGTTTCTGACCACAAGCTTGCTCAATGATAGTAGTTGATCAAATAATTGAACAAGCTCAATGATTTTTACCATGATAATTTTCACTCTCAAATTGCAGATCAAACACCAAACTTGAAATATAATGAATTGTTGAATCATATTTAAAAGAAATCAAATTAGTCAATTTTCAAAAAATTCAAATAAAATAAAAATGGCAATGGCACCACTCAAAACTAAAATTTTCCCAGATAAAAAAACAATTTAACCTGAAATTAAAATCATGTTAGAGGTTAGCGGAGAATAAATTCTTTAGTATATAATTTTTAGGGAAGCATGAGATTATGAATTTGAATCAGTGTTCTTCTTTGAAATTTTAAAATTTTAAAATTGCTTTTATGTTTCTTGATGATTGCAAAGAAATATATCCATTTTTTGATTTATATGGGTTTATCCATGAGATTTTGAGACAAGAAATAAAATCTTAGTTGGATTTTGATCAATTTGAATTCATTCCACCCCCCCCCTTAAAGAATCTTATTAGACTCTAGTTCTGATTTCTCCTGCTAATAAGCTTTAAATTAGTTACTTAAAAACAATATATATATATAAATATGCATGTGTGTTTTTGAATATGTAAAAAATTTCACTTTCTTTCTTAAGGAATATGAAAGTTAGCAAATCTGCCATTAGAAAACCACCTTTTTCACAAAATCTGCCATTTTTAATGGCAGTTTTCTGAAATACACTTGCCCCTTAACGTGTGTATTTCAAAATGGAGGATTTCATGGAAATGGTGGATTTCAACATAGAATCCACCATTTATGAATCATCATCCATCCACCATCCATGGAATGCAAAACAACCATCCAGATCAAAACCAAACCCTTGTGACAGCACCCCATACACCTCCTCATCACTTCAAATCACAAAAACCACCCCTCCCCAAACTCTTCACTTCTCAGAATTTCAGAAATAGCTTTCAGGAATCTAGCAGAAAATGGAATCAAGCTAACTGAAATTTTATTAATATTCAACTCCAGTTCAGACTCTGATTTTGAATCTGACTGGTTATGCTTGAATCCTCCATTGGAAAACCACTACTTAATCCCCCAAAAACATCGATTTCACTATCCTATGTACAAACAACACAAGCTCCATCTCCTCCCTTACTTAAGCTTCCATAAAATCTTTCAAACTTCTTTAGCATCATTCATGAAACCTCTTGAGATGCTTGAGAACCATCCTGTCTTCCAGAATGAATCTCAGAGTCCTCACCACAATCCTGCTATCCAAATTTCTGTTTCTATTTCTCAGTTTGGGTCCAATGTTAATGGTGCTGCTTTTCATTGATTTGAAAATATTTTCTCTATTTGATATGGAACAGTCAACTTTTACACCCAACATGTTATCACTTCTGTCCTAGAATTTTGTTGCTCACTTCTATGATGACCAACAAAGGAAGAGCACATCAACATCTCACAGGTAATTGGGACTGAAGGTTTTCAAGGTTGTATTGGATTTGTTGATGGAAACACCATCCCTTTGAGTCAAAAACCCAAGCTTGATGGAAATCACTACATTGATCAGAAAAAAAGGCAATCCAATCTATTAATAGCAATTTATTTTTACACAAAACTGACCAACCATGCTTCATTTGTTCATATAGATACTCCATTGCTGTTCAACTTGTTTGAAACAACTACAAAAAGCTCATTGCCCTCCATGCTGGCCTTCAAGGTTTCTGTCATGATTCTTATGTATTCATCCAAATGCAGATTTATTGGCAACCTCAGAGCTACTTTGATGAAGACCAATACCTTCTGGCTGACTCTTCTTATGCCAGTGGTAAATATGTGGTTTGAGAATACCTCAATGTTTCACCCAATGATCAAGCCAAAACTGATTTTAACTATCTTCTTACCCAATCACAAGTTTGGATTGAGCATGCCATAGGAGTCCTGAAAGGAAGATGGGCCAGGGTAAGAGAAATGAAAAGCCAGCTCCAAACTCCCAAAAAAATTAAGGTACTCACAAACTGTATTTTCTGCTGTGTTATTCTCCATAACTTATTGGCCAACATCAAAGATGAATGTAATGAAATATTTGAAGATGATGTGCCTGATCCTCCTCAAATCATTCCAGTCTTATCTTATCAATCCTCTTTTTCCATGAGAGATCAAATTCTACCTCTCACCCTTTCTCAGTTTGAATCATGATGGTCTGATTTCAGAATTGGTGAAGAGACAAACACACAGGTATGTATCTTATTTTTCTTTTCTTTTTTTTTGTCCCACACTGACTGACTTGATCTTTTCAGTCACCCAGAAGTGGACCCCAGTCACCCCCACCACTGTGCTCCTCCTTATCCTCTCCAAGTCATTGGACTCAATCAATTAACCTTGTCATCCTCCTCCCCTCCAACAAAAAACTTGCCACACCCACCAAACCTCCATCTCCATCTCCTTATCTCAAATCCCTTTTTGATTGCCTTGCTGACCCCCCTCCCCTCTTTAATCTCCAATCTAAGCTTCCAGCCCACCAAGCCATGCGCCCCCCCCCCATGTGGTGCTTGTGCTAAGTGCTGCCCTTGATTCCTCCCTCCTTGGCCAACTGCACCTCCTCCTTGGCCCACCAGACCACCCCATGGCACCCCCTTCAATCACAGCCAATTCCCAAGCAGCCCCTACCCTATCCTTGGACAATTGAAATCCCCCCTCCCCCCCCATCCTTGGCAACCTCAACCAAACAAATGTCCCCCCCCCCATTGCCGGCCAAATGAAGCCACCCCCCACCCCCATCCTCAACCAAGCACTCCTGACCAACACTGAAAAAGCAACCAACCAGGCTTGACTGATGAACCTCCCCACCCTGCTTCTTTGGCCAAAGCAATGGCACCATCCTGCCCACTCCCACCACCACCATCCTAGCCACTATCATCACCACCATCCTCCCCAGGGCCTATTAGCAATGTGATGAATCCTGGAACCAAAACATGGTGAGTGTAATTACCTCCATTTCTTGCTTGGATGTCCCCCCCGCTTCATCTTCCCTGTGGTTTCTGTAGACTTGATTATACAATCAGGATCAAGGCCATTTGGGGAGTGATTTGGTACAAACCTTGAATTTCCCCCCTGCTCCATCTTCCCTATGGCTTCTGTTTACTCAATTGTACAATCAGGATTATGGCCATTTGGGGAGTGATTTAGTACAATCCTTTGATTTTACACCCTGCCTTATTTATGCCTTATTTTTGCCATATTTATGTATTTTTCTTTTGACTCATGTGTGAATCAGTTACTATTGATGTAAGCAGAAGAAAGGGATCTTACAGAGGCAAATGAAGAAGAGGAGGCATTTGAATGCTCTGGGGAACAGCAGTATCCAATACATTAAGTTTTTCTGCACCACAGCAAGTAGGCAAGTTGATCCAAACCCAATGGAGATTCACATCACTGAATCCACCCTGAAGTTGTATACCAAGTTCAACATGGGACATGCCATCATTCACCAAATCAACAAACCTGTTTTCCGTCTTGATGGGGGGTTACCTTTCTCTGAAATGTCTTCTGAGGATAAACTTTAATGGGAAAGGTTTGCTTTCCATCTACTCCACTGCACTACAGACCTTCAACCTGTAAAACCAAACAAGTCCCTAGTTTCTGGAGTGATTTTGGCTGATGGATGGAGAAAACCAGGCAACCAAGACGCTTTTGTAAAATATGGTTCAGCCACAAAACTCCACAATGCTATAAGAAGAATTGGATTCCAGCCTCAAGCAGAAAAATAAAAAATCATTTTGGCTGGAGAGTGTCTTTTGAAAAAACACAGAGAATTTTCTCCAGAAATTTTTGAGGAGTTTCAGAAGGAACTCATTAAAAATAAAATTACTTCCATGAACCATATGGAGTATGACAAAGAATACAGGAGCTCTGGTTTTTCTTTCTTCTTAACCTTAAAAATTTTTGATTTTCAAAACCTCTTAAATCTCCCTTCTCAATGATTTCTTCAAAGCATCCAAAGATAGAAGTGTGTTGCCTCTTTTGATGAAATTTTTGGTTTGATTTTCATTTAATTGGAGGCCTTGTGTTTTTCCTTTGCTAAGGTTGATGGAAGCTTACTTTCTTCACTCAGATTGGAAGTTGATGTAGGAGGCTCCATTGGCTTAAGCTTGCTGTTATTGTCAAGAAATGGATGAGGCTTTTTATACAAAATCAGTTACAATTCACTATTAAAGAAAAGAAAAACCATACTTACTTGAGTTGAGGTATGTTTGGATTGTGAATTGGGACAGTCTTCCCCCAATTTGGTGGTATTGTTGATCTCTTTCATGCTAGGAACTGATTCATCCAGGAAAGTGTTTTAGATGCTTGTGGACTGGATTGGGGCTGATTGAGCTGTAATTTCAGCAATATCATTCTTGGTGGCTGATGCTGGATCTGATGGAGGCCAATTTTATTTTTACTTTTCATTGGGTTCACTAGGATGAGTATCATGTGGAAGTGGCTCCATATCATTTGAATCTGCTGTTTGAGCATCAAACTGAGCCAGAGGGGTGATATTTGCTTTTTTACCAAATATTTCATTCATGTGGTGGTAGAAAGGGCAGATTCAATCAAATTTATCAAGCACAGAGTTGATCCACTTGGCTTTATTTGCATCAGTTATGCCAAATTCAGTTGAGATGGACATGGATTGGGATTTTGTGTACTTGGCCCAGTAGTTTTTAAATCACTCACACATTTTCTTTGAAGATAATTCTAGCCAACCTTTTTTTTTCTTGAGCTCATTGGCCATCAGGAGATAAACATTTACCTTTGAAGAAGGGGGTTGACCCATCCTTGTTTCTTTGTTGGACCCAAAGCAAGCAGCATAGTCTGGCGCAACTTTGAGCCAGTTGACAAGGATTAGGTAATCTTCTTGCTTGAGTTGGCCAGAATATTTGGAAGCCAAGGGATTTTTTTTTTTTTTGAAGTTCTTGGGGATGTGTTTTTGGGTATGTGTTATTTGGTTTTTTATTTTTGAGGTACCATTTTGATAGGGTGAGGTTTCAGAGGATAGTGTGATGAGCAGTGAGGATGATGAGATTTCCAAGGAGGTTTGAGCTGTATGGATGTTGGAAGCAAGGATGAGATTTCCAAGGAGGTTGGAGTTGGATGGAAGTTGGAAGAAAGGATGAGATTTCCAAGTATTTTGGATTTGGATTTGAATGTGTTGGAATTCTGGTAAAAAATGACCTTCCTTCCTTTTACAAATAAAAATAAATAAAAAATTGTTTCAAATCTGAGTCCCAAATGATTCTGGAAAGTATGCTTGTGAAGTAGCCTTAAGTTCCTTGTTTTCTTGTGGATCTCTTGTCTCATGAAACTTCTTTCTTATCTTAATTCTCACAGCTCTAGTGTGTGGTGAATAATCAAATCAATTGAATTAACGCTCCAATTGTGCTTTTCTGAAATCCTTCTTTTGAAAAATTTTGTGCCCTATCTTATGAATGTCATATCTCTAATCTTTTTCACACTGTCTGTCACTGAATGAGTGACAGATATTTGGCTTTTTTGTCACTCATTATTCATTTTCTTTTCCATTTTTCAAACCACAAGTTGTTCTTTTGCTTCTTGGCTTGTATCTAGGATATTTAAACCTGCACAAGCCTTGAAAATTTACATCACCAGTTCTTTAAACAAAAAAAATAAAAGTGCCCCTCATAAGAATTTTTCTATTTGGTCTGATCCTTTTTCTTGTTGAAAAAAGAACAACCCCATTCTCCTTTTTCTCTAATTCACTCCTCCTCTTCTCCAGTGTTCATTGTTGTAATTAAAAGTCAAAAAACTTGAACTAGCCATGGAATCCAGACCTGAAACAAACTCTTGTTTCCTTCTCACCCCCAAGAACTATGCCATATTGGTTTTCCCCATTGAGGCCAAATTTAAATATATTGATTCTCTCAACATTTTAACTGGTATAATTTCAATGGACCATTTGGAAACCAAAAGCAATAACGCTAAGTTTCAGAAGGCCAACAGAAAGGCCTATAACCTGATAGTTAAAAATCTCAACACCAACAATCTCACCCTTTTGAGTACTACTCTCCCCTCAAACAACTAATTCAACAGCCAAACCCTTTGGAGACTGCTCAGAGCCAAGTATGTTTGCAATAATCTTGCCGCCCACTTTGCAGCTTTGGATCAATTCCCCCATTTAGAATTCAACAGGATAAAATTGTTCTGCTACACCATCCGGCTGACCAACCAAAATCTCCTGTTTTCAGTCATTCATTTGGAAAATTAAATTAAAACCTTAAGGAAACTATGGAAGTTTCCCAAAGAAGAATTTAGATCCTTCCAAGACATATTGGCTATGGGATTTGTGACTGAATATATATTATCAAGATTGAAAGTTATCATCAGCCACCTCAGGCCATGAGTTTGTCTTTGCTTCAAACACCATTGAATGCTACCTTGTCCAAACAAATCACTATCTGCATTCACTTCAGGAAAACCGTCCATCAATCAACAACTTTCTGGGTCAAATTCCCAGAAAAGGCCCCAAAAAACAAGCTTTCTCATCCCTTGCAAGCTAATGGCATGGGAGAAAAACCCATTGAAAGGTTGAATTCATTCTTGATGTGTCCCATAAGATTTTTCAAATGCAAGGCTGGATTTTAATCTGGATGCATCAAGTTTGATGTGATTTATTTTTTAAATTATTGTTTTTGGTTTTTGCATGGCAATTGATGAATCATTTTTTCCTCATTGGGAATCACCAATAATCTGAAAAATTTGATGGTACAACATTCCAAACATTTTCACAGCCTCAAATTTTGATTTGTTTTTTCTGAGCAATTTTTTTTTCAGAAAGGTTCTTGATTCTTTCACTGATATTTTTATGTTGTTTTGGTGCCTGACTGATTCAATTTTATAATTTTATTTTTCTTTTTCTTTGAATTTTTTCAAATGCCTTCACCAAGTTTTGGTTGGACACAAGTTGGTGATGAGCCTCTTGAATGGCTATGGAATTGTCCTGGATTTATTTTTGATACTTCCTTGCTTCATCTTCATAATCCTGGGGGATTTCTTTATTTCTGATTTCTTCATCCATGGCTAACCAGAGATTAATTTAACGCCAAAAAAAAAGACTTAGTAAGTATTGAGGAAAAATAAAAGCAGGATGAAAAAGATGTAAATGAATTACTTACCAAAGTGAAGGTGGGAGAGAAGATTGAGATAGATTACTCATGATGATGGTGTAGATTCTCAGGCATTTATGCAAGTGAAGTCCCACATTCTCCTTTCCAGTTTGAGAAAAACCTTAAAGGGAAACCTGATACAGGCAACCTGTCACACAAAAAATCTAGTAATTGTATTTTCTCAACAATTTTTATCCTTTTCAGCATTTTTGATGGCTGTGTATTCCCAACAAAAGCCCTGGTAAATTTTCTCAAAACCAATGGTATCTGACATTGATAAAAATATAACTATCACAGGGCACAAGAGTAGTCCAAGTTTTTTTAATTTTTTTATTTTATCTTATTTCACAACTCCACATAATATAATTGAGGTACAAATAATGATTAAGATTAGCATGGATAGATCTTGATAACCACCACTAGAAGGTGTCTCAAATCAAACTTTAAGTTTGATTTAATTTTTTTAAATTCTTGAATAAATCCTCAAGGATGAGTGGAAGTTTGAGAAAGAAGTTTTTTAATCAATCATGAAACTGGTACAAGCCCAAATTCCATAATTTGAACAAATAAAATTGAATTAATTATATCATTTTATTTTCAAAAAAAAAATGGAAGAAAAAATACAAAAGGGAATCAAGAAGATTCTCAGAATGAGAGTGTACCACTGATTCAGGAATGGAAAAATGAATCAAGTATGCCTATAGTGAAGTAGGAAGTTACAGAATTGATAAAAACCATAGAGGATGAAGGTCAGAAGGTCACACATGAATCCAAACAGATTTAATAGAGTTTTCAGTCTCAGGACCAAAATATATATATCTCATAAATTTCAAAGTTGATGCAAAAAATGAACGTTGGTTTTCAAAAATAGGGATAACTTCAAGGTTCAAAATCAGAGCTATAGTGATGGTGAAGCAATTCAGGATTTAATTTAGATCATCATTTTTTTTTTTGGATTGTGAGTGGAAACAAAGTAAAATGAATCTGGCTTGAAAGAGTCTTTCAATATAACTAAGCCCAAAGACCAATCAAAAAATATGACTATGTATCCAATAAATTGGTGCTTTAGTCTTGGATATCCATGATCAGTGATTGAAAATCACTGAGTGGTTATTTTTCTTTTGATTTGGTTTTCATGATTTTAAAATTTGAAATTAGAACCTGATTGGATAGATTTAAATGTCAAAGGTAGATAAAAAAAACCCTTTGTTTAAAATTCTCATGTTCAAACTCTCACTTTTTTCTATGATTGCATGATCTGCAATCCATTGGTCACTCAAGAACCCCAAATATATCTCATTTTTTTACTAGATTATATTTCCTTGGAGATTCAGGGATGATGATGGTTTTTTTTTTTTTTTTTGAAAAAAACTTCATTGGTTCAAAATCAACTAATTAGATTCTTCAAATACTCTAAAAATTTCATCTTGGTTACCTTTTTCTTAATCTTGAATCTGATCCCAACTATGATCACCATGAATATTTATACAATTTGACCAAGGTGATCCTTGTGTGCTCCCCAATATGTTTAATCTTCACTACTACCCTCAATTCCTGTTGGTATTTCTCACTCTTTTGATATCCTTGTAGAGGATTCAAACACCCATCTGGTTTAAAACTCCAAAGATGATTTTGAATCTCCCCATAATTATAAAGCTAGATCAAAGGCTAGTTTGATCTTAGCAACACTCATGGACCTTTTTATAATGAGCTTTTACCATGAATCCTAATATCTTTCTCTTACCCATTCAAGTGGAATCAGACTACAGTCAAGAAAAATATTGATAATTGATCTTTTTTTGCCTTTTACACATATTTTTATTGATTTTTTTTTGGTTTTTATCCTAACTCCAGAGAAGAAAGATTATTGATGGGAGAAACATTTTTTTGTTTTATGTCCTCTAATCCCCCCGTTTTTTTTAAAAAAAAAAAGTCCTTGTGAAGTCTTACTTTTTAAGTGGTTTCTTTAGTTCAAATTTAAATTTAAATTTTTTGAATTTTCCTTGACTCATGAATTGGATCATGAGTTAGAAAAAAAAGGGGGGGAGAGAGAGAGAATCTTCAAAAGGATCTCATGAACCCAATCAAGGCAAGCATCTGATCAATTTATTTATGTATGTATGCACATACAAAGAAGCTCATCTATCTATAGTGCCACCAGTGGGCACATGTTGGTTACCCCCCCCCCCCCCCCCTCAGTGTGTGTCCTTCCTATGTATGGACAGTGGGTAGACAAAATTTGTGGGACTGTTTTTCAAAGCAATCACACCCAGGCCCTTCAAACAATGTAGATGAAGCCATGGAATCATCATGGTTCATCTTGACCATTCCACCATTGGGCTCCCTCAACAGTGGACCTTGGTCAACAACATTGTTGTCTTGGTTTTTCCATTTCAATCCAGTTATTCATGATCAATCACCAAAACAGTGTTGGTGAGTAAATTCTTTAAAAATTGATATACTGATTTTAATCTTTAGTTTGCCTTTTTTTTTTTGTTTGAAATCCATCTTTTTCTGACCATTGTTCCATCCTTTAGATCCAGTGATTCAACCAATCAAAACCTTGTTAAATTGCGCTTTTTCAAATGGATTGTAGAACAATTGGCAGATCTCCCTCTCAAACCAACAAATAAACAATCTGCCCTCAAACTTTGCAAGGGCACCAAAAATCCCCCAGAGCTAGAAATACATGAACAATACAAATATTTGCCAGTCAAGGAGCTTATCTGAGTGCTTTTCAAGAATTGCAATAGGCCCATCTCAGCTAGTCAATCCAAACTGAACCTGAATGTCATAAAGTCAACCTTGATCAAACTTTGAATTAACAAAATGTAGAATCAACCAATATAGCCTTCTTCTTAATCTAATGTGTTCCTTTTCATCCTGCTTTGAGATGTATTCAATGAGAAGGAGTTTCAAGGGTAAAAACTTTTTCAATTTTTTTATTGCTAGACCCTGTTATCCCAAGTATTTTTACTGTTTTGATTTTTTTTTTTTATGAGTTTTGAGTTTAATTCTTACAAACCTTTTGATATTGTTGTAATTAAAAAACAGATGCAAAGCTATGCAAACATAGCAATTGAAATGAGTCCATGCTTTTTTTGGGGGGGTTGAATTCAGCTTGAAACAAGTACTTGGAAGTACAGCAACTGATTTAGTGTTAACAGTCCCATTAATTTTGTCTACCCACTGTACATACGTACAATGTATGGCTCAGCTGGTCCAATGCGACTCGAGCAGCTCCACTAGCTCTCAGTCCTACTGGGCCTCGTGACTGAACTCATCGATAGGATAGGATAGCATAAGATACGACGCGATACGATACATCATCCGATAGTTAATGTATCGAGCTCGAACTCCCTTGGGATTTAGTTATTGTTAATCCAGGCCAGGTGGGTTGAAAGGTGTTGTGATGATGGTTGGATGTGAATCTTTCTTTCTCTCTTTATCGATCGATGGTGGTCATCTGACTGACTGATCGTGAGTGTCACGCTTGGCACGCCCATGGATGGAGGTGTATGTATGCATTCAGGTATGTATGTAAGTACATACCTGGCTTTCTGAGATCGTGGCCATGACATCATCATCACCATCTCACGAGTTCTTTTTAGATAATATGGACATATAGCTGAGGGCTTGGATCGGATTATGTCATCATCATCCAATCTCCTCAAGTATCCTCCTACCTTTTCCCCGTCAGTTTAAACCCATATAATCTCGAGCTGCCCAAGGTCTCGATCAGCTCGTAGCTCGTATTGCACCACACAAACACATGCCTGACACTCCTAAGCCCATACCTCGAGCTTGTATGTATGTACATACACACATACCCCCTTCCCTGCAGCCTGGCCCTGTGAGTATGTACTTCTTATCTTCATCATCTGTCTCACCATCCACCATCCAAGTTCAACTGCCTTCCATTCAAATCAAATCCATCAGACACAGAGACCAACCAACATCCACCACCAACCATCACCCTCAACCTCACCCTCAACCTCAACCTCAACCTCACCCTCCTCATCGATGTCTATCAATAATCGCTCATTCTTCAACTCTGCTCCTCCTTCATCATCATCATCATCACCAGAATCTCCTCCAGCTACTTCAGTCATCAATCCTCACCTATCCAACCTCTCAACTTCATCCTCAACCTCATTATCCCCTTCATCCAATCTCTCATCCTCAAATCAAAAGTCAACCTCAAATCATCAGCACCATCTTCAGCATCATCTTCAGCATCTTCACTATCAACCTATCAAACTCAGATCTCGATCTAAACCTTCCAGATTGACCTCAAGGTTCGATTCATCTACTGCTTGGTTAATCTATTACTTCCTCTTCAACCTCGGTCTCACCATCTTCAACAAGAGCGTCCTCATCTCATTCCCATTCCCTTGGACCCTAACGGCCATCCACACTCTCTCCGGTACGATCGGATCCCAACTAGCTCGCTCTAACGGTCTCTTCACCGCCGCCAGATTATCTAGAAATCATAACATCATCCTCGTCGGATTCAGTATACTCTATACCGTCAACATCGCCGTCTCCAATCTCAGTCTCCATCTCGTCACCGTCCCAGTTCGTCCCCCTCCCCCCCCCCGCTTTGATCTTAAGAATCATCCGATCTCTCACTCATCCTTTCACCTCTTACCCCTCCCCCCCTACCCCCTCACAGTTTCATCAAGTCGTCAGAGCAACGACCCCATTGTTTACGATCATCCTATCGATCATCTACTTCAATAGATCCTATCCTTTCGAAACCTATCTCTCACTCTTGATCGTCGTCCTCGGAGTCGGACTATCGACCTATGGTGACTACGGTTGGACTTCGGCCGGATTGTTGTTGACCCTATTAGGGACCATCCTAGCTTCCCTCAAGACCGTCGTCACCAACGTCATCCAAGTAGGCAGGCTGAGGTTGAACCCATTAGATCTACTGATGAGAATGTCGCCCCTGGCCTTCATCCAATGCATCATCTACGCCTACCTGACCGGTGAAATCGATCGCGTCCTCATCTTCTCACAAACTCATATGGATCGTCGGAAGGCCGTTAGCCTCATCATCAATGGGATCATCGCCTTTGGTTTGAACGTCGTCAGCTTTACCGCGAATAAAAAAACTAGCGCTCTCACGATGACCGTTGCTGGTCAGTTTCGTACCTTTCTATCTATTTATTTCGCCTTACCCATCCTTAGATCCCCCCTGGATAGGCTTCTCCACCCCTCTCGCCGAAAAAAAAAAGCTGATCCTGTCAAACAAGGCTGATGATTGATCTCCTTGACTCCAACCCAGCCAACGTCAAACAAGTCTTGACGATCTTGTCGGCCATCATCATCTTCGAACTAGTGATTAGCCCGATGAACTTACTAGGGATCTTGATCACTCTAGTAGGAGGGGCTTTCTATGCCAAAATCGAACTTGAGAGGAAATATTCGAGTAAGATAAAGGATGTCTTAATAATTCCCAATAATGATCCCGGTGATGATGATTCAGAACATGATGAGAATAATGATCAACACCAAAAACTTGTTATAATTCAAGAAGGTTCAAAAACCGATCGTCTAGGGATTGGTGGTGGGGGTCTGGATGAAAAGAAACATCAGTTCAACTTGAGCTCTTTAATTACCTCTAACAACAATAACAAACGGATCTTCCAACAACTCCCTCACTCAAACTCATCGATTAGAGAGCTCGAGGAAGGCTCCCTCGGTGGTAATGATCCTCCGGTCCTACAGATCATTAGTCCCAGATGAATCGATGCTCCTTCGCTCTAGTTTTGAAAGAAAAAAAAACTACCAGTCATTTCTAATCTCTCCCTTCACCCTCTCATCTAGACTTCCTCAGTTAGACAGACCTGATACAAATCCGCTTCCTTCGTCCTTTCTCGTTCATATTTTAAAACAAGCAACTTGGTTTTTATTTTATCGTTTCATTGTTCGAACCCTTCTCCCTCGACTCGATCGTCCCCTTTCGCATCGTTTTTTTCCCCTCGTCTAACAAACGATGGGTCCGTCAAGGGACTTGGGGACCGGATGCCTCAAACCAAACTCTCTCTCTCTCTCTCTCTCTCTCTCTCTCTCTCTCTCATCAGCTAGAGCATGGTCGGTCACAGCAAGCCAAATCCATCGAGCAAGGCAGCAATTTTTTTTTTGAACGTGTAGAACAGTAGGACTTTGGGTTGGTTGGGTCATCAAGACCTTGTGCAAGCTACTTAATTTTGTGTGGTTTTCGGTCTTTTGAATCAGGTTTCAAGTTTGTCTTTCTTTTTTTAAAAAAATTGTTTATCAAGCGGAGGGGCGAGGAGGGAGGGGAACTCATTCGATTCATTCATGTACTTTCATTTCCCCTAGTCAATCTAGTTCGTCTCTCCTTCGTCGTCAGAATCCCCCCCACCCCACCCCCTTCCTTTCTTCACTGCCTTCTCCAACCCCAAGCATCTTTTTTTAAAGTTTTAGCTCCAAAGTCTCAGTCGACTCTATCTTCATCATCATCGATTGTGTCCTCTTGGTATCATCCGATGATCCTATTGATTCAAACTGGTCTCTCTATCTCTCCCTTCTGCACTCCTCTTTCGTCGATCATGGTGATCCCCTCGCCGAGGGTGGGAGCGAACTGGAAGCGGACGATGAAACCTAAGGGTAGGGGCACCGCATCGCACGCCCAACCGAGAGAAAGAGAGAGTGAGTGAGAGCTAGAGAATCCTATAAAATATCTACATACATACACTATAGGGTATTGGCCCTCAACGTTTGGGGAGCCTGAATTCAAGAGGATTCTCTTGAAAACGATCAAGGATCGGATGGCGTTCGTATGAAAGGATGAAATCGGTACCTTCTTTTTTTTTTTTTACTTTTTTGTGGAGTGCAGGTCGGGTCTTAACAATGTTGCGAAGGATGGGTAGGTGTGTGCAAGCAAGAGCTCAAGGTCGGGGGCCGCCGTGAGGGCGGGCGAGCCGCCAGGTGTGCACAGGTATACGCGTACTCACTGCGCCGTCAATGAAGCCCCCCCCCCCCCCAAAGAGGTGTTTGACGATTCCTGGATGAACGAGAAGGCGGGGAGGGGAGGGGGATCATGAGTAGTTCTGACTCGTACGCAACATACCGACTGACTGATAGGGCAGGGACTCGGAGACCCTTGCGGCAAGGCAGGCCTTGATGATTCATACCAAAGATACCCCCCCCCCCTTGTCGTCCTTTTGGCAGGTACATAATACATACCGTGAAAAAATCTCGCCTAGGTTTGGTCAAGCTCGTCATCCGGCTGGTGAGCAACCTATATCATGAACACCGATCGATATAGACTAAAGAGTAGGAGATCTCGTTTGGGGCTCTCAAGGTTCGAATTCAGTCAGTCGAGAGACACAGAGAGGATACTTAAATATATTGTACCGATCTTGATATCCACAAGAACGGTTCGTCCTACTACCGCTACGTATTTACCTTCTCTCCACTTCGGGTTAAGCCACATGGTTAGAGCTAGGTCAGGATGCTCGTCGGCCCGGCCCGTTTTGGCGAGCACAAAACAAGCGCAAAGAAGAGTAAGCTTTTACGGGCCGGGTGTCATGCGAGGCTGATCGGGCCCACACCCGACCCAGGCGCAAATGTCCGGGCTGTTTGCGGGTTCGGCTTGGTCAGAGGGCCCCGGTATTTTTTTTTTTTGAATTGAATTGAATTGAATTGAATTGAATTGAATTGAATTGAAAGCGGTCGATGGTGCTTTCAAATATGTAGCTCGATGCGACTTTGGATACATAAAGGGAGGAGACTCTTTTGAATTGTGAAGATGTGGAGGTATGAGGGGGGGGGGGGAATGATGGCTTTTTGATTGATAGAGAGGAAAGGTTAAGAGGAATAGTAATCAAAGTTTTTTTGTTTTTTTGTTTTTGCTCCAATCCAGCTTGAGAGCACATACAAATCAGGCCTTCAAGAACCTCTGGAGCTAATTTTGCTCTCAAGTCAGCCAAATAAACACCCACTGGCAGAGAAGGCCTAAAAGATTAAAGATCAAAATCAATCACTTGTTGTGCAGAAGTTAATGACAAGAAGGAGATGAGTCTTACTGATTCTGATGTGGATGCAATAGAGGTCATTGAAACCATCAAAGATTGTGTTTTCTAAACTGGCACAATCTTGGAACTTGATCTGAACTTTCTTTGCACCATGGTTTAGTCAGCTTGGATTCAGAACTCCCTGGCCAGGATTTCAATCAAAGCTTCACAAAGGTAGCAAGCCAATTCAACCAATTGAGGTTCTTGATTGAGATTGTGTGAATTTTTTTTTTTTTTTTAAAAAAAAAACTTCCAGAAATCCACCTGATTTGAAATTTCTATATAAGGATTTTTTTTTTTTTAAAAAAAAAAGGAACTGTTTCACTAAAAGCAAAAAAAAAATCCCCATTGATGGTATGGGAGAATAAGATTTGAGTGATAGATAGATTGTTTTTTCTGAGGTCTTGAATCTGGTCATGAACTGATTCAATATTCATAGTCCTTGGAATGGTGTATTCTATGCATTCAAACCTGTAGCCAGGGGATCAAAAAAAAAAAAAACAATTGCAAGAGCTATGAATTCATTCATGTTGGACCAGTACTTGCAAAATTTATCAATCATGGGCTGAACTATTGAGGTAATATGATAATTTCAAAATAATTGAGATGGGGCTTCTAAGATGATATCATACATCCTTCAGAGTGAGTAAACATATGTTGGAAGTTGGATATTTTGTACCAGAAAGTTAATCTGTGCACCCCTTCATAGCTCATCAATTTTCTGGTATATCTGATCCTCCTGATCAATCCCAGACTTGAAATCTTTGAGATCTTGGTTTCACTTGTTTGGAGGAAGCCACACCACCAATCCCCTCCCCACATATGGTATTTCAAGCTTGTTTGGGCACCCACCCAAATTAGCCATTTTTTTTTCTAAAGCATGCTGGGCAACCTCCAAAGCCTGTTTGGCACATAGCCAAGCACAACTTGGCTTACAGCCAAGTTTGGGTGGGTTGGGCCAAATTTCAACTTGGCTAACACCCAAGCCAATCAGCCATACCTTCCAGAATCAATGATTGGGGGTAATTGTTTTTCTTTATTTATTTCTTGGTTCTCTCTCTTTTTATTTGTTTTCTTGTCTTGGATTCTAGATCTGATCAAGGCTTGCAGGCATCCCAAGTGGATAGTCTAAATCTCATTGTAAAAATCAAATTCAGTTCAATTTTATTCTTAAAGATCATGATGATGATTTTTTGTGGGATCTATCTTACAATCTCCATCCCTTCAACTAAACCCAATCAGTATTGATTGACTAGACTGCCATCATCATCATTGATTGGCTGACTGAGAGAGGAGCAAGGTGGTGGGAGGGGGGCACCAACAGCTTGGCCTGGGCGAATCAGACCTTGGATGTGGGCCAAGATCTGGCACACAAACAGACACAGAAATCAAACCTTCTGGGCACACTCCAAATACCCCTTGGCACAGTGCCAAGCGGGAAATGGGAGTGTGCCCAGAAAAGCTTGAAATACCATACTTATCTGATACCATAAATTCAGATTTCCCTGCCTTGAAACTCCTCCTCCATCTCAAATTGGGAGCCCACACAGCATCCCAAGTTGCCACCTCCAGACCAAGCCCAACCTTCAAAGCCCATTGGGTTTCCTCAAAACTTTTTTTTTCCATGGGGTTAGCCCAAAATTCAATCTCCAACCTGTTGGGTACAGGCTAGCCTGTGGGCTTCCCCAGCCTGATAAACACCCTGGGCGCTAGGATCACAATCCTCACCTCCAATTGCTTGGCCTACCTCCTCCCTCCCATGTGGCATTCAGCCAGTACAGTATTTATGAATATATCTTGGCCTAATATACATATCAACTGGCTTTCAAGAATTGTCTCAAAGATTTTTCTGGTACATAGAGTTGAGCAGGGTGATCCAGAAGTATGAAACCAGATCTTCTATTTAGTTGGGCTGGTTGAATCTCCTATCTGGTCTCCCTAGACACCAGTCTCAAGTTTTTTTTTTTTTGTGGAGGGGGGGGGGAGTACACCAGTTCACAATGATTTGATGGAAGAGGCTGGATAGGGCTTTGTTCATTACAGAAAGAGGCATCAAATATTCCTGGCAGACAATCACTGGAGGGATGTGATTGAGGAAGAAAGAAAAAAAATGTTTTTAGAAAGAGAGAGAGAGGGGGGGAGATGATGGGCCTCTTGGGATGAAATTAAGTCCTGAATGGACTTGGATCTGGGAAGTGGGATGGATTGAATAAAATAAAACCAATTGGTTTACATTTTAGGCTTCCAGGTAGGTAAAGTTCAAATAATGAAGTTCAAAAAAAGATCCCAGAGAGGGAACTAAGATCAAAATAAAATAAGAATCTTCAATGATTTAATGATATAAACTGTGATATAGTCCTATAGGGAAATTTTGTTTAAATAATAAAAGAACAAAATATTCATATTGATAAACAGAAAAAAATGGGCTCAAGAAGTATTATATATAGTTTATTCAAGCCTAAAGGGCTTCAACACAACCATTTTATGGGGGATAAGTGAAATATGATCTATGGGGAGAAAATAACAACAAAAGATCCTGTAGGGATGAGTCCATAAGTAATGAGACCTAGAGGCTCAAAATATGATGAGAAGAAAGATAATGAGATGAATTAGAAATTGGTGATGATAAAAAAAATCACAATATGTCAAAAACAGGTGAGCCAGAAGCCACAAGTTTGTTTGGGATTCTGTTTCAACTTCTGTATTTGTTCTTGGATAGGTGTTGGAGGATGTGCTTGAATTTGAGAAACACAATAGATTTGGATGGATCGATTGGCTTAAAAGATTCCATGGTACAGAGAACAGAAAAGTTCTTTCAAAAAAAAAAAAGCAGTTTTTGCAAATTTCTAATTTATTGGAAATTAACCAACCCATTCAAATTCTATACCAGAAGGATCCTTCCACCACAGTTGTGGCTTGGTATAGCATAAGGCTTGCAAAAAAATATTTGAATACATATTTTCTAGGATTTAGGACAAATTTTATTGCTTCAAATACAGGAAATTCTGCTCAGATGTTTTTTTTTTAAAATAATTGAATCAATCAATGTGCTCTTCCAGCTTAGTTCAAAATCAGAGCCTTCTTCTATTATGGCATATCAAAGTTAACCAAACCCGCCATTTTTTAATGGCGGGTTTCAACCCAAATCTGCCATTTCAAACCTGCCATTAAAAATCAAAAAAACCACCTTATTTCAGATCAGACGTGTCAAAGTTAACCTGAAATAAGTGGGGTTTTTCAAATAAAGTATTTAAATGCTTCCACCACCTGTCCCCGTCATACACCCCTGTCTTCCCACCTCCTTCTACCTCCGACCTCATTGGAAAATTTATTACCCCCACTCTCATCATAAAATTGATTGACCACTCTCATCACTTTATCACTCTCATCACTTGATCACTCTCATCCACTTCATTGCTCTCAAAACTTCATCACTCTCATCACTTAAACGCTCTCATAACTTCATCACTCTCATCCACTTTATTGCTCTCAAAACTTCACCACTCTCATCACTTTATCGCTCTCATCACTTGCGTAGCCCTTACTCTTTCAAATGGCCCCTCAGCAAACCTTCCCCCGCAAGTCCAACACACCCAAGAGAACATCGCCAAGGAACTCCACAACAAAAAATCCTCCCCCATCAGCTTCCAAGGGCTCAAGTCAGCTCAAGAGAGCTGATCACATCATCCTGGTAAACTGGCTGAAAATTCCCTCCAACTACAATGCCTGCTTTGGATCCAACAACAAAAAATGTGTTGGCCGACCTCCATCCTCTAAGGTCAATGGTTATCTCCTAATGGCCAATGAACTCAAGAAAAAAACAAAAGGTAGGCTGGATCTGTCATCCAAACAGATGAGGGAGCGGTTCAAAAACTATTGAGCCAAGTACAAAAAGGCCCACTCCATGTCTATCTCCACTGGCTTTGGTATCACCAACTTGGACAAAGCCAAAGGAATCAACTTGGTGGTTGATAAGTTGGACTCCATTTGTCCTTTTTATATTCAAATGGATGAAATCTTCTGAAAGAAGGCCAACATCACCCCCCTAGCTGCTTTCAATGCCCAACAATCCAATTCCGTTGATGCCAAGGACTTGGCTGCGGATGCTCAGCCTACCAATGGGGACCTTGATGAAACCTTGGCCTTGGAGTGGCCCCCATCTGATGAAGAGGAGGATATTCAAACACAATTGGCTCCAATCACTTCTACTTTGGTATTGATTGATCAGTCAATCCCAACCTTGGACCCCTCACTTCCTTCTTTTGATTGCTCTCTTCCTGGGGCAGAGCAACTGGAGAACTTGCCCAATGAGGAGGATGTTATTCCTGGATCACCGTTGCCATCAACATCTTCTCAAGTAAGGAACTAAATTGTTTTTGATTCTGTCTGGTTGCTCCTGACTGATTTACATTGTAAAAAAACAGGCTCATCCATTTTTGATTGGCCAAAAACTCAAGCCAATGGGGCCTCCCACATTGCCTTCAAATACTAGTGAGGACTTTCAGACTCAAACCTCCTCTGCCAAGGGTAAGCAAAAGGCCTCCAATTCCATCAATGTCAACCCCAAAAGTCATCAAAAGAGGAGAAACACTTCCAGTTTTTTGGGCTTTGAAGAAATCATGGAGAAGCGAGATTCATGTAAGTTGATTGATTCAATATCCTTGCTTTCAAAATCATGCTCATTGCCATTCCCCTCCCAAAAACAGTGAAATCACAAATTGAATCAGATAAACTTCAGTTTGAAAAGCAAAAGTGGGATTGTCAACTGGCCATGGATGGTCAAAAGCAGCAAGCCAAGACTTTGGCTAATCAACAAAAATTGGATGCTGAGTGGAGGTTGAAACAAGCTGAGCTAGAGTTTCAAAAAGAGGAAAAGGAGAAGGATTGGCAGCAAGTGCAACTGGAAAAGGAGAGGGAACAAGGGGCAAACAAAAAAAGGATAAGGTATCAGTAGCTTTGGCTTGCATTGGAAGTGGTAGATTGGTAGAAGAAATACAGCAGATTACTCAAATGCTGGGCTTGTAAATATATTTGCTTGGATGAAAGAAAAAAAAAATATTTTTTACTAAAACAAAGTTTGAGAGAATTCTTAACCCCACCAATATACAGATCTTTTTTGTTTTTATTGATATTTTTTTCTCTAGAGGAAATTTGGCCATTTTTCATGTCCCTACAAGTGCTCTGAGTTTTTTTATTAATTTGGAGTGACATGGCCATTCTGGTATGGGTTGCTGTGTCCACAGCTGGAAAGGTACAGTGCTTGTACTTGTTAGCCGCCCAAACCATTTTGACTATACCTTTTTGCTTGAAATCAATTCTAAAGCCAAGGTCAGGAAAAACAAATTGACCGTCCAAAACTTGATATTCATGCGTATCTTCAATAAGTCGGCCATTCGATTTTTTGGTTGGGACCACAAGTAAAAAGGAATAGCCAGAGATGTTGCCTTTGTCAATATGAGGAGAATTGTAAAAAGAATCCGAGGTGAAAGTGAGGTGTGGGGAGCAATCAAAAGGTGTAGGCTTGGAACCAAATTCCAACAAAGAGAAAGAGGGGATGTTGCTGTCCTTCATGGTATCACGGTTTGATTCAAAGGCAAGTTTGGCCAAATTACAAAACATTTGTCCTAAAATTTGGGATACTTTGTTGGCCTTCAGGTTGAGGACAGCGTACTCTTGAGGAGAAGATCTAATGGATGATTTCTTCACATAACGTCCAAATAACTCCAAAGGGTTCATCGATTTTTGCCAACCAATTGCCCACATTTTTCCACCCCAAGATCTTGAGGGACCAACCGGGTTGACAAATTTTTTTGAACAGTGAAGGAATGTTGTCACAAAGTTGATATCTTTCTTATCTTGCTCAGATAGTTTATCCAAAGGCACAAATTCAATGACGGCAACCAGAGCATGGTGATCAGATTGGTCAAGAACAATAACTTTTCCATGGTGGAAGAAGTGGAAAGCCCCAATTGTCTGTTTTGCTTGCTTAAATTCTTCCTGGGTGGGTTTTTAAGGGTTCTTTTTCTTTTCAGCCATGATAGCAGGGTACAGATCCAAAGGGCATAGCTTTCGTCTAGAACAGGCAAACTTTTCCTTGATCCAGTCGTCAGTCACTTCCAAAGAAATTTCCGAATCCCTCATTTGAGCCCTCCTTTTTCTACAATTCCTCTGCTTGCCACCTCTCTTAATGTTTTTCATACCATCTCCTTCCATCTTTCTCCCCCCAGGCACTTGCTGCACCCAAGGTGAGGATCAAGGTGAAATTTGAATGGTTGTATAACATTTTGAGTTCGGTAGGCAGTAAAGGAATTGATATCAAAAAAGGGGTTGGACAAACGAAAAGACCGGTCAAAAAAATAAAAATAAAAAAAAAAATGTCAGCAACGTTCTCATTATCGGCAACAAACAGTGGGATTAAAAAAATAAAAAAGAGATGAAAATCAAAACCTGGAAGAGCTAGAAAACCTAAAAAAAAAAAGAAACAAAAACAAAGGGAACGTCAGTTCCCTGTACCCTCCAAAAACTCTGCATCGATTGGCCCAAACAATCGGCCAATCAATTGCGAATCAATTGCTCAATTGATTGCCCTCAATCAAGCAATCAATTTTCAATCAATGGCAGGAAGAAGATGAAGGGGAGGGGGGAATCACCAAGGGCAGAGGATGGACCAGAGGATGAGGAGGGGGAGGGGGACTGGGCTGGCTGGACCTGGGGGGGTTCAAAGGAAGGGTTATGGTAGGAGATCAGCCAGGTGAAAAAAGAGAAAGGTGATTCAATGAGGGGAGGGGACTCACCTTTGATGGTTGATGGATGTTGGGTGGGAGGTGGGTATGTTGTTGGTGATGTGGATGTTGGTGAGGTTGGTAAAGAGTGAAGTTGGTGGTGTTTTGGTGAGGTTTTGAAGGTGGTGGTGATGAGTGAGGTGGTTTGGTGAGGAGGAGGCAGGGTTTGACCGGTGAGTGAGTGGGGTGAGGTTGAAGGGGTTGAGTGGTGAGGGGGAGAGGGGTGGCATTTGGTGAGTGGCAGGGTTTGAGGTGGAGGTGTTTTTTGATTCAAGTCCACTATAAAAAAATAAAAAAAAAACTCAGCCTATGAATCTTGGGTGAACAACCAAAACCAAAAAAATACGGTGAAGGGAATTTTTACCAATTTCAAAATCAAAAATTACTCATCAAAGCAAGCAAGGGTGAGAGGAAGAATCCTCTCTCTCATAGAAGAAGATGAGGGACCAGATGAGACAGGGATGACTTGAGGCGGATCAGGAATATCATCTTGGAATATTTTGTCCCATTCATCTTTGATGTCGGCCAAAAGGTTGTGATGGATTACACAAGTGATAATCCAGTTGATGAGGAACCTCATATCTTTGGAACATTGGAGCTGGTTTTGCATCTCCCGTAAGCTGGCCCATCTTCCTTTCAGAATTCCTATGGCATGCTCAATCCAAACTCGTGATTGGGCAAGATGATAGTTAAAATTTGTTTTTCCTTGATCATTGGACAAAACATTCCGGTATGCTGGAACTACATATTTACCACTAGCATAAGCCGAATCTTCCAGAAGGTATTGATCTTGGTCAAAGTAGATCCCTGGTTGTTGGGCAATCCGCATCTGATTGAAAACATATGAATCATGACAAGAACCTGGAAGGCCAGCATGGAGGGAGATGAACTTCTTGTTGTTATTGCAAACAAGTTGTAGTGCCATGGAGTATCTAAACAAAGAGATGGAACATATTTGGTCAGTGTGTGATCCAAAGTTTTATCATAGCAATTGGAAAAGAAATGAATAAATTGCCTTTTTTTACAATCAAAATAGTGGTTGCCATCTAGGTTGGGTTTTTGACTCAAGGGGATGGTGGTTCCATCAAAGAAACCAATGCAACCAGGAAATCCTTCTGTCTCCATTACTTGAGATATCTCCTTGCGTTCTTCTTTGGTTGGCCATGAAAGGACCAAGCGACGGAAAGATAGGATAGCAATCATGACTCTTTTGGTGTATAAGTCAATGCTTCCATAACTGACTGAGAATAGATTTTCCAATCGATGGATTGCTGCTCCATTTCCATTTGACCCCAATCTGCAAAGAGCAACGGCAAGTTGGATGGCTGGATCGCGTTGAGGATTGCAAGAATTGTTCTGGAAGATGTGGTGGTCTTCAATCATTGCCAAAAGTTTCATGAAAGAAGGCAACAAAGTTTGGAACAGTTGCTGGAAGCTTAAGTCAGGGATGAGATGAAGCTTTTGCCTTTCATACATAGGGTTATGGAGAGTGTGTATTCTTGGAACCATGTATTGCTTTGCCAACAGAGAATTTAAAGCTAACCAAGTTGATTCCAAATTGGAGTCTGAATCAGAGTCTGAATGGGAGTCAAACAGTAGCAAAAGTTCAGTCAGCTTTTTTGCATTTTCAACTTGCTGGCGGGATGTTTGATTGGACATGTTGAGAAAGGTGGTGAGTGATGTGGGCTGATGAGATGATGATGGGATTTGTGTGAAGATGGGTATGTGAAGGTATGTGAAAAATGATAGAGATGTGTGTGATGCAATGGAGATGGGACCAGTATGGATTTGCTGATGTGGATGGGTGTTTTTGATGTGATGGATGGTGGATGGATGATGATGCATAAATGGCGGGTTTAATGGCGTGTTTGATGATTGAAATCTGCCATTTTCATGAAACACGCCATTTTGAAATACACCAGTTAGGGGGTATGTGTATTTCAGAAACCCGCCATTAAAAATGGTGGGTTTTGTCAAAAAAAATGGCGGGTTTCTAATGGCGGGTTTGCTAACTTTGATACACCCTATTGTTTTTATTTTTATTTTTATTATTATTTTGACCAAATGGATTAGTGTCTTGCCATCCCACTATTCTTTAGCCTTTTTATTTTTAAACTCAATTTTTATACCTGGTTAATGTTAAATTAAAAACTATTTGAGTCGTGTACACAACTCAAATGGGCTGTGTGGCACGCTACACAACTCAAATGGGCCGTGTGGCATGCTAAACAACTCAAATGGGCCATGTGGCATGCTACGCAACTCAAATGGGCTGTGTGGCATGCTAAACAGCTCAAATGGGCCATGTGGCATCCTAAATAGCCCATTTCAGTTGTGTAGCGTGCCACATGTCCCATTTGAGTTGTGTGGCACGCTAAACAACTAAAATCAAGTTGTGTAGCCTCCACATGACTTGAATGCAGTTTTGTAGCACCCACATCATGGTTCAGTTTTCTGTGACACCATGCACGACTAGATACAAGTCGTGTAGGGTTGTTAATAACTCAAATTTAGTTGTGTTCCATGCCACACAACTAAAAGAATTGCAGGCTTAAAAAAAAACTAAAAAAAACTGAATGAAAAAATAAAAACAGCAATCTGACTCCCACACGACTGAGAGTCTTGAATTCATCATCACCCTTTATACCTTCTTGGAACCAGGATTTTTGCAGTAACAATGCTAAGACACCCATAGCAATCAATTATTTTGGGGGAGTGCATTATCTCCAGAAGGTCAGATATGCATTTTGAGAAGTGAGAAATGAGTGATTCCCAATTAGGTTTTTTGACTTTGAAGGGGCAGAGGAATGATGCAGATTTGGGGGTATTAATATTCACTGATGCTTGGATTCATGGTTTTACTTGATTTTTGTCCCATGGCCAATCAATCTGGAGGCTAGAAATTTTGACCAGGTCAGGTTGATTTTGGTGGTGGATGCTCTGGTGAATAGGCAGACAGGAGGGCTACTTGTAAATATTTATCCTCAAGCTGGCTTTTAAAAATAATTTCACCAGAACTGCTGAATCTCTGTGCACCTGGGCTGGGCCCTCTGGGTTTCACAATCAGTGGTAATGATTAGCATCCATCAAAATGATAGCCAAGATAGATATGTCTAATTTTGGGCTTGGAGGAGAAATTTTGTAGGTCATCCACACTTTCCAGTGTGCCTGGAGGATTATAAATATTCATTAAATTTATAAAGTATCTGGGAATTATCTTTTAGTCAATGGCCACAAGGATTTTAATGCTTTCTGGGTGAGAAATGATTTCAGAAGATCAGACATATTTTTGTATGTAGATTACTGTTGTATTCTAATATTCTGAGTTCTTTGGGGAATTGGTGCGGCTATAGAGTTCCTGAAATGCCTCATGGTATTTTTTTAATAAATTTAATGGATTTATCCAGGGTTTTTGAAGGGAAAATGAAATTGTTTAATTAATTCAAGAGTCATGAGTGCTAAATTGTTTTACCAGGCTTTTTTTACAATTAAATTGTAATAAATAAAGAAAAGAGGGGTGATATAATGCTATTTAAATATGTGTATGTGTGTGTGTGTTTGGGGGGGAGTTACTCAATAGAGGATGAAAAAGGGGAGAAGGGAGAATCAGTTATTTCTTACTTTGTAAATCATAGACTGTATTATATTTTTTTCTGGGATTTTTTGGTAGAACTCCACTTGAATTTTTTCTGGAAGCTCTGTTGGAAGGGGTTGTGATTTTTTCAGATTTCTTGTGGCTTACCATTGTCCTTACGCACAATAAAAAGTGTGTTTTAATTTTGAAAGTATATATGCAGCTAGATGTGTCATGGCCCTCACTATACTTTACTCACTGGGGAGGCAATCTAAACAATTTAATAAAGTGGCCCATTACATGGCATTCAAAGAAATTTGGTGGGAAATAATTAAACTTTCTAGTATGGTAGAGCTCACCCTCAAGTGAAATTCCTACACTGTTAATTCTCTCAGAAAATGAGAAGAATTCTCTACTCAATTTATTGTGTAATAGTTGCAAGTTCAAGCTGCCTAGCCACCAGGTGCAGAACAGTGACTCCTTCTGGAAGATTTTTTCATTTTTTCTGTTTGATTTCATCTGATATAACATTCCAGTTAAGGGGGAATCCATGAGATAGAATGGAGTATATACTCTGAGATTCCTTCAGTTCTGGATAGATTTGTTTCTTAAATTTGTGTTTTTGGATACTGAGCCATTCATTTTGTTTTATATTTTATTTCTAGAGAATAAAATTCCCACAAGGCATTATCCTGATACCATTCATGATTAAATTGTTTCCCTTTTTCTCTAATTTCAGATTGTTCAAGATCTGGTTTGTTTTATTTAATATCTTAGAAAATTTTTAATCATTTAGCAGATTGGTTTCCAAAATTAAATGGATAGATTTCCTACCCAGTCTTTCAATCAGGATTTTGGGCCTACAAGATGGCAGGTGCCTTATATTTTCTTTTGCATAGATTGCCTGAGCAACTTTCTTGGGGTGGAGATGAGGTTGGCCACTTTGAGAAATTTTAACCTTGCATTCAAGGCCTGTAGATTTTCAATCATCTGCTGTTTTATTTCCTCCTTGATCTTTTGGAGGAGGATTTTGGTAGAGTTGGAGCCCATGTGGTTGGCCTTCAATCTTGTATTTCAAAATTTTTCATTTTTGTGCTGGAAGAAGCCAATTTAAAGTGATATCCAAATTTTATCTTTGGTATGTCTCTTGAAAAGGTAAGTGGTCTTGATTCTGATGTATTACTGAGCCTCCATGTGGCTTTTTGTTTGGGAAGGGGGGGGTTTCTGTTTTGTTTGAGCTTCCATTAACTTTTGGAAGTTATTGTTTTTCTGGGTGCTTTTTATGATGTGAGCACATGGTTGGGAGGGGCTGAAGAAGGCAGAGCAAGTGTTTCAGAGAATTTTCTTAGTATTTTAGGTACATTGCAGAAAAATTTATGTGGGATATTGGCGCTCTGATATTGAATTAGGATTCTTCCAAACTTTATGAGGATCAAAAATATACCAAAAATAGAGGTGAAAAGAAAGAAATTTTATCTAAATAATAAATCAAAAAATAAACAAATAAAAATCATTTAAAAACCATGGATCACAGAAATAATTTACAGAAATAATAAACAGGATAAATTGAACAAATATGTACCAAATCAAAAAAATATTATAGAAATAGATTGATATATGATACAATTACCATAAAGTTAAAAAAAATTACAATTTTGAATTCATACAGGAGGAATCAAAACAAAAATACAAATCACAGGATGATTGGTTTTGTGTCATTCTTCAAACTTAAGGGTTATTGTTTACAAATCAATTTGAAATATACCATCTCCCCCATATTTTCTACCTCATTCTAATAGTATTAAACCAAAAGCTTTCCAACCATTCAGTGAATTCAACTTTATAAGCTTGGAGTTAGAAACAAGGGACTATATATTTCCAGAAACTTAGTGATTACTTGCAATTTCAATAAAAACTTTCAGTATAATATATGAATATTTATGATTACATTTTCAATTGGGATTGCAACCTTGAACTTCTCATTCAAGTAAGCTATGGAATTCAAACCTAGAAACCATTTCAATCCGTTTCTAGTCACTTTCAAACAAAAAATTTACACCTTTTATAGCTATTCATTTTTTAATTAATTGCATAAATACCAAAGCACTATTTTTCTCAGGACTCAGTATTCATTTTTCATCACAGCCTACACTACAGTCATTACTATGTCACATTTGCATTTAATTGTATCCTCAAATTTGCATTTTTTTCATTGCTTGCTTGTCTGCTTTTACCTGAATGAAATCATTTATTTTTATAATTGCATTTACATAAATTCATTTCAGTCTTTCTATAACTAGCTAGAGAGGAAATATATCAGTTTTTATCCAGCAATCCTCATCAAAATATAGATTAACTAAAAGGCAAATTAGTTCAACTTCATAATGTTTCCTCAGTTAGTGAATTCAATCTGTTGCATTCTTTCTGAGAATAAGTCCTTAAATTTATCTTTTCCTCTTTTTGATCTTCAAAACAATTAACTTGAACCTTGATCTTGAATCAAACATCAAATTTGAAATTTGAAAAATAGTCTTACTAACTTTAAGATTTTGCATAGAATTGGTCATTCTAATTTGTGCCATGTCCATTTAATCATTTCCCTTCAGAATTTGGGGTTGTTTTGTGAAATAATATTAAATAAATCAACCAAATATTCTTAGAGACTTTCAAACCCCTCACAGATAGTTTTATTATTGATTTCACATACTTGCTTGACTTGGAAAAATTCCCTTTCCCCTTAAAACCAAAATATTGTAAGGGTAGGGTGACCAAGCACCTCAAAGGCTTCAAAAAATTTAATCCAGTTTTTTCTTCCCATTCTCTGTCTGGAGGACCACTTGATGATACTTTATCCACTAGTAATCACCCCAAGGATTCCAAGGATCCTCTCAAAGAAATTCTGGACTTCCCAGTTTCTTCCAAGAGTTCTCCAACCCAAGGTAGATCAATGGCTTGTAGAAATATGCATGCCAAGCTAGAGAGTAACACATCACTGACTGTTGAAATCTCACAAAAAAAAATCAATTAAATAGTAATAAAAAAAATAAAAATGTAGTTGATTTGTTGGTAGTTGCTGTTAGAGAACCACTGGCCACTAACAAGAAGCAGCTGGAAGACCATTGCCAATCAGCTACAAATCCAGGAAAACCAAATGACCACCCATCCAACCAGCTATTTCCATCCATTGCCTTGCTCACATCAATCCAGAACAAGCCAACCGCCAGCTGCTCAACAAGAAGCAACAGGAAATACTTTGCCGCCCAAAAAGCCAATTGAGGTTGACCGGTGTGGAAACAAGAAGGAGGTACTCCCTAAATTTGTCCTTAGGTTAGGATGTTATTTTACCTAGCTTCTGTAAGGAGTGGGATGCGCCCTTAGAGAGAGAGAGAGAGAGAGAGAGAGAGAGAGAGAGAGAGAGAGAGAGAGAGAGAGAGATTGGCCCATGCTTGCCTTGTGCGCGTTGGCCCCACTTCTATAACCACTGCAATTTCCCCGCTCTTACCTTCCCAAACTAACCGTTCCTCAAACTTGGTTTGGCTGGCTCCATTCCTAGGTCTGTAACATCCAAGCAGGTTTCAAGCCCGCGGCATCTGCTTAATCCCAACCCCCACCTGGTGTGCTGAGTCCCGCAGTGCCTACTGCTGAGCCTGCAGTGGCCACTGCTGAGACCGTGCGCTCCCCAACTGCTGAGCCTGGCCTACCTAATGCTGAGCATGCAGGCAGCAATGCAGTTCCCAATCCAAGGCTATATAATGACACCACATCCCCCCCAACTTTAGTTCTGTACCCAGAGGTCTTCCCATTGCTACCTTGACCATACCTTGCACCTGAGTGAGAGAAAGAAATCCAAGTCCTGATTTTCTCCGTGTTAAATTGTGCAACTGCAAATGCCTGGCAAAGTGCCTTGAGTCCATTTCCCCTTTGTGAGTCCCCAAGCATCCCAGAGAGGTACCTGGTCCTCCACAGAAAAACTCCCACACAGTTACCCCTACCCTTTCTGTAAAACAAAACAAACACCAAGCTGCAAGCACTCCCACACAACCATTGAAGAGGGAGGAACAATGGGGAAAAAAACATTCTGGGGTGCCTATTTGTCCAGGATTTGAACAGGCTAGAGCAACCCCTTACCAAAGCAAGCTATTCCCACGTGCACTCCAACCATACCCGCCTGTGCCCATTAAACATGTCTGTAGATAAAGAAAAAGATAAAAGGAACAGACCCAGAGAAAGAAGAAAGTCTTTTTTTTTTCATTGCTCCTTGTCCTTCTTCCCATTTGCAGGGCTTGTCCTTGCATTTACAGAACCCAAGAATTAAGAAAATATTTTGTAATTGCTCCTTGTCTGGCCTTCCACTTGTGGGGCTTGTCCTTGTGCTTATGGACCTGGAATTGCGCCATGCCCATGTTTCCTCTCACCAAACCACCATCTACACCAGCTCCCGCCCCACCTGGCTGCTTTCCCCAGCGGGTTGCACCCTTCCACTCCATCAGAAGAAAAGATGTGCGTGGCTTCATCTAATCCCACATGGGGAAAGTTTGCTAATTCTTGTCCCAAACTGCCATCCAAACGTGTCCCCCATCAAAAACCATGCACCCCAATACTCTCTTTTCCCAGCCAAACTATTGATGCCCAATCCCTTCCCGTTCCATGCCTGAAGCCCCATCCTGTGTGTCCGTTGTACCAATCCCAAATCCCTTGCTAGCCGCAATTGCAACACGTCTGCTGTTAGCCCATCTTCTCTGAACTCCCCACACTCTTCTCCCTTCCACACCACATGCATTTTCCTTGCCATCAAAGGGTTCTGACCTTGGTTGCAATCCTTTGTTTCCTGAACCATCCCTTCCACCTCTGGAATCCTGTTTCCTGTCTCTCCCTGCATGATACCCACAACTCCCTTCCTCTCTGCAAGACTTGTCTGCTGCCCATTGGTTCCTGAAAAATGCTCAATATCTTCTTCTCCCTCCTTCTCTGCAAGACTTTTCCACTGCCCATTGGTTCCCAAATGCCTCACCACAGGTCTTGGAGCAGCCAGCCGCAGTTTCTCCTCCAGATCCACTTCCATCCTATCCACCACACCACCCCTTTCCTCTGCTGCCAACACCTCTACCTTGGCTTCTCCCCATGGCGGCTGTGACCCAGCCCTGCTGACGATGCCAAGGAACCTTTGCACTGTTACTTCTGCTTCCTTTCCCTGCGTTTGTGCTTGCTTCATGGCCGCAGGCCAACTGCATTCTGTCAAAATCTGCTTGCGCACCGGGGATGCATATCCTGTCCCCGCCAGACAACCAAATTCCATGCAGGTTGAATCCTCTGCCAGTTTCTCACTTTCTGTCCACCAAAAGCAATTATTGCCACCATAAGGGCACACCTGGGGAGCAGGTGCACTAAAAGGCTGAAAAAACTCCTCTGGGTGAGGTGGCAAACCACAATGGTGCCGCAACATCCGGCTCATAAAGATCTTGAGGTCCCTTACCAACTCCACTAGTTTTTCTAGCCCAATGGAAGGTGTGATGACCAATTTGAGGACACCTCATGTAAAAGGGAAATTTTTTTAATTTTTTTTACAAGTTCTTCCATCTTCAATCAAAAAAAAAAATTGTGTTGCTATGGGTACTCTTTCTCTTTCCCATCTCCCAACTTATTCCTGTCCTAGCGGTCTAGGAAGGGCCTTCCAGGATGGATAAAATCCCCAGCATCCTGTGTTCAACTCCTCCTTGTTGCACTTGCGCCCTGGATTTTCTTTGGCCCAGCGCATGTGCAATAATCATCATTGACCATCTCCTCCATCCTTATTGATCATTGTATCTCTCATCAATCATCATTGCAATCTGTTGCTATCAATCACCCTCACCAATCCTTAACCTTGATCTCCCCATCCGACTGATCTCATTGCCTCCCAACACCCATCCATTGCTCAATCATCCACCTCACTTGCACCAACGTTGCCTTGGGCCAATCATCCCATCCTTGTTGCTCCATCAACCCTGCTTTTCTCATCTGACAGACCACAAGCTGTCGCTTGCAGCCATTGTTACCATTGTCTTTCAACCTGAAAAACAAGCATCATTGATTTCTCACCAAAAGACCAGCAAGCTGTTTCTTTTGGACATTGGTGCAGCCATCCTCTCAATCCTCCAACCTTTCTCCTCACTCCTTGAAACTCACCTTGCCAACAGCATTGATCACCTTCCCCTTTTAATTGATCATCTCCCACTATCACTGCCTTTGCAAATGTCTTGCTAACTTTCCGGCAGCCATTGATTATCCGCCCATCAGAAACTGCTTGCACCTTGCTCATCTCACACTCATCCGCTGCCCACTGTCATCCTTGACGCGGGCTGGGTGCCTTTTTTTCTCTTAATTTTTTTTTCACATGCCACCGTCTTCCTGTTGCCATTTTGTTGTTTTTCATTACTATTTTCACTCAATCAATCTTTTGTTGTCAAAAAAAAAAATTCTGCATTTGTGTTATCCCTTTGTAAGTAGTCTAAAGGACTTCTTGCCCATAAAAGGAGGGGCTATCCCCTGACTTTTGCCCATCATACTATCATCATCAGCACTATAATTGAACAATAAATTGGTGGGGCCTTCTCCCTTTAGCTGAGCATTTCATCCTTGGTATATCTATGATTTCCCCCTGATCT
>CM062616.1:24825147-24872647 GCA_025617555.3 Puccinia polysora
CAGGCCCAGCTAGCTCAGAAAGATCAGGAAAGCTCAAACCAGCCAGACTAGTTGAACCAGCCAGCCCTGCAGCTCAGCCCAGACTCAGACCAGGCATCCAAGACCGCCAGACCAGGCCTAGCTGGCCAACTCAGAATATCCACCAGTCAGTTCCTGGACATCAGATCCAGGCCTAGCCAGCCAACCCAGACTCAGTGGGCCAACCCAGAAACTATGCCAGTCAGCCCCTGGCCACCAGACCCTGATCCAGCCAGCCAGCCAGACCAGCTGGCCTACCCCAACTAAGCTAGCCAACCCAGAACAAGCAAGCCAACTCAAAGAAAGTCAGTCATTCAGACAGCCAGCCAGAATAATCCAGCAAGTTCAGAAAAGGCCAACCAGCCTGAAAGACAATTAGTCAGACAGCCAGCAGATCAGCAAGACAGTAAGCCAGCCAGCCAGGCCATCATCCTGTCAGCCTGTCAGCCAGACCGCCAACAAGCCAGCCAATTAGCCAGCCAGACAACTAGCCAATCATCCTACCTGTCAGAAAACTAGCCAGCCAGTCACTCATCAAGAATTTTAGCCAGCCAGCCAGACCACCATTGACCTTATCCAGCCTACTAGTTAACCAGTCAACTTAGAACACCACCAGACACAACTTTGGTGGACAGCAATACCGGTGAAAACTGACTAAATCAGACACAAGTACCAGCTAGAAAGACAAAGGCCACCAACAAAGCTCAACAAGAAGACCCTGCCAGACCAAGAAGATCAAGCCACAGAAGGAGAAGACAAAGAACCTCTTCTGGATCTTAAAACCAGTCAAACTCTGATACCCCCCACCAGACCAAGACCAAACCAAGACCAAGGTGGACAGCAGGATCAAGAGGAAGATCAAGCCAAAAAAAGACAAACCTCACTAACCCCACCAGAACAGAAAACCGGTGGATAGAAAGACTGAAAGAAAGATCCAGACAGACAGACAGGACCAAGGAAAGATCCAGACAGACCAAGAATTCAATAAAATTATTGAGAACTTTTGGTCAGATTTCCTTGTATTATCATCTCTGCCTTGATGTAAAGCCCTTTTCCTCATACTAAACCCATATTTCCTTCATCATTCTTTGCATTCATTTTTTCCCTCATTTTTATGTATACTGAACCTAGCACATAATTTCTGGTTTTAGAAAGAGTAATAATAACAGAAATTGAGGATCAGGAGCCATTATTTCATCACTGACCACATTTCTTAAGGCTCTTAACAAAATGATCCTGATTCTGGTAGAAGAGGTTTGAGATTCAAACCCCCAGCCTCAAAAAGCCTGATCACTTTATGGAAGAGAATCCTCATAAACTTAGATCTTATTTTCAATCTTGTAAAATTATTTTCTCTAATGATCAAAAAAAACTTCAAAAAAAACTGTGAAAAGTCCATTTATTCCTCTTCCTTCTTAGGAGGTAGGTATTTTCAGTGGTTAAAAACTTATCTCAAAATATTCAACAACACTGGTCCAAACTTAATTCTTAACAATGGGGACCACTATGAGAAAAAAATTTCACCTTTTTTGGAAACCCCAAAAAGGTTTTAAATGCAGAATTAAAAATTCAATTATCTAGTTATGAAGGAGCTTAGTAGGGAATCAGCTTAAATTTCCAATTTTTGAAAATTGCAGTCTTTTACATAATGGAACAAGGCATATTTACTATTTAATTTCAAAAAAGGGTTACCAAAATGACTAACCAAGCAGCTTTCTGTTGCAGAAATCAAGGTTACTAAACTTCAGCAGCTAATTGGTTGGGTGATTGATATTTATAATGGCTATCACAACAAGAAATCTTTTCAAAAAAACAATAATTCACTTTTTTTATCAGATTTAAAAAGCATTGATTCTTTGAATCAAAAATTGAAGAACTTGAAGCAAAAAAAAAATAAATATTTAAATTGCAAATCCAGCTCAAACAAGGGGAAGGCTCTTCTCAAAACTCCAACTTTCCTGGACAAAGAAACTGAATTTCTAAAGAATTAACAATGGTAATTAGATAGAAGGCAAGTTTATTGCATGTGTTTTAGAGGAAAAGATTTTGTGAATAATTGTGCTAAGTCATTAGTGCATGAAGAATCTGATTCATAAAAAAAAGCTTGTAGTTTTCTTGACACTTGCAAAGAAAGCTAAAGATTATCTATAAATCTGCAAGTCAATCTGCAAGCCTGAAAGACCAGTCATAATCCAAGTTCAAGATTTTTCATTTTTCATTCCAATAATATTCCTTACATAATAATCCTTGGATTGGGTTCTCATTTTTATTTTATGATCCTATAATTTTCCCTTCCCAAAACTGTTGCAAATTTTGAGATAGAAAGTTTTCCTTTCTATTTATTGAAAATTGCACCAGATACATCCTATTTTGTAACTCATAAGGCAAAGTTTACTTTTACATTCTCCAGTTTACCCAGCTTTGAATGGGATTTATTTTTGTTGGAAATACCTAGTATGGATGATAAAATACTAGGCCACAACTTCCTATTAAATTGGAAACATGATGTGAATTTTCAAGAAGTCGTAATAAAACTTGAAACCTTGCATCCCAAGCATGCTCTTTCTTATTTCAATCAGTAATTGAAAATACTAACTGAAACTTTCATTAGGGCGTATCAAAGTTAGCAAACCCACCATTAGAAACCCGCCATTGTTTTTGGCCAAACCCTCCATTAAAAATGGCGGGTTTCTGAAATACACATACCCCCTAACTGGTGTATTTCAAATGGAGGGTTTCAAAAAAATGGCAGGTTTCAAGCATGAAATCAACCATTTTAATCACAACCAACCCAAAGATAGATCATCATCACTAGAACATCAACAAAAACAACAACAACCATCATCATCATCAACTCATCAATTAATCATCCCATCCTCATCCTCAATCTCAAAACCTACCTCATCTGATTCCATCAATCCCAATTCAGTCATCCCAACCAAGAACACTAACAAAAACTGAAGAGTTGAAGAATGACTATATTGCCATGAGGGATGAAAAGGTAATGGTAGGCTATGGAGGAGCCTGATGAGGAGGAATAATAAGGCTACAAAGAGCCAATAGAGAGGGGATAATTATTGTATAGTCAAGAGGAACTGATCTGATGAGGAGGAAGGGGCACTCCGGTATTGTTGACTGGTAATCAGATGGGTTTCATTCATAGTCCAAGGGTAGGACCAGTATTTAAGCACAACTAGAGAACCCCAAAGGGGGCCTAAGGCAGCAGGTTAAGGACAACTAGAGAGCCCCAGAGGGGGCCTGAGGCAGGGTTAATGAGATAATGAAAACAGCAAGTTAGAAGTAAAGGTAACTAAATTTGTTAGTTACAGAATAAGAACAGAAAAAGACAACACACCACCTTAACTGACAAATTTAGGAACCAATTTGAGACCAATCAACATTTCAGAGATTCATGAGAATTGAGAAGAGAATATGAGAATGAGAGATATGAGATTTGAGAAAGGATGACAAGACACCACCTTGTCAGCATATGAGATGGGGAATGAAAGCCTATTTTAAGAGGAGCAACTAGGACCTCAGGCATAGTTGCCTAGCATGATATGGGAGAATAGCATTACTATTTTAACAGGAGCAACGAGGACCTCAGGCATAGCTGCCTAGCTTAATGGGGAGGATGATATGATGATGAGGGTAATGGTAATGGTAAAGCTAATATGATAGTGGTGGTGATGGTGATGATGATGGTGATGGATGATGGATGGGATGATGATGGTGATGGGAATGGTAATGGTGATGGTTTTGAAATGGATTGGTAGCAGTTGTAGGATAATGGTGGGTGATATTGTTAAATGACAATGAATGAGGTTATAGTAATGAAAGAGGGTGGACAGTGGAGAGATATAAAGATAGTATTGAACAAAAAAGGAGGGAAGGATTCCAACACACCAGCCTGTTCAATACTAGATGGAAGGAATGGAGATGTTTTGTTGAAGTTGATTTGAATGTTGTTGATGGTGATGATGTTGAGAGGTTGATATGGTTGATGGTTGATGTTGGTTTGGAGTGAGTCAATGATGGATGTATCAATGTTGGAGATAGAGGTAGTAAGGATGTAGCGGGTGAGGTGGATGAGATGGAGGGGAGCGAGCAAGTGGTGATGTAGCATGAGGAGTGGATGAGATGAAGCAAGGAGATGTAGCAATGAGTGATGTAGCAGCAGGTGGAGTGGGTGAGATAGAGGAAATGGAGCAATGGTGGTTGAGGTAGTGGGTGGAGCGGATGAGGTGGTTGGGAGCGAGCGAGTGGTGGTTGAGGTAGCGGGTGTAGCAAATGAGATGGAGGAGATGAAATGATGATGGTTGATGTATCAGAGGATTGGAGCAAGCGAGTGGTTGTTGAGGTAGCAGGTGGAGAGGAGGAGATTATTGGGAGGAGCGGATTAGATGAAGCAAGGGGAGATGAGCGAGCAAAGTCGCAATTGTGGAGGAGAGGACAATGGGCGCAAGCAAGATGATCTGGAGGGGAGCTTGAGACAACGCAAGAGGTAGTCAATTGGTTGGGGTGAGATTAGGGTGGGATGAGGATGACTGGAGTTGATGATGATCGATGTCGGGATGGGTTCAATTGGAGATCCTTTGACGTTTGAACCTAGTTTTGGTGATGGGGAGGAACCAAGTGCAGTTGATTGAATGAGAGTGACATTGGTTGCAGATTGGGGATGATTGGGATGATTGGTGGATGCCATCGATGATGAGGGGTTCGCATCTGATCTTCTTGGCTTGACACGAATCACAGGCTCGGATGGTCTTGGTACGTTTGATAGGTTTCTGTTGAGGGCTGGATAGGATGGGATGAGAGCTGATGAGGAAGGTAGGATAAAACGGGGTTGATGGAGGTCGGAATAGGTCTGGGGTCGTGGTAGGAGAGCAACTAGTAAGAGTGATGTGATATTGGTGAAGGGTTTGGGGATGCTTTGGGCTGGCTGGACTAGGCTTGATGGAGGTCAATGGGCTCGAGGTGAAGGAGAGGGAGGTGATGGTAGGAAGAGGGGTACTCTGAGCGGGGCTGATGATGGTGGTGATGAAGAGGATGACAGGTTTGAGGCGGGATGGAGGAAGATATCAAGCAGAGCGAGTTGACAATGGTGGAGATCGGTCGTAGACCTTGATGAAGGCCTCACCATCGTCTTTGATTTGAAGGGATTGAAAGTAACAGTTATCATATTGACCAAGTTGTTCAATGGAGAACGAGCGGGTAGAGTGCATGATGTAAGACATGGAGTTGAGTCCATAGATCCTATGATCGGTGCATCTAGGATTGACTTGCTCCTGCCGTTTGATTCGGTCATCATCGGCTGAGGGATCAAGATGGACTGAATCTGATTCCGAGTTGTGAGGGGTAGGATGAGGAAGATGAGACAAGAGGCAAGGAATGAGCTGATATCCTGGTTGGCATGGCCTTTGATTGGCTCGGCAGGATGAGGATTGAGAGCTTGAGTGAGGCGATGGAATGCGAGTTCGACAGATGAGCTTAAGGCGGATAGGAGATCGGTGGAAGACCTTGAGAGAGGGTGCAAGAGTAGAGTGTTGGACAGGATCTGTAGAGCTTCATGTGCGATTGATGGATTTGACTCGCCGGATCGAGGGATGGTTGGGTGAGGTGGAAGGGAATTGGAGACAATGGCTTGGGGAGAGGGGCGATGGTGAGGAGGAAAAGGATGGATTGAGTAATGGGAGGTGGGAGTTCCTCAATCCGGTGCCCAACATCTCGTCGTCCTCATCCTCATCTTTGTCCGAGTAGAGCTGAGGTTGGTTGGACAAGACTGTTCCAGAGAGCTCGCCATTGTGCCGGCCAGAGTGCATGCCAACCGAGTACCGCACCCATTTGGGGGGGCCGATCAGAATCAATCTTGGGACAAGGATGGGAGGTGGATTGAGTGGAATGGGGAGAGGACTGCCTGGAGGTCAAGTGGGATGGAATTGAGGATGAAATGTCTTGTTCAATGAGGCAATTGATGAATGATGAGGATTGATAGGACAAGGTTAAACGGAGATGGAGAGGCGTATAGGACCAATAAGATTGGAGGAAAAGCAACCAGTTGGAACAATGAAGTTGACCGGATGGCTTGGTTGGATGAGTTTTGGCTTTTAACCGTGAAGAGTTGAAGAATGACTATATTGCCATGAGGGATGAAAAGGTAATGGTAGGCTATGGAGGAGCCTGATGAGGAGGAATAATAAGGCTACAAAGAGCCAATAGAGAGGGGATAATTCTTGTATAGTCAAGAGGAACTGATCTGATGAGGAGGAAGGGGAACTCCGGTATTGTTGACTGGTAATCAGATGGGTTTCATTCATGGTCCAAGGGTAGGACCAGTATTTAAGCACAACTAGAGAACCCCAAAGGGGGCCTAAGGCAGCAGGTTAAGGACAACTAGAGAGCCCCAGAGGGGGCCTGAGGCAGGGTTAATGAGATAATGAAAACAGCAAGTTAGAAGTAAAGGTAACTAAATTTGTTAGTTACACAATAAGAACAGAAAAAGACAACAAAAACAACAACAACAACCCTTGATCTCATCATTTTCAAGATGGTTACCTCAACCATTGAAAAAATCTCATCTGTCCTCACGCACCCAAAAGAATCAAGAGCCTCTTCCAGAATGAACGTGAAAATACTAAACCATGTTTCATCCTTATCAAATTGGACCTATAAAGCCCTTTTATAGATTGTACAAATGGAAAGGTGGATAGAGGATAGTTTTGATTCATCCATTTAGGTTGGTCAATTTATCTCTTGAACTTCCTGTGGTATGTTAAATTTGAGATGTGCTTCTCCATCTATTGATTAAGCATGTCTGAAAGAATTTTTTTGTAATTGGTGTTGTAGAAAACTTCACAATGGATTATTTTGGAATTTTGTTCCTACATGTTATCCGACTCATCATCCAGGCTGAATTTTTCCATCTGAAGCTCTCAATCAAGATAAATAATAGTCAGAGGATCATGTCAAGGTTATTGCCAATCTCATCATGATTTTTACAATCTGATTAATCTTTCTTCCAGTCACACTCAGTCTGTTACTCTACTCACTGATGAACCTCAAGTGCCATGCCATATCACCTGTTGTAAGGCTTCCCAGAAAATCCATTGTTGAGTCAAAAGAATTCCTTACAAGTCACTTTGGATTGAATCAATTTTAACCAATGTTGTGGAGAATCACTTGGGATTGGGTAAAAAGTAGCAAATAGCTTGCTGGAAGTCACTTGAGGGGGAATTTAGTACTACAACTACCAATAAGATAGAGGAATACTAAGGGTGGTTTTGAATTGCCTGCCCATCTGAGTACTATAGTAGGCTCACAACAATAAAGGAAAAGAGATTGGTGGCTGATTTTCAAATAGAGTTGCTACTATAGTAGTCTCTATCAGACCTAGGATCAATATGTTCAAGCTTGATCAGGAGGAAATGGTGGAACAGATATGTGAATTGGAGAAATGAAGCTGATTAAGGGAAGAATCCTTTATTTGGTCTTATCCTTTATATATATTTTTTATATTGATTTTATTGGTTACTGATTGATACTCCTTTAATGATACAGGTGAAGATTGAATAAGGTTGAAATGGTTCAGCCTATAGTTGATAACTGATGGTGATGTAGTTGGATGATGATAGCATGAATGGTAGGTGATGATGATGATGGATGGTGATGATGATGGATGGTGATGATGATGATGGATGATGATGAGAGTTGGTGGTGTTTGATGATGATTTTCAAGTTATGGGGACATGGTGGTGATGTTCAAAGGTATGGGGTATTGGGTAAATAATGGTGGTGGTGGATGGTCAAAGGTATGGGTTATTGGGTTGGGTCATGGTCAAAAGTATGTGTTGATGATGGTGGATGGTCCAGGGTAATGGTGGTGGTTGTTGTTGATGATGATGATGATGATGATGGTGATGGTATGGGATATGGGATTGGTGATGGTCACAGTATGGTTTATGGGATAATGGTTGGGGATGGTAAAAGTATGGGTTAAGGGTGCCTAGGAGGCATGGTGATCCCTTGGAGGGGAGGATGGTAAAAGTATGAGTTAAGGGTGTCTAGGACACATGGTTATCCCTGGAGGGGAGGATGGGGGGATCTGATGGGACCTGGATGGGGGAGGGAGGCCCTCTATTTATAGAGATTCCTGCCCTCAAGGCTGCCCCTGAGGGTCTCCCTAGTACAGTGAATACAGTTCATGAGGCAATTTGGTTGGTCAGATGAGGAGGCTGTGCAGGATCTACCTGCATGTACACCCTTGAATTCATTGCTGTGCTGCATTGATACAGGTGCCCCCTGCATAAATTATCTTCTGTATAGTGGTGGTTGGTAATTTTTTTGGTCTTCATGCAGTGCCTTGCATATATTTCTTCTGTATACAGCTGTTTGTTTGGTGCTGCATGCAGTACCTTGCATATATTTTCTTCTGTATACAGCTGTTGTTTGGTGCAGCATGCAGTGCCTTGCATATATTGCTGTGTATACAGGTGTGGTGATTTGTTTGGTGCTGTATGGGTTTTAATGTATTGTGTATGTACTTGAAGGCATCCAGGGTATGTCCATGATCTTTCACTGATCTGTGACACCTGGTAGGGGGATGGGTAGGCCAGGGTTGATTTGATCTGTATCTTCTAAATCATGAGAGATAGAGGGGTACTTTGGCTGAGTGACTAGGGGTTATTTTTGGTGTAGAATCCAAGTTTGAGGTCTGTTTGATGATTGGAGCTGTCCTTATACTATAAAAGTGAGTCTGATGGCTATAGGTTAGGTTTTGGAGCACCACAATGTAAACCTCACTTTTGATCACCCTATTGTGCCAATAGTTTGATTCAATTTTGGAACGGTCATTGGCACAATTTCCTGAGGGAAATATTCATCCATGCCAGTAAGGTCCCTGTCAGTTTTCTTCTAGTCTGTTACCTTGGTCTCCAACCCAACTCAAAGATTGTCAGACTAGGTGGGATCTTAGGCGCGTTTAGTGTTTCTGGAGCAGTTGGCTTCTGACTTTTACATAGACAATATTCTCTTTCCTCCTCACCTTCTTCCAAGCATCATATAACTAAGATAACCAAATCTTCCAAAAAAAACCTCCAAAAACCATTTAAAAAATCTTTTAGAATCTTTTCCTTTTCTTTCCATTTCCTCAGAGAAAACATCTGAGCGCCGCAAATACAACATCTCTTAAATCACTTGCCTCCCAACTTAATTCTTGAATTCCTTCAATAAAAGCTTTGATAAATCATCTTGATTGTCAAGCCCTCAGCAAATATTGATGATACAGGAACCTGGCTCAATGAATTGGTCCAATCATCATCAAATATTTGATTGATTGTCTCAATTGTCAAGCCCTGGAGGAAGATTGACAATCCAGGAACCAGGCTCAATGGACTGTCTCTCCTATGTTTTCTCCCCCTTTTTCTTCTCTCAATTTATCCTAATCTTCATGTGTACTTGTGCATGTTGTTCTCCACCTCAAAAGAAAAACCACACAAGATCAATCAACAGGGGCTTCTGAGCAGCTCAAAGATCACCAAGGGACCAATCCCCCACCAATGGAGTATGATGGAGTTTTCTAGGCTTGCATTACTGCGGGTGGGGCATGTCTTGTTCATGTTGGACTGGTGCGCCACTTGCTCTCATTTGTTCAAAATTTGCATCAATCAATTGCAAAGAATTGTGCAAGCTGGGAAGTGATCAGAAAGTACAATGATCCACCACCCCATCATCCCTCCCTCCCTACCTGGTGTGTGTTATATTTCCAAAAGAAGAGCAAATATGATATCAAAATTAATGGCAAAAAGCTTTGGTTGGTGACGAAAGGAAATGCAATGAAGGAGGAAAGAAAATAAAAAAGAAAGAGGAATGGGAACAATGAAAATGGTGATGATATGAACGATTCAAGGACCCCAAGTATTGGTATTGCTAGGTGACAATTGAAGTGGTATGAAGCCTAGTCCAATCATACCAACTTGGGTATAAGTCAATGTACCTGTGATTGAGGTCAAGCGGCAATGGAAGATATGAATAAGCCCAAAAAAGAGAGAGAGGGAGGAGGGGGGGGGATGAAAGGGTCCAAGTTTGATTGTACAATTGAGTAGATTGATATGGAGGAGAGGGGTCTCAATATGCGTAAAGGTCAAGGACAGAAGATGGGAGTATGGACCAATGAAGAGGAAACTGCAGTGGGATGTGGTGCCTCTTTAGAGTGTTCACTTTATATACCATATCTGAAAGAACCCACTTATTTGCAGGTAAATTTTACACATCTGATCTGAAATAAGTGGTTTTTTTTGATTTTTGATGGCAGGTTTGAAATGGCAGTTTTGGGTTGAAACCTGCCATCAAAAAATGGCGGGTTTTCTTAACTTTGATACACCCTATTGAGTGTTATAACACCTTTCAACCAGGGTATTTGCAATATCCTGAATTCAAGTCCCAAAAAACCTCTTCAGATCTTGGAGTAACTGCTTACCTTTCAAAATTACATCTTTCCAGCTTATTCAAAAAGAAGAAGGTGCCTAATCAAAGTTTTATTTTGGGATCCTTGATACCCTTGCATCAACCCAATACTTTAAATCCTGTGCTCAAAGATTATGAAAAGAATGAAGATCTAGAAATAATTTGATATTATCTAATCCCTTTTTATTTTGATTATGCTGATATATTTGAAGATTTAAAATATGAGAAAATCCCTTCATTCTGTCCCTATGATCATAAGATCAAAATAAATTGCACTCCACAGGCTTCAGGTCCCATTTACTCTCTCTATAATCTGGAATTAACTGTGCTTCAATAATACATTTAGGAAAATTTATCAAGAGTATTTCTTTGACCAAGAAAGTCAAAAACTGGTTCTAAAGTGCTTTTTGTTCTAAATATATATGGAAGCATTTTTACCTGTGTTTATCATAGGAGACTTGATCCAGTAACCTGGAAGAATTTCTATCCAGTACTTCCTATTTTAAATCTCCTTACTCCCTTCCATGGGGATAATCATTTCTAGAATTTGGAACTTGAAGGAGCCTATAAATGAATTCAAATAGCCAAACATCATGAATATTTGACTGAGATTCAAACTAGTTTTTACAGCTATGATTTTATACTTTTATGCTTGTCCTCTGCAATTCTCCTTCAAAATTTAAAAATTTCATTAATGATAATTTCTTTGATCTCATAGAGAATTAACTTGTGATTTATATTGAGTTTATACCTTCCTAATAAAAGAACCTTGAATATCAAATCAAAAATACTTTAAATGTTTTTGTACAAATTTGAAAGAATCATATTTTTGCTAAAATTTTCAAGTTCAAGTTTCATACAAGCACTTTACAACTCCTTAGTGTGGTAATTTACAATAAATTTATTTCCATGGATCCAGAAAAGTGACAATGCATCTTTTACTGGCCTGAAACAAATTCAGTCAACAATTTACAAATATTCTTTTTTTTTTTAGATTTTTTTATGGGAAATTCATCTAAAACTACTCAAAGAATATTTTTCATTTACTTAATCTTCTTCAGAAAGATATTCATTTTATTTTTAACAAGAAATCTGATTTTTATTTTGAAGCTCTGAGGAAATAATTCACTACAGAAACTATTCCAACAAATTCTAAAAAGGTAGCTTTCACTGTCATCAAAACAGATGCAAGTGACTATGCTATTGCTGGTGTAATTTTGCAGTCATCCCAAATTTCCAATATTTTTCATCCTGCAGCTTTGAAGTCTTGTAAGTCACAATATTGTTTAATTAATCAAAAAATTCATGATAAAAAATTCTTTCAATTGTATATTGCTTAAAGAAATGGTGTTCATATATTTCAAGTCTCAGGGAAACTTTTGAGGTCTAAGCTGACTGCAATTTTCTGAAGTATTTCATGAGCAAATAATTTATAAAACATAGACAGGCATTATGGTCCAAATAATTTATTTCCCCAGAGAAAAAGTTGCAGTCCCTGATCCTCTATTTCCTTGCAACAACATTAACCCCAGGGGGGGGGGCACCTTTTCCAACAGAAAACCTGAAAACATTTGAGCAATTTTCTCAAATCAGGCTTCCCAGCTCAGTTCAAAAATGTCCAATCTTTGATAAAAAGCCTATAAATAGAAATTAGATTTAATTGAATAGTCCATCAAATTAAATTTTTCTTTCTTTCAAATTTCAGTACAGTGCTAATAATTAAATTGAAAATTGTGGACTACTCAATTAAAGTCAATTTATATTTATTTTAGAAAGACTATGCAGTACCAAAAAATTCTAGTATTAAGTGAGATATATTTGAATTTTGACATGACTGTCTTCTTTCTGGTTTTTATGGTCATGATAAAACCTACCATTTGATTTTAAAAAACTTCTGTTGGCATGGTATGACAATTGAAGTAAAATACTATCTTAATTCATGCTATGATTGCAATTTTAACAAGTCATCAAATCACCTGAATCTTTGGCTGCTCCAGCCAATTAAAATTTTTCCTATTCCTTGGAATCTTTTTGACATTTCTTTCATTTCTCAATTAACTATTTTGGCTGGATATGATTCCATCCTAGTGATGATAGATTTCTTCTCAAAGATGGATTTTTTCTTCAAAGCAAGAGCCATACCTCTTTGGAAGACCTTTCTAAGCTCTTCATAGAACATTTCTTTTCAAAGCATGGTCTCCATGATTATATTTTCAGAAATTTTTTAAATTTTTTTGTATCTAGCTTCTAGGCCTCTTTGTGTCAACATTTGAAGATTAATTGTAACTTTTAAATTGATTATCACCCTGAATTGGATGTTAAAAACAAGCAAGTAAACCAAATTATCAAACAATATCTTGAAATTTATGTCTTCTACCAAAAAGGAAACTGGTTGAAGTGGATAAAATTGGTCAAATATTCCTACAAAAAATTCACTAATTTCTCCAAAAAAACAGTAAAATTTCCAAGCTCTATGCAAGTAATCCAATTTTTGATTGTATTCACATAGACCCTTCTCAACCTTCTACCAACTACCTCAAACTCATTCAATCGCTTCAACATAAAATTCAAACCAAACTCAAAGCTGCAAATCAGAGCTAAAGGAGAAAGCCAAAATAAATTGAAATTTGGAATAAAAATTTGCATCAGGAGATTAAATTTTCCTCAAAGATTTCAGCATCCACACAACTTGGCCTACTTTCAAAATCTCCAAAAAGAAGCTTTTTAAATCAAAGATTCAATTTGTTATTTCTCCTAATGTCCTCAAAATTTAATTCAATTCAAAATGAAGTATCCATCTTTTATTTAATTTTCCCCTAATAGAGCAAGCTTGAGTCCTATACCCAGGAAAGACTCATACCCCTCCAGAACCTGTAAATATTCATAATCAGTTAGAGTTGTAAGCAAGCCATGTCCTTGATTAAATTATCTGCAAAGTAAAGTAACAGTACCTTTTCAAATGGACTGGCTACCATTCCAATGATGATTTTACCTCTCAAGAACATCCCACAATCTTTAAAACTGCCCTTAATTTTTTTGAGATTTCCATTCAAACTAAAAATGAAAAACTTGTCAACCTTAATTCCAATCAAAGCCCATCTAACCCAATCTCCCATTTCAATTTCCTATCTGGCATTGATTTTTCTTCTTTATCAAATCTTATTTCTTATTTTAGATGTTTTTTTCTTTATTTTAAAATAAATATATAATCAAAAAAAAAATGTTTTAAAATTCCAAATAAAATCAATAAGCAAAAATATTTTGTATTTCTTCTATTTTCTTTTAAAAATTCTACCTACTTTCATTGAAATATTTTATTATTTCTGAAAATCACTCAATGTACTTCTTTCCAGTCAGCCTAGAAATTATTTTAATTACTTTTATTTTTTCCATAAATCCATCTTCAAAGATGCCCTTTCAATTTGAAGTTCAATCCCACTTTGACTTCACCTCCCATCCCACTCTCTCCATTTCCATTTTATAAATCTGTTTTCTTTTGACTTGGCTGAAAGGTCCCTTTCCAAAATCTCTGGTAAAAACCCTTGCATTTGCCTCCATTGGAAGAAAAAACTTTTGATTTTCTTGGATTTCTTCTCCCTGGCCTTCCAATCCAATCCCTTCCATTTATCCTTTTCCCTTGCCTCCAATAATTTCCAAAACTTCTGTTCCATTCCCTCAATTCATTTTCCCCCTTTTTGCTCCCTTTTTTCATTCTCTTCTTTTTCCTTCTTTGGGAATGGCTTCATTGCTTGGCTCAACTCTTGAAACTTCAGAACAAAAATTTTGCACCTCCTCAATATGTTTTATCATTGGCTCACTGTGATAATCAACATATGGTGGTGGTGGTAGTGGTGGTAGTGGTGATAGTGGTGGTGGTGGTAGTGGTGGTAGTGGTGGTGGTAGTGGTGGGGTTTCCATAAAGTATCTCCAGAACATTTTCAATACAAGAATAAAATTATATTATTAAATTTAATTTTTTATATACTTACAGTCACTTACTAGCAGTAAACTTTCCAATGAACTCAATTTTTGTAGCAGGCAGTGGTTGATACTTTACTCAAGCAATATCACAACAAATTTGGGTCCCCCTGGTCAAAGCTACCAGCACTTCTGGTTTGCATATTATTGGTTGAAATAGATTTAATTTACAAGCCACCTTAAAGAGTTGAAATTGTTCAAATTTGAAACAATTTCAATTCACTGAAGTACTTGGTATACAGCAATCATCCCTCTAAACAAAATTACCACAAAGGTTCCTAGGCATATACACAATAATTTGGAATAGTAATATAATTAATGAAAGGTATCTATGGATTATCAGGAAGTGATAGTAGAAGCTTGAGAGGCCTGGTAAATGAGAAAATCTAACCAGAAGCTTGCAGGAGCTTGTAAGTTTTATACCCAGGCAGCTGTCACACTTTGAACTTAAGTTTTGTTGTTTACCAATAAATTTGAAATATCCCCTCTCCTCAGTATTGACTAACTCAGTCTAATAGCATGAAACAAAAGTCACACCAAAAATTCATTTCAGTAAGCTTTCTAATTTTTGAATTAGACACATGGATCATCTCATCCCATCAACTCAGTCATTATTTTCAATTTAACTCAAACATTAGAGTATAATCTACAACTATTTCTGATTAAATCTGTGATTGGGCTTGAACCTTTGCAATTCTCATTCTGGTCAGCTATGGACTTTGAAACTAGCTAAAATTTCAATCCATTTCTTTTCACAATCAAACATTCAGTTTCCATGTTGTATAGCCAGTCATCTTTTAATTAATCACCCAAACAACCAAGCCCTATTTTTCTCAGGAATCAGTCTGCATTTTTAATTAAAACCTAAAATACAGTCATTACTCTGAAAAATTTGAATTTTTCTGTCTCCTTGCATTTGCATTTTGTCATTGCTTGCTTTTCTGCTTGCACATTGCGGAAATCATTCAATTTTAGTCTTTCATTTCCATACATTCATTGCGGCCTTTTTTTTTCTAGCTTACAGGAAATATATCAGGTTATTTTATCCACATCACAATTTATATTGCCTTAAAAGAAAAATTCCTCCACCTCCATAGTGTTTCCTTAGTTAGTTAATTTCACAAATGCTTGCATTCTTGCTTACAATAATTCCTATCATCAATCTTTTACTCAGTTTCCTCTTTGAAAAATTTACCTTGCACCTTGCACTTGACTTGAAAATTAACTTTAAAGTTTAAGCAATAGTCTTACTAACTTTGAGATTTCTCATGGAATTTTAAATTCTAATCTGTTCATTTTCCACCTAAGTCTTGAACTTCAGGAGGTGGTGTAGGCATGTGAAAGTTTTTCTTATTCAATGGCATTGAAAAATATTGGTTTGTGAAAAATATGATGAGTTTGCTCTAAAGATTTATGATCATGTATCCTGTGAGGAAGAGAGAGAACATTGGTCTTTTTGAGTTGACTAGGGTTACCAACTATATACTAAATTGGAAATTTATCTTTATTTGTATCTATGAGTTCAGTTTTGAATCCCCCCACAAATCTGATGATAAACAACAATCATGTTTTAAATTCTTATCTTGAAAATTTTAGATTCTCCATCATCCTCATAATTCTTATGATCAAAATATGAGCAAATTGATTTTTGAATGAATAATTTGATTTAGAAACTCTTTTTTGGTCAAGTTTATATGTGATAATCCTCAAATCAGTAATGGTTGGTTTAAATTTTGATTCAATTGAGATTTCACTCCTATCCTTGGATATTCATTTCATTATGAAAAAATTTTGATTACCTAGAATGAATCAGGATTCAATTCAACCCTATCATGAAATTGGTGAATTTGATAACCCATTTTCAAGATAAGCAGTAAAATTTTTTTAGCAAAAGAACAGAGAAAAAAACAGGGTGATCCATTTTTCCAAAGTATGACATTTACCACATTAACCAAAAATTATACTTTGTTGAGCAAGTAGTTTTTTCTTTTTTTTTTGAAATGCTTTCAAAATATGACTCTAATTTTTTTTTTTTTGATTTTTTTGTTTGTTTTTTTTTTGTTTTTTTTTTTTTTTGGAAAAAAGCAAATCTTGGGTATTAGGGCTCCCTTATGGAGTTGAAATTGATTTTGGGATTCAAAAATCCCAAAAAGGTTCATATATAGATCTCAGATTTTATTTAAATTTTATAGAATTTTTGAGAACTCAAAATTTTTTTAAACAGAAAGGTAGAACTTGAACTTTATTGAACAGCAAGATTCATTATTAAAATAATAAAAAGGGGGAAGCTGTTTTTACAACACCATATTACTAACCACATACCCCTCGTTTGGTGTGTGCACCCAACATGCCATGAGATGGCATATTATTCTTTTTTTTGAACTGTGCAAGCCAAAAATGGTGGTGTGTGGACCCCTGCACACTAAAGTTTGGTGTGTCTAAAAAAATACATCATTAAAACCTTTCAAATAAAATTCAAAAAAATTAGAATAATTTTAAAATGAAAATTAAATAGAGAAAAAAAACCTTTTTATGAGATCTACAAGCTTCCTTTTAGTAAACATCTCATTCCTTAATAAAACATTGAATTTTTAAAGTTATTAAGGAAAAAATTGCAAAACATATTCCCTTCCTTTTCTCATATTTCTGTTATTTTTTTTTATATCTCATCAATAGTTTCATTTTAACTATTAATATTTTCTTTCAAGATGATTCTAAGTATTTTTTGATTATTTTTGAAGGTTTTTGATGATTTTTTTTCGCTGTGACACACAAATTATTGGTGTGTGCACCCCAGAATCCAATAAATTTTGCATGCATTGTTCCTCAGCCCATTGATCTTGGCCTGCACAACTACACATGTCAAATCATGCACCATCTTGTGATGTGTGGGATTTTGCATGCCAATAAAACTTGTGTTTGGGACTGTGCACACCAAATATAGTGGTGTGTGGACCCCTGAATTCCAAAAGTTATTGGAGTGCAGGTTTCACAGACCAAGAAAGGGCTGTGTGTTTAAACATTTGGTGGCTTAAAATTAGCAGATGTCCAAATTGTATAGAGAGAGAGAGAGATTGGAAACTCATGAGGTCTCAAATTCATCTATCAAATGAGAAAAATTTGAAGATTCATATGTCTTGAATTCCTCCATAGATGATCAAAATATCTTCTATCTTTGAAATATTCAAACCATATTTTCCTTTCAAGAGCTTTTCTTGATTGAAATGCAAGTAAGAAGAAACAAATCAAACAGGAATCATTTTGATTATAGTTTTTTTGTGGGGGGGGTAGTTTTTTTGGCTTTGGTTTCTTTTTGGGAATTAATTTTCTTGTGGGTGCTATCCTTTGAATCACATATCTTCACATCTTTAAAGCATCACTCCCACACAGAAAAATCCTTTATTTCACAGATGTTTCAAGAGTTCATTTTTTGAAACTTGGAGGCCACATACCTGTAGCTGGGTGTCTGAGAGAATTGGAACAAATATGTTTTAATTTGGGAAGCATTAGAACACCTTCAAAAATTGATTCAAAAAATTCAAAGAATTAAAAAAAAGGAATTTCTCATTGCATTTTTGAATCCTTTCATTTGCCTTTTAAGTGATTTTTCTTGGGGATTTGAGCTCCCAGAAAGTTAAACAAACAATCAAAAAAATTTCCAATATATTTTTGGGATTCTTTGAAAGGGTGATGTATAATTCACGGCTCCAGTCATGTGGGAGTCGTGTAGGGCCCCTCAACGTGTGGGGGCCCATACACTACTCCATATAATTTATAATTTATTATTTATTATTCATTCTTTATTATTTATTGTTTATTATGTATTATTTTTTATTTATTATTTATTGTGTATTATTTATAATTTATTATTTATTATTTATTATTTATTATTTATTATTTATTATGTATTATTTATTATTTATTATTTATTATTTATTATTTATTATTTATTATTTATTATTTATTATTTATTATTTATTATTTATTATTTATTATTTATTATTTATTATTTATTATTTTTTATTTATTATTTATTATTTATTATTTATTATTTATTATTTATTATTTATTATTTATTATTTATTATTTATTATTTATTATTTATTATTTATTATTTATTATTTATTATTTATTATTTATTATTTATTATTTATTATTTATTATTTATTATTTATTATTTATTATTTATTATTTATTATTTATTATTTATTATTTATTAATTATTATTTATTATTTATTATTTATTATTTATTATTTATTATTTATTATTTATTATTTATTATTTATTATTTATTATTTATTATTTATTATTTATTATTTATTATTTATTATTTATTATTTATTATTTATAATTTATAATTTATTATTTATTATTTATTATTTATTATTTATTATTTATTATTTATTATTTATTATTTATTATTTATTATTTATTATTTATTATTTATTATTTATTATTTATTATTTATTATTTATTATTTATTATTTATTATTTATTATTTATTATTTATTATTTATTATTTATTATTTATTATTTATTATTTATTATTTATTATTTATTATTTATTATTTATTATTTATTATTTATTATTTATTATTTATTATTTATTATTTATTATTTATTATTTATTATTTATTATTTATTATTTATTATTTATTATTTATTATTTATTATTTATTATTTATTATTTATTATTTATTATTTATTATTTATTATTTATTATTTATTATTTATTATTTATTATTTATTATTTATTATTTATTATTTATTATTTATTATTCATTATTTAGTGGAGGCTACACAACTTGATTTTAGTTGTTTAGCATATTGTACAACTCAAATGGGACGTGTAGCATGCCACACAGCCCATTGGAGTTGTGTAGCATGCCACATGGCTCATTTGAGTTGTGTAGGGTGCCACACAGCCCATTGAGCCGTGTACAGAGTCTTTTACACGTCTCAATGAGCGGTGAATTTAACATTACCTCATTTCAAATCATAATTCATTTTTTCAGTAAAAAAAATATAAAGAATCAACAAAAACATACCACCCCTTTCTTTTGACTCATTTTAATTGTGATATATATTTTGGTGGGCAAAACATGTGAAAAGCAGTCAGAATTATCTAGTTTCATATTTGGATGCTTTTTGAAATTTTTTTTTAAATAAACTGAGAGAAACTTTGATGCCAGATGTGAAAAAAAAACATTGAAATGGAGGTGTTATTTTGAAGTGTTTTTATGTTGGATTCAATTTTTGGAGGCCAAGAATACATTCAAAAAATCCAAGAGAAATATTTGAGATCTCTTTGATTGTTTTTTTAACTTTATGAGAGCTTAAATAACCAAAAAGAAATAATTATGAAGGCAAAGAAAAGGATCCAAAAATTCAATGATAGATTTTTTTTTTATTTATTTTTGGAGGTGTTCTAATGCTTATAAAATGAGAAAATATTTCTCTTTGATGGTCTGAGATAACCAGCTACAGGGCTGCAGCTTTCAATTTTCAAAAAAATAAATTCTTGAGTCTGTCAAAATAGGATTTGTTGGTGTGGGAGTGATGGCATGCAGACATAGAACATTTGTGATTTAGAGGATATGACCTGTGAGAAAATTAATGCCATTTTTTATTTTTGATTTTTTATTTATTTTTTTTATTGTTTATTATTTTTTTTATTGTTTATTATTTTTTTATTATTTTTTATTGTTTTTTATTTTATTATTGTTTATTATTTTTTTTATTGTTTATTTGGGTAATTTTAAATTCACAAATTCAGTCGTGTTGGAGGTGTGTAGGGCCCTACATGGCTCAAATGAGCCGTGGGGGCCCATAGACAACTAAAAAGGGCCATTCCAAACACGCGCAACCCCCGGGGGGTTTTATAGGAGCCTTTTACCCCCCAAACACATCCATTTCAAGCTGTGCACCCCCGTACATGGCTCAAAACCACTGTTTTTGGGGGTGCCAAACCCTCCGGAAGTTGTGCCAGAATTTGGGTACCCCCTGGACCTCACTTGGGTTCCCTCAACCCAAATTTAGGATCAACACATACTTTTTGGGACTGTTGTTCCACACCTAGTGATTCCAAAGTTACTTTAAATTGAAACCAAAGTGAAGGTAAAGTGAAAATTGAAATCATATAAAAATCTGCAAACAATTCTTTCTCAACTTCAAAGTGAGTAAACTTTGTTTGTTCAATTAAAAGTTGGATTGAATACTGAAGTATACCATTGCATTTTTTTGCATGGGAAAAGTGGCAAGCCCTCCTTCTTCTAACGTGGCTGCATGGAAGGTCTACATTGATAGTGCCATCAACAAAGCTTTGGAAAAAGAAAAAAAGGATTTGGGTAATGAAACATTGGAAGCCCCAATTGCAGGATGACAATTGAGGAACAAAATGTTTCACAGTGGGATTTGACCTCTGGTTGTGAGTAACATTTTATATTACTGGTCTTTTCTGTATTTAATTTGATTGAAACTGATGGAGTGCATTCCATCAATATAACTATGTAACTAGGAAAGATCCACTTGACCCACCTCCTGTGAGAGGTTTTCCTACTAGGGAAGAGGCACAAAACTATTGTCAAACATGGGCTATGAAGCATGGTTACGCTCTGACATTTTTTAACTCAAAGAAAGATAAATATGTGGCGGAGTTCAATGTCAATGATGCGGAACTCAGAGTAGGTCCAAATCAATGCTTCTTATTCTTCCTATTGTTGGTTTCTGACTTTTTGACTTTTATAATGTTTCTTGAAAGACTATGAGGATGTACTCAATTATATGGAAAATAACATTTTCCCTATCAAAGAGACATTTGTAACAGCGTGGACTTGTATAAACCCAGATTTTGGAAAAAAAACAACATCTTGGGTTGAAGGTGCCCATGTGACTCTCAAAACATTCCTTGCAAACTCTTCAGGAAACCTGATGGATGTTTGGAAAAGCCTTGATGGAACAGTTTTGAATCAAATTAAATTGGTTCATCCAACACTTTATAACTCTTGAATTAAGTTATGGAAAGTTCTTCCACCTGAACTGTTACCATTGGGTTACAAATTTTCTTTAGAGGCAATCCATCTTGTTAGGTAACAATTCAAGAAGTTCAAATGTTATCATGATGGCAAACTCTGCACCAAGTCATATTTCAAGAGTATGGGTTTTCCCTGTTTCCACCAAATATGTGACTGTCTAGCATTCAGAGGATCAATGGTACCCAAAGATTATCATCCTCAGTGGAGGTTGGAATATGGCCCTTGCAGTTCTAGTTCTGTAAGTTGGCTGAAGTTGGATTTTTCAGGTTGGATTGTTCAAATCACTATGTGATTAATGCTTTTTGATTAATGAATCCTAATTCACTAATGGTTGATCCTTTTGAATTTTGCAAGTGAAATGTTGATGAAATGCTAAGCATTCCTCAGTTACGTGAAAAATTGAATGCAATCATCTTGGAATCTCCAGATCATGAGCAAAGCGGCCTATTGAAGTATATCATTCAGAAGATTACAAAATATTGATTGAAGCCAAGACTTGAACCTAAAGTCTTACAATCAAGTAGGGGCAGGCCAAAATTGACAGATACGCGGAAAGAACCATCTTGGTTTGAGCATGTTGAAAAACAACTCAAGGGGGAAAAAAGGACTAGAAGGGCTCCAAATAAGGAAATAAAAAAGATTGTAAGTCTTTTCTTTCGGGATATGTTCATTTTTTTGGTTTGATGAACTTTGTTACTAACTAATGATGAATTGTTAGTCAAAGTTGGCAGAATCTGAATCTGAATTTCATATTTCAGAGGAAGAGACTGAAAGTGAATCAGGATCACTTAATTTGGAATCAGAATCCTCTTCAGAGGAAGAGAAAGTGCAGCAAAGCTCAACCAGAAGCTCATCTTTGGTGAGTATTCACTTAATTGATCTAATTGAAGAAATGAATACTAAGTTAGTTTTAATGATATGAACCAAACTTGGAACCTCAATCAAATACCCAAGAAATTGCATAAGTTCTTGGGTGAGGTTTGGGATCCAATTGGAGATGGGAGTTGCGGATTTAGAGTCATTGCTGAATCTGTTGGTTATGAAGAACATGGTTGGTTTAAAGTTAGGAAGGAAATGATTGAAACATTAGAGAAACATAAAGAATGCTACATTAAGATGCTTGGTGGTGCAAAGTAGGTTGAAAAGATTAAACAAAGATTTGATGTTGAATACATCAATGAAAAGATTCCTTCCTCAAAATGGCTGGCTAAATTCAATATGGGTCAAATCATAGCAGACACATATTCCAGACCTATATGTCTCATTTCATTGGAGTCATGTGATACTTATACTCAAATGTAAAATGGTGTTACTTTTCAATCAGATCCAATGTTCATTTACTCTGTGAAAAATAACCACTGGGTTCTATTAGTACTTGAGGTATAAATGATTCCAATCCCACCCATTTTATCAAAACCGCATTCCTTAATTTTTAAAAAAGCCTCTGTTTGGGTTGATCATCTCACAGATAAACTGAAAATGTATTCTAGATTATAGAGATTATAGACTTGGACTTCATTTCATCATTGGGTTTCATATAAATTGTAATTCTAATGCAGCTAAAAAGTTCTATTAATATAAAGGATTATCTTATTTTGAAAATCATTATGTTGAGTGTTTTGATTTAAAATAATTATATTAGGGAATATCAAATTTAACCAAACCCGCCATTTTTAATGGCTGGTCTCAACCCAAATCCGCCATTTCAAATCCGCCATTAAAAATCAAACAAACCCACTTATTTCACATCATATGTGTCAAAGTTCACATGGAATAAGTGGGTTTTTTCAAATAAAGTATTTAAAGGCTTCCACCACCTGTCCACGTCATCAACCCCTGGCTTCCCACCTCCTTCTACCTCCGACCTCATTGCAAATTGTTTAACTCCAGCTTCATCATAAAAAGATTCACCACTCTCATCACTTTATCACTCTCATCATCACTCTCATCAATTTATGACCCTCATCACTTGATCACTCACAACTTTATTGCTCTCATTGCTTCATTGCTCTCATTGCCTCATCACTCTCATCACTCTACCTCCAACAAGAACTTGTACCTCCAACCTCATCCAAAGAATCCAATCATTGTTTTATTGCTATTTTCACTTTATTGCTCTCATCAATTAATATCTCTCATCAATTTATCTTGCTTTTCACTTTATCCCTCCCATCACCTTATTGCCCTTACTCTTTCCAAATGGCCCCTCAGCGAACCTCCCCCCGCAAGTCCACACAAAAGTCCAACACACCAAAGTGAACATTGCCAAGGAACTCCACAACGAGCAATCCTCCCCCATCAGCTTCTAAGGGCTCAAACAATCCTCCCCCATCAGCCTCCAAGGGCTCAAGTCAGCTCAAGAGAGCTGATCAAATCATCCTGGTCAACTGGCTCAAAATTCCCTCCAACTATGATGCCTGCTTTGGATTGGAGAATGAAACACATGTTGGCCAACCTTTATCCTCTAAGTTCAATGGTTATCTCCTGATGGCCAATGAACTCAAGAACAAAACAAAAGATAGGCTGAATCGGTCATCCAAAAATATGAGGGAGTTATTCAAGAATTATTGAGCCAAGTACAAAAAGGCCCACTCCATGTCAATATCCACTGGCTTTGGTATCACTGACTCTGACAAAGCCAAGGGAATCAACTTGGTGGTTGATAAGTTGTACTCCATTTGTCCTTTTTATATTCAAATGGATGAAATCTTTTGAAAGAATGCCAAAATCACCCCCCTAGCTGCTTTTGATGCCCAACAATCCAATTCAGTTGAGGCTGAGTACTTGGCTTGGGATGCTCAGCTTAGCAATGGTGATCCCAAAGAAACCTATGAGTGGCCCCCATACAATGCTGAGGAGGATATTCAAAAGCCATCAGATCCAATCATGTCTACTTCCGTGTTGATTGATGGTTCAATCCATAACTTGGATCCCTCCCCTCCTTCTTTGGATTTCTCTCTTCCTGGGTTAGCAGATCTCATCAACCTTGCTGATGCAGAACAAGATACTCCTCAGTCTCCATTACCCTCAACATTGGTTCAAGTAAGGAACCAAGCTCTTTTCTCTTCTTTCTGGTTAATCCTGACTGATTTAGATTGTAAAAAAACAGGCTCATTCATTCCAGAATGGCTGAAACCTCAAGCCAATGAGGCCTCCCACATTTCCTTTGAACACTAGTAACAACTTTCAGACTCAAACCTCCTCTGCCAAGGGTAAGCAAAAGGCCTCCAATTCCACCAATATCAAACCCAAAAGTCATCAAAAGAGGAGAAACACTTCCAGTTTCTCAGGCTTTGAAGAAATAATGGAGAAGAAAGATTCATTTAAGTCAATTGGTTGACCTTGCTTTCAAAATCATGCTCATTGCTTTTTCCCTGCAAAAAACAGTCAAATCACAAATTGAATCTGAAAAACTTGAGTTTGAAAAACAAAAGTGGGATTTTCAACTGGCCATGGATTTTCAAAAGCAGAAAGTTAAGATTTTGGCTCATCAATAAAAATTGGATGCAGAGTGGAAGTTGAAACAGGCTGAGCTAGAGTTTCAAATTCAGGAGAGGAGAAGGATCAACAGCAAGCACAACTGGAAAAGGAGAGGGAACAACTTGCAACCTAAAAAAAAGGATAAGGTATCAGTAGCCTTGGCTTGCATTGGTAGCAGTAGAACAGTAGATGAAAAAAAGAAGATAACTCAAATGCTGGGCCTGTAAATATATTTTCATGGGTGAAAGAAAAACAAAAAAATTATTTTTGATTACAACATTTGATAGTATTCTTAACCCCACCAACATACAGATTTTTTTTGTTTCTATTTATATTTTTTTTTCTAGAGTAAATTTGGCCATTATTCAAGTCCCTAAAAGTGTTTCTAGTTGTTTTATTAATTTGAAGTGACATGGCCATTCTGGTATGGGTTGCTGTGTCCACAGCAGGAAAGGTATAGTGATTGTACATATTAGCTGCCCAAACCATTTTGACTATAACTTTTTGCTTGAAATCAATTCCAAAGTCAAGGTCAGGAAAAACAAATTGGCCATCCAATACTTGATATTTGTCTGTATTTTCAATAGGACAACCATTTGATTTCTTGGTTGGAACCACCATTAAAAAGGAGTAGCCAGAGATGTTTCCTTTGTCAATATGAGGAGAGTTGTAAAAAGAATCTGAGGTGAAAGTGATGTGTGGGGAGCAATCAAAAGGTGTAGGCTTGGAACCAAATTCCAACAAAGAGAAAGAGGGGATGTTGTTGTCCTTCATGGTATCATGGTTTGATTCAAAGGAAAGTTTGGCCAAATTGCAAAACATTTGTTCTAGAATTTGGGATACTTTGTTGGCCTTAAGGTTGAGGAAAGCATACTCTCAAGGAGAATATCTAATGGATGATTTCTTCACATAATGTCCAAATAACTCCAAAGGGTGCATTGATTTTGGCCATCCAACTGCCCACATTTTTCCACCCCAAGATCTTGAAGGACCAACTGGGTTGACAAATTTTTTTAAACCATGAAGGAAAGTGGTGACAAAGTTGATGTCCTTCTTATCTTGTTCTGAGAGTTTATCCAAGGGCACAAATTCAATTATTGCAACCAGGGCTTGGTGATCAGATTGATCAAGGACAATTACTTTTCCACTGTGGAAGAAATGGAACTGTTTGATTGTTTGTTTTGCTTGCTCAAACTCTTCCTGGGTGGGTTTTCAACTATTCTTTTTCTTTTTGGAAACAATTGAAGGTTACAGATCCAAAGGACGCGTTTTCTGACCAAACAAGACCACCTTTTCATTAATACCTTCCTCAGCAACCTTCAAAAATATTTTGGAATCTCACATTTGAATCCTCTTTTGGTGACGGGCCCTAGTCTTCCCACCTTTCATTATGTTGGTCAATCCATCTCCTTCCATCTCTATCCCTCCCATCCATATAATCTGATTGGGGCAAGGAACAAGATGGTATTTGATTGTTTGTGTAACATGTTGAGGGGGGTGGGAGAAGAATAGGACATTCACCAATAGCGGTTGAGGGATTGAAAAAAAAAACATTCAGTCAATTGGACATCATCAGTGAAACAAGATTAGATCAAAAAAATGAAACCAAACCTGGACTTGATCCCAAGTTTACAAGAAATGGGATCACCAAAAAAAAAAAAAAATTACATCAGCACCCCCCCCCCCCCCCTCAAAAAAAAAAAAAAAAAAAACTTACCAGGGTGTGAGGGAATTGGGCCGGGCCTTTGGGTTGGGTTTTTTGGGTTGGGCAAATTGACCAAAGGAGGAGGGGCAAGGCTTTGGTTGGCCAAAGGAGGGGGCCGGCGGGGTTGTCTGAGCAATTGAAGGAGGGGGGGGCCTGGGTAATGGTTGGCCAATGGATGGGAGGGGGCCAGCAGGGTTGGCTGAGAAAGGGGCTGGAGGGGTTGGCCAAGCAAGAAAAGGAGGGGGGGGCGGGCGTTGGTTGGCCAAAGGAGGGGAGGGGGCCGGCGGGGTCAGAAAAGCAAGAGCAGGAGGGGGGGGCTGGGCATTGGTTGGCCAAAGGAGGGGAGGGGGCTGGTGGGGTTGGCCAAGAGATTGAAGGAGGGGGTGCCTGGGCTTTGGTCAGCTGATGGAGGGGAGGGGGATGGCAGGGTTGGCTGAGCAAAAGCAGGAGGGGGGGCCGGGTGTTGGTTTGCCAAAGAAGGGTAGGGGGCTGGCGGGGTTGGCCAAGCAATCAAAGGAGGGGGGGGGACCTGGGCTTTGGTTGGCCAATGGAGGGGAGGGGGCCAGCGGGGTTGGCCAAGCAAGCAAAGGAGGGGGGGGCGGGGTTGGCCAAGTGAGCAAAGGAGGGGGGGGGGGCGGGTTGGCCAAGCAAGCAAGGGGGGTGGGGCCGGCAAGCCGAGTGAGATGGGAGGGAGACAAAGGGAAGGGGGAGAGGGGGGGTGTTGGTGAGTGAGTGAGAGGGGGTGAGAGGGAGTGAGAGGGAGTGAAAAGGGGAATGAGGAGGAGGGAGGGGGGAGCTTACCTGGGGAATCAACTAAGGGGGTGGGGGGGCCTGAAGGGGGATGGAGGTGGATGAATCAAAGGATGAGCATTGGATGATGGGGAGGATGAGGAGGAGGATGAGGAGGAGGGGGGGAAGCTTACCAGGGGTGCCAACCAAATGAGGAGGGGAGGTGGTGGGTGAGGTGGAGGTGGTGGGTGAGGAGGAGGTGTTTAGTGAGGAGGAGGAAAGAGTGGACCAACCAGTATTTTGGCGGGGTGAGGTGGGTGGTTTGACCGGTGGTTTGGTGGGGTGAGGTGGGGGGTTTGGAAGCTTTGAGTCTTTTTTGTCTAAGTCCACCCCACCAAATGAGAAAAAAAAAACGGACTCAGCCTAGGAATCTTGGGTGAACAACCAAAACCAAAAGAATTTGGTGAAGGGATTTTTTACCTAACTTGAAATCAAACATTACTCATCAAAGCTACCAAGGGTGAGAGGAAGAATCCATACTCTCATAGAAGAAGATGAGGGAAAAGATGAAACAGGGATGACTTGAGGTGGATCAGTAATATCATCTTCAAATATTTTGTCCCATTCATCTTTGATGTTGGCCAAAAGATTGTGAAGGATTACACAAGTGATAATCCAGTGGATGAGGAACTTCATGTCTTTGGGGTTTTGAAGCTGGTTTCACATTTCCCTTAAGCTGGCCCATCTTCCTTTCAGGACTCCTATGGCATGCTCAATCCAAACTTGTGATTGGGAAAGATGATGGTTGAAATTGGTTTTTCCTTGATTGTTAGATGAAACGTTCTGGTATGCTGGAACCACATATTTTCCACTAGCATAAGCTTAATTGGCCAGAAGGTATTAATCTTGGTAAAAGTAGTTCCCTGGTTGTTGGGCAATTTGCATCCAATTGAACATGTATGAATCATGAAAAGAACCTGGAAGGCCAGCATGGTGGATATGAACTTCTTGTTGTTATCAAAAACAAGTTGTAGGGCCACAGAATATCTAAACAAAAAGATGAAAAATATTTTGTCAGTGGTGTGATCAAAGGTGTTATCAAAGTCATTGGAAAAGAATGAATCAATTGCCTCTTTTTGCAATCAAAATAGTGGTTGCCATCTAGCTTGGTTTTTTGACTCAAGGGGATGGTGGTTCCATCAAAAATCCCAATGCAACCAGGAAAGCCTTTGGTCTCCATTACTTGAGATATCTCCTTGCGTTCTTCTTTGGTTGTCCAAGAAAGGAATGAGTGACAGAAATATAGGATAGCAATCATGACTCTTTTGGTGTATAAGTCAATGCTTCCATAAATGACTGAGAATAGATTTTCCAATTGATGGATTTCTGCTTCATTTCCATTTGATCCCAATCTACAAAGGGTAACAGCAAGTTGGATGGCTGGATTGTGTTGAGGATTCCAAATATTTTTCTGGAAGATGTGGTTGTCTTCAATCATCTCCAAAATTTTCATGAATGAAGGCAACAAAGTTTGGGATAGTTTCTGGAAGCTTAAGTCAGGGATGAGATGAAGCTTTTGCCTTTCATACCTAGTGTTGTGGAGGGTGTGTATTCTTGGGACCATGTATGGCTTTTCCAACAGAGAATTCAAAGATAACCAAGTTGATTCCAAATTGGAATCTGAATCAGAGTCTGAATGGGAGTCAAACAGTAGCAAAGGTTCAGTCAGCTTTTTTGCATGATCAACTTGCTGGTGGGAAGTTTGATTGGACATGTTGAGAAAGATGGTGATGTGATGTGGGGTGATGAGATGATTATGGGATTTTTGTGAAGATGAAGATGAGAAAATCAATAGAGATGTGTGTGATGCAATGGAGATGGAACCGGTATGGATTTGCTGATGTGGATGGGTGTTTTAGATGTGATGGATGGTGGATGGATGATGATGCATAAATGGCAGGTTTAATGGCGGTTTTGATGTTTGAAATCAGCCATTTTCATGAAACCTGCCATTTTGAAATACACCAGTTAGGGGGTATGTGTATTTCAGAAACCCGCCATGAAAGATGGTGGGTTTGGTCAAAAAAATGGCAGGTTTGCTAACTTTGATACACCCTATTGAGTGTTTTGAATGAGAGTTTAATGGTAACTCAGTTCAACTTGTGTTGGACTGATTCCATCACAAGCTTAACTTATGTTAAGCTTGGGATGGGATCAGCGTAAAACAACTTGAACTTGTTTTCTTTTGGTGTTTTTACATTAGGGCTGGTCAAAAGACTTGTATTTTTTTTGGCACTTTTACTTTAGGGCTGGTCAAATGACTTCTTGTATTTTTTTCCTGGTCAAAAGACTGGTATTTTTTTGGAACTCTTACTTTAGGGCTGGTCAAAAGACTTCTTCAATTTTTGGGCCCTTTTAATTTAGGGCTAGTCAAGTTGAACTTACTTTAGGGCTTGTCAAGTTACTTGTATTTTTTTGGTGTTTTTACTTTAGGGCTTGTCATGTTACTTGTCTTTTTTTTTTGGTGTTTTTAGTTTAAGGCTAGTCCAGTTACTTGTGTTTTTTTGGGTCTTTTTACTTTAGGGCTAGTCCATTGGATAGTCCCAGGTTTTTTTGTTTTTTATTTATTTATTTATTTTTGTTTTTTTTTTTAACCAAAAAATCAACTTTTTTTGATTTCTTTGATTTTTTGGTTGATTCCTGTATTTTGGAAAGTTTATTTGATTCATGGTTCATTTTAGTGCGCTTTCATTTCTTTTTTTTGGGCTCATAACAGTCCAGTGGCGTGTGGTATTCAACACACTGGTGGACCAGGCCGCTTGGCCGCGCAACTCTTTGAGCCGTGCAGGGCCATACACAGCTCAGATTGGACCGTGTGGCCTTCCACACAGCCCCTTTTGAACTGTGTGAACGGCTAAATGAGACCTGAACTTAACATTCCCCTTTTTTTTAACCAAAAAAATCAACATCTTTTGATTTCTTTGATTTTTTGGTTGATTCCTGTTTTTTGGAAGGTTTATTTGATTCATGGGTTATGTTAGTGCCCTTTCATTCCATTTTTTTTTTTGGCTCACCGCAGTCTGGTGGCATGTTGGATTCAAGACAACTAAATTTGAGCCGTGTACAACTCCGCATGACTCAAATGTAGTGGTGTGGAATCCAACATGCCGTTGGACCAGGCTGGGTGGGCCACGCAACTCTTTGAGCCGTGGAGGGTTGTACACGGCTTGGATTGGACTGTGTGGTGTGCCACATGGCCCACTTTGAACTGTGTTCACGGCTCAATGAACAGTGAATTTAACATTACCCTGTTTATTATTATTATTATTATTATTTAGAAGCTGTTCTTACTGGAAATTCAGGTCAAGAAAGATAAAAAAAATAAAACAGGACGGTTTTTTCAAAAGGGAGGAGGGAGGGGGGAAATGCATAGTAAATTTAGAATACTGGTTAGAGGGTAAATTGAATCATTTTCTTGAAAAATATGATAGTGAGAAAAAAAATGATAATAAAATTTCAACAAATGATCAATTAATCCATGATGAGGAATTTAAAAAACAGAATTCCAAAATGATAAATAACATAATTTTGAAGAGTGGTTAAATTTTAGTCATTGCAATATCTAAGATTAGAAATCAAGCTAGAATCTTCAAGTCCTTCTTTTTTATTCTTATTTTTTTTCTAAAAAAAAAAGAACAATAGGGTGTATCAAAGTTAGCAAAAATGCCATTATAAACCCACCATTTTTAATGGCGGGTTTCTGAAATACACATAACCCCTAACTGGTGCATTCCAAAATGGCGGGGTTTCATGAAAATGGTGGGTTTAAAACATCAAACCCACCATTCCATCCATCCACCATCCATGGCATGAAAAACACCCATCCACACCTTCAACTCATCAAATCCATACACATGTCACACATCTCATCTCCATTGCTTCACATCTCTGTTGCTTCACATCTCCATCACTTCACATCTCCATTGCTTCACATCTCCATTGCTTCACACACATCTCCATTTCTTCACATCTCCATCACTTCACATCTCCATCACTTCACATCTCCATTGCTTCACATCTCCATTGCTTCACACACATCCCATCATCATCACATCACCATATTTCTCAACATGTCCAATCAAACTTCCCAGAAGCAAGTTTCAAATGCAAAAAAGCTGACTGAAATTTTGTTATTATTTGACTTGGATTCAGAATCTGATTTGGAATCAACTTGGTTAGCTTTGAATTCTCTATTGGAAAAGTGATACATGGTTCCACAAAGACACACTCTCCAAAAAACTATGTATGAAAGGCAAAAGCTTCACCTACTTCCCAACTTAAGCTTCCAGCAACTGTTCCAAAATTTATTGCCTTCTTTCATGAAACTTTTGGAGATGATTGAAGACCACCACATCTTCCAGAAAAATTCTTGGAATCCTCAACGTAATCCAGCTATCCAACAGGCTGTTTCTCTTTGTATATTGGGATCAAATGGAAATGGAGCAGAAATTCATTGATTAGAAAATCTATTCTTGGTCAGTTATGGAAGCATTGACTTATACACCAAAAGAGTCATGATTTCTATCCTATCTTTCTGTTTCTCTGTCCTTTGTTGGCCAACAAAAGAAGACTGCAAGGAGATATCTCAAGTAATGGAGACTGAAGGCTTTCCTGGTTGCATTGGTTTTGTTGATGGAACCACTATCCCCTTGAGTCAAAAACCCAATCTAGATGGCAACCATTATTTTGATTGGAAAAAAAGGCAATTGATTCATTTCCTTTCCAAAGCCTTTGATAATACACTGACCAAATTTGTTTTATCAGTTTGTATAGATACTCTGTGGCACTACAACTTGTTTGTGATAACAACAAGAAGTTCATATCCCTCCATGCTGGCCTCCTGGGTTCTTTTCATGATTCATATGTTTTCAATTAGATGCAGATTACCCAACAACCAGATAACTACTTTGACCAAGATCAATAACTTCTGGCCAATTCAGCTTATGATAGCAGGAAATATATGTTTCTGGCATACTGCAATGTTTCAACCCATGATCAAGCCAAAACTGATTTCAACTATCATCCTTCCCAATCATGAGTTTGGATTGAGCATGCCATAGGAATCCTGAAAGGAAGATGGGCCAGCTTACAGGAGATGCAAAACCAGATCCAATCTTCCAAAGACATGAAGTTCCTCATCAACTGGATTATCACTTTTGTAATCCTTCACAACCTTCTTGCCAAAATCAAAGATGAATGGGACAAAATATTCAAAGAAGATATTCCCGATCCTCCTCAAGTCATCCCAGCCTCATCTTCTACCTCATCTTTGGCCATGAGAGAGCAGATTCTACCCCTCACACGTGCTCACTTTGATGAGTAGCATTGGTTTGTTAAATAGGTAAAAAATAAAATCACAGATTTTTTGTTTTGTTTTGGTTGTTTAACCAAAAATCCTATGCTGACTATTGTTTTTTTTTCTTTTTTTTTTGGTGGACTTAGACAAAAACAAAAACTTCAAAACCACATCACCCCACCAAACCACTGGTCCACCTTCACTGGTACACTTCCTTTCCCTCACCCACAACCACCACCTCACCCATCACCACCACCTCCCCATCACCTCCACCTCCCCATCACCTTGACCTAAACCACCTCACCCATCACCTCCACCTCACCATCACCTCCACCTCACTATCCACCTCCACCTCACCTCACCTCACCTCACTCACTGCCTACCCTCCTCCTAACCCTGGTAAGCCCCCTCCTCCCTCTTCCTCTTCCTAGCCCTCACCGGTTGCTGATCCTTTGATCATTCAACCTTTAGGTCCCCCCTGGATCCCCATCAAGGTGAGCCCCTCCTCCTCCTCCTCCTCCTCCTCCTCTCCCTGCCCCTGATAAATTGGAGAGAAATCAATTGGTTTAATGGCAACAATCAATCTTGCCAGTCAATCAATCCATTGATTGACCAACCAGTGATGTACCCCCCCCCCCTTCTGCTCCTCCTCCTCCTCCCAGTTCTTGAGAAGTTGACTGAAATTTTTTTTGGGTAGGAAATTACTGGTAATGTTATTCTTATTTTCTATTTTGGTTGATCATCTAAGTGGTTCATAGCGGACTGATGTTTTTTTTTTTTTTGGTAGGAGAATTTCCGGTATTGTTTTTGTTATTTTCTATGTTTTTTGATAATCTAATTTGTTTATACCGGACTAATGACCATTTTTTTTGCTTTTTTTTGATTCAATGCAATTCAATCCAACATTCCACCGCTTTGACCACCCTTTTTTTGAATGTCCAGTCTTCACCCATCAAACTCAAAATGTTACAACTAATGGATTTCCATCTTGATCCTCACCCCAATAAAAGTATACGGTTGGGAGGGAAAAAGATGGAAGGAGACAGTTTGAAAAAAATACAGAGAAGTGGGAATAAAAGGGCTTTCCAGAGAAGGAGTGCTCAAATGCGGGATTCAGAAATTGCATTGGAAGTGACTGAGGAAACAATTAATGAAAATTTTGTTTGGTCTTCACGCAAACTACTTCACTTGAAACTTTATCTGTCCATTTTCAAGAAAAGTCAACAACCCACCCCTGAAGAGTTGGAACAGGCCAAACAGAAGATCAAAACGTTACATTTCTTCAGCTCTGGAAAAGTATATGTTCAAGATCAATCGGATCATGAGGCTATGGTTGCCATCATCCAATTTATCCCTTTGAATGAACTCTCTGAGCAAGAGAAGAAGGACATCAACTCAGTAATGACATTCCTTCACCAATCCAAAAGATTTGTCAAAGCTGTGGGTCCCTCAAGATCTTGGGGTGGGAAAATGTGGGTGATTGGATGGCAAAAATTGATGGACCCTTCTGAACTATTTGGAAAATATTTGAAGAAATATGCTGTAAAATCCTCCCCTAAAGAGTATTATTTTTTGAACCTTAGGTCTGAAAAGGTCTCTCAAATATTTGGCCAAATGTTTCAAAAATTAGCCAAACTTGAATTTGATTCCAACCTTGAATTTATGATGGACAAAAACATCCCTTCCTTCTCCTCATTGAAATTTGGATCTGGACTTACTGCTTTTGACTGCTCACCTCACCTCACCTTCACCTCAGACTCCTTCTACAACTTTCCCCATATTGACCAAGGTGATGTCTCTGACTATTCATTTTTAATTGTGGTCCCAACCAAAAAATAAAATGGACAACTTATCAACAACAAGGATGAATATCAAGTATCCAACAGCCAATTTGTATTCCCAGAATTGGGTTTTGGGATTGATTTAAAACAAAAGGGTATTGTAAAAATGGTTTGGGAAGCAAACAAGTACAAGCACTTTACCTTTCCTGCAGTGGATACTGCCACCCATACTAGGATGGCCATGTCCATGCAAATCAATAGAACAACTCAAAACACTAGCAAGGACTTGGCCAGTGGCAAAATATATCTTAGGAAAAAAAATATAAATAAAAATAAAAATAAAAATATAAAAGATTTTTTCATTGGTGGTGTTAAAAATGCTCTCAAACGTTGTTGCAATCAAAAAAATTTTTTATTTTTTTTAAAAAAAAAATTATTGAAGTAAATATATTTACAAACCAAGCAATCAAGTAACTTCCCTTATTTCATCCACAGTTCTACTGCTACCAATACATGCCATGGCTACCAATAAACTAGCTTTTTTTTCTGTGGATAGCCTTTCCCTCTCCTTTTCAAGTTGGTCTTGCTCTTTATCCTTCTCCTTTTCCTCTTTTTGAAACTCCAGCTCAGCCTGTTTGATTTGCCACTCAGCATCCAAATTTTGTTGATGAGCCAAACTCTCATCTTTCCACTTTTGAAAAACAATAGCCAGTTGAAAATCCCACTTCTCCTTTTCAAATCAAAGTTTTTCCAATTCTATTTGTGATTTCACTGTTTTTTGGAGGGAATAGGAATGAGCTTGATTTTGGAAGCAAGTAAAATCAATCAATGAACTTGCTTGAATCTTTCTTCTCCATGGTATCCTCAAAGCCAGAAAAATTTGAAGTGTTTCTCCACTTTTGATGGCTATTAGGGTTGAGGTTGATGGAATTGGAGGCATTTTGCTTTCCCTTTGCAAAGGAGGTTTGTGTGGGAACATCATTTTTCAGCTTGCTACTATTGCAGAGCAAGCTGCAAAAGTAATAGAAATGAAATAAATAAGAATATTAAATTTAACTTAAGAAGGAGTAGAAAATCCATGAATGTTATTTCAGAAATGGATGCTTCACCAAAAATTAGGTAAGGTCACTCACTGACCCCACCCTTGAAATCCAACTCCTTATACTTTTAATAATTAAAGAAAGAAAAGACCAAAATACTACGGCATCACTATGGGACCTTTTTGGCCAATTTAATATTTCACATACATTGTCACGTATAGGTTTCACACCTAAAATTCAGTCAGAATTGAGGTGTTTTATATATTTTAGGAGTTACACGCGGAAATGTGTTATGTCACAATTCCCGCATGCAGCCATGGCAACCAATACACCCCCACGCAGCTGAGAAGAAGCACTGCCACCCTGTCAGCATACCCTGAAAAGCCGTGTACGTAGACCCGGGCATCTGAAAAGCATGCAGCCGCGGGACTACGGGCTGACAGAGTGACAGGCGGCCTGAGAAGACCAGGTACCACATAAATGTGCTACAACCTGGATGGGGACATTCTACATATGCAATCAATGTCCCCATGGATAGCAGATAATCTAAAAATACATAAAAGTATATAAAAATAATTAAATAAAATTTATATGTATTTTTTATAAAATATAATTAAAAATACCAAAAATGTCAAAAATAAGATAACTACTATTTGTAAAAATATATGAAAATACTTTAATATACAATTGTGAGAACTTCAAGAAATCATTATTTTTGTGACATACTAAGGGAACTGATGATTTAAATTATTACATTAATTCCCATAGCTTATATTTTTAATTAATCATTTTAAGTAAATCAACTGAATTTTGAAAATAAGGATTTAAATCAATATCATGATTTTACTCCAATCAGTTAATACATAATGAGAACTCACTTGACATCAGATTACCCTTGGGAATGTCTACAAAAGGACTTATTAAAATCCTGGGAATATTTACTAAAGATAATTAATTAAATAATAAATCATGTGGACAGATTATTGCTATTTACACGTCTAAACATAAATCAAAAGGTAGAATAATTCCCATACCCTGTGGAATTAGATTTTACCCGTGCAACAGCACCAAGAACATGTGACAGGCTACCACTGGTTACCCTGCTAGCCTTAGCATCCGTCCCTTTGAGCCCCTGTATCCCTCAGAAGGACAATATTGGGACTCAAAAAGCTATAAATATGGAGCTCTTTTGAGGATATTGATACCTAGAGACCCAGTTATATTTACATCCAGACACTGTTCCAAGGTAATCAAATACTTATAAGAGATAATTAATTGATTTATGGCTTTATTCTGATTAATAATATCTGTTCCCAACCCTTTTTATCAATTTAAACTGCTGGACAACCTTTTTAACCCCAGTAAGAGGTTGAACCCATCAGTACACATCCCAAACAGGTACCCAAAGGAATTAATAATATACCAGTGAGTCTTATTATCCTTTTTCTGTCGTGGAAGCTTGGCTAAAAGGCCCTGTAACACCACAATATATTTTATATATATATTATCTTTGGGCAATATGTCCTTTAAGAATATATAATTAAAGGTTCCAAAGTAACCAGGTATACATGTTTTCAAAGTGAATTCCCTGAAGAGAGGTGTTAAAGATCCCCAATATTATTGTAGCCCCTCTATTCATTTATTTAATAATCAATTTAATAATATTGTTTTACAATATTAAACCATCACCAAACCAATCAAACTTGCAATAGCTTTATCCAAATATTTTATGGATTTTTGCTGCATTTATTGAATAATATATTTATTATTTATTCTATCACCTCTGGTAGCTAAATAACAGCAAGGTTCTTGGCATCCAGGAGGCTTACATCATTGCTCTCATTTGAAGGGGATGTGGGAGGCCCCATTGGCTTGAGTATTTGGCCATTCAGGAATGGATGAGCCTGTTTTTTTAAAATCTAAATCAGTCAGGATTAACCAGACAGAAGATAAATGATCTTGGTTCCTTACTTGAGCAAATGATTCCAATGATGGTAATACAGGAATAACTTGCTCCTTTTTTTCCAAGTCATTAAGTTCTTCCACCCCACAAAGAGAGAAATCCAAAGAAGGAAGTGAGGGGTCCAATGAAGGGTTTGAATTGTTGATCAATGCTGATGTAGATGTGATTGGAGCTGAATCTGTTGGAATATCCTCCTCCACATCAGATTGGGGTCACTCATAGGTTTCATTTGGATCATCATTGCTAGGCCAAGGATCAACAGCCAGGTCCTCACCATCAACTGAATCTGATTGTTGGGAATCAAAAGTGGCTAAAGGGGTGATATTGGCCTTCTTTCCAAAGATTTCATTCATTTAAACATAAAAAGGACAAATGGAGTCCAACTTATCAACCACCAAGTTGATTCCCTTTGCTTTATTGGAGTCAGTGATACCAAAGCCGGTGGAGATTGACATTGAGTGGGCTTTTTTGTACTTGGTTCGATAGTTCTTGAATTTCTCCTGCATCTGTTTGGATGAAAGATCCAGCCTACCTTTTTTTTATTCTTGATCTCATTGGTCATCAGGAGATAACCATTGAGCTTGGAGGATGGAGGTTGGCCAAAGCATGTTATATTGTCAGATCCAAAGTAAGCATTGTAGTTGGAGGGAATTTTGAGCCAGTTTAACAGGATGATGTGATCAGCTCTCTTGAGCTGACTTGAGCCTTTAGAAGCTGATGGGGGAGGATTTGTGGATGTTGAGTTCCTGGGGGATGTTTGCTTTGGTTGAGTGGACTTGTGGGGGGAGTGTTTCTGAGGGGCCATTTAAAAAGAGAAAGTTGGATGAAGTGATGAAGCAATAAAGCAATGACAGTTAGGGTGTGATTAAAGGGGGGATGAAGTGATGAAGCAATGAAGCAATGAGAGGATGGATGTGATGAAAGCAATAAAGTGATGACAGTGATAAAGAAAGGTGAGAGTGATGAAGTGATGAAGTGCAATGAAGCAATGAGAGTGATGAAGTGATGAGAGTGATGAAGTGATGAGAGTGATGAAGTGATGAGAGTGATGAAGTGACAAGGATAGTTATGAAGAAATGAGAGTGATAAAGTGATGAGGATAGCAATGAAGCAATGAGAGTGATGAAGTGATGAGGATAGAAATGAAGCAATGAGACTTATGAAGTGATTAGGATAGCAATGAAGCAATGAGAGTGATGAAGTGATGAGGATAGCAATGAAGAGACAAGAGTTATGAAGTGATGAGGATAGAAATGAAGAAATGAGAGTGATGAAGTGATGAGGATAGCAATGAAGCAATGAGAGTGATGAAGAGATGAGGATAGTGATGAAGTGTTCCAATAAGGTTGGAGGATGAAACCAGGGGTGATGATGTGAAATGATGCGTGTTTGAGCTGTTGAAGGCCTTTATATACTTCATTTGAAAAAACCCATTTATGTTCAGGTAACTTTGACAGGTCTGATGTGAAATAAGTGGGTTTTTTGATTTTTAATGGTGGGTTGGAAATGGAGGATTTGGGTTGAAAACAGCCATCAAAAAATGGCGGGTTTGCTTAGCGTTGATATGCCCTAATATTTTTTTGAAATCTTAAGAAGGTTAACAATCTGAATTAATGATGATTTATTTGGATCTCATGAGTGAACTGAAGGTGATGATTTCTTCCAAACTCTGAATTAAAATAAATCAATAAAAAGAATAAGGTTTGATGAGAAAATTAAATCTTTTCATTGGAATTTTAACCAATCAAATCTCAAAACCTTTTGAACTTGTGCTCATATTACTCATTTGATTGATGATTTGAGTTAAAAAATGATGATGATCATCCAAATTTTTTTTATCTTCCAATTCTTTAAAATCCAAAAAAAAAAGCCATGATCCAACAGGAGGGTGGGTTGTCAAAAATCTCTACCAATTTTTCCTCTTCAATCTCTTCTCTTTTTTTTTAAAAAAAAAAAAAAAATCAAAATCAAAATTAAAATCAAAATCAGTAGTTCAAGTTCTAAAGACCTAATTTGAAAGAAAGAAAAAAAAAAATGAATGAAGAAAAATTGAGGTTGAGTTCCTGTTAGGTTCTTAAACTCAATGATCTCCCCTATCCAATTTTTTTATAATAGTCATGCTTATAGTCTTTTTGTTTTTTCAAAAAAAAAAAACTTGATTGATGATGATGATCCATAGGTTTCTTTATAGAGGACAAATTTGAACAATAGCACACCAAGCATCTTAATCCAAACAATAGGGTAGAGGTTCAACTTATCAAACTGATTGATCTTCTCATGAATTCCTCACACCATTCAACTCATCAAGACCTGTACCACTCACTTATACATACACTTCATTTCAAGAACTGTATGGACCAGGATTGGAAGAGCAACATGTCAGCAGAGAGCCATGAATAATTTGAAATTACTCAATTAGATCTTTTAATATCTGGTATCTAAGTCATCAGTCTGTAAATCTTGATCAAGTTTTATTAGGATGTATTATTATGATTTAGGTCTTCTCAAGAACCTCTCATCAGCTCCTCAGGTATTCCCTCCTCCCAAATTTTTCATCCAGGTTTGTGTAAGTACTCGTTGTCTTGTAGAGATTCCCCCCCCCTCCCCCCTTCTTCTTCTTAGGTCATTTTTGAAATACTCGTCTTGAGCGTTCACCAAATCACTTTCACCTCAGGTTAAGATCCAAATCTAAGATCAATCAATCCAATCCTCCCAACCTTCCAAAAAAAAAAAATGAGAGTGTTGGACTGTTCAAGTTCTCAAGACACAAGCTCAATTTCATAGCAAAAAAAAAAATCTATTAAGATTGAGATTGATTTTGATTTCTTTCTTTTTTTTTTTTTTTTTTTTATAGGTAATTTAGGTGTGGAGGTTCATGGGTTGAATGAGCAGATTTTAAACCTGGGATGACTTGGAATGTGATTGAAGATTTGAAGATGGTGGCTCAGAATTGATAGACTTGACTGATTCCAATAGTTTCCAAACCATAGATAGACACATACACATCAGGGTGTTCATGGGTTGGGCCAACCCGCTGGGTACCTGCACTCAGTGGGTATTTAGCCCGGTTTGGGCCAGGTGTTCTCTAAAAAACCCTATGTTGACCCAACCTGGCTCAAGCTGCTGCAGGTGCAGGTCCAGGTTTGGGCAGCTCAACTGTGTACCCAAATATTAAACACTTATTTCTTCTGTCTTTATTCTTCTCAATGTGCATATTTTGTCTTTTCATATGTTTTTCATGCTTTCTAATGATCACCTTATACATCATTTCTTGTAATATGAAGTGATACCAAAACTTAATGCCCCTAATTTTCAAGAGGAAAAAAAAAAAAAAAAACCCGGTGGGGGGCCATGACCCGCTGGCGACCCGCAACTACCCGCCAAGACCCGCGGGTACCCAACACAGGTTTGGGTATGGATTCAGGGGCAAATGACCCGACCCGCTAAGACCCGCCTACCGGTGGGTCGGGTATGGGTAGCCATTTTTCAGGCCGACCCGGCCCATGAGCACTCTGACATACACACGTTCCTAAGTCGGACTTGATGATCATCATCACCTTTGGATCTAGCTCCTTGATCCACTCCACCCGACACGTGTCGACCTGAAGAGAGAAAAAAGCAAAACAGCAGGTTGAGAGTTCCGGTGACCCGTCGACGATGGGTCCGATTCGGTTCACTCATCGGGCGCGAGGTGTGGGTGTGCCCAGTACGGTACAGGGATCCAGGTCGAGCTCGAGCGAGCCTTCTTGCTCGTCTAGTGGGCCAAAGAAGATCGTCCTACCTCTCTCTTCACGATTCTTATCCTTTCGTTGGTGAGAGAAGGGGGACGAGGAACGATGGAGGATCGGTGAGAGGCCCTTCGGACGTCCCCCGCTTCGAGCCGACCAAGAGTCTCAACCATGAGATCCCCCCCCCCCAAACCAAAACAAAAATAAACAAGAATACGGTTGATGACTTGATGATTCGACCCCCCCCCCAAATTTTTTTATTTTTATTTTTTTTTCTTCCAAAAATCGAATATGTATGTACATATGTATGTATGTATAGCCCAGCCTCTGGGTCTCGTCCCCCGCCTTGGCGAGACCCACTACGGCGCCGGCCTCCCACCGATGCCTCCAAATCCATCCCACTCACACCACACCACTCATCGCCTCTCTTTCTCCACTTCTTTTTCAGAGGCCCGGGGTGTGCGTGCGTGTGTGTTCTTTCGAGTCTTTAGTGGGAAGAAGGGATCGGTAGAGGCCAAGAGAAAGCGTGTGTCCGAGTAGACGTACACCCGCCGGCCAGCTAATGACATACATACATCGAGTTGGATCGTACACATCACTCGTGATCTCATTCTCATCCTTCCTCCCTCTCTCTCTCTTCTTGTTCTTGATTTCTCTTTTCCAATTCGGATTTTCAAAATCATCACATCAACAGGCACAAACCTGATCATTAATTCATGCCCATCGTCCTTTTCCATTACATCATCCATCGCTCATCACCACCACTTGGGTGTGAATGATGGGATGGCCCCTACACTATTGCAACCACGAAAACCCTGGATTTTTTTCTCTCTCTCCCCGCTTCCCTCTTCGGTTTATATTTCTTTTTCCACTAGAGGTTCGGGGTCCAATCGATCCGATCCCTATCAACCTTGCCCGGCCTATTTACTTAACTTGTCTGCTTCGAACGATGGTGAACCACTGATCTTGAAAGAAGTGCTTGAACGTCAGGCCTGTCAAGGCTCGAAAAGCCATGAGATCCAAACCAAAGAACGAAAGAGACAAGTCTATTCACATGCTGTTTCCCCGGTCGGAAGATCATCCATGGCTGTGAATCAATGTTCGCATCATGCAGAGATAGAGAAAACCAGAGATCGGCTGGCCGAGGCGCAAGAAGAAAAAGGATCATATGTCCCCCCCCCAAGAGAATGGAACAGAATAGAGTCAAGCAACTTGAAGACTACGATATCTTGCCAAGCTTTCTTTTATCTTCCTCTTGCCCTTCCCCCCTGCTGCCCCACTCTCTCTATTGTTTTTTGTTTTGTTTTGATGATAGTTTCCAATCTACGCACTCGCGCTGGATTTTCTGCGATTCTTCCGTTTCCGACTCGTCCCAGCCTTCTTCTTTTTGCCAGCTCGGAACGCATTCGCGTCCTTATGATGCCTACCTAATAGATCGAGTGGCTTGACCCGATAAACCCTGACGATCCAATTCTCGGATGTAAAGGCTTCCTCCAAAGTGTCGAGCGTCGGTCCGACCTGGGGCAAAACTTGTCCTCTCACCCTGTCTTGGCCTCGCTGACCGCCGAATAATTTATTGAAATCGTAGTAACTCTAAGTTGATGTTTGATTAGTTTGAATGATTGATATTCGATTCGTGATGTTTTTTTTTTTTTGTTTTTTTTTCATCATCCCGATCGATTTTGATCAAAAGTAATTTTCAAGTCAAACAATGTTCATATCGGTCAACGATTTCGAATCAAATGGGAAGCACGAGATTACTAGTTTTCTTTTTTTACTTACCAGCTTGTACATCAAACAATTTTTCATCGTGGCCGATGCTTCATCATCAACCTTATACTCCCCTCTTTGACTGAAAAACGTGGTCTCCTTGACTTCACTCGGCCAGACTCCTTCGGCGATTCTGACCATCCATAAAAACTTATTAATATCATCACCACTGAAACCGATCAGCCCCCCAAAGATCACCAAGACATAATCGACATCATGTTTGCGTAGAATCTGATAAGATACATCTTCGCTCGAGGCCATCGCTTTCCCGACCGTAGCGATACTAAACCGAATCATCATACCACATCAATCATCAACCAGCCGATCCGAGAGAGGCTGAACCCAGACAAACGTGTGACGTACTGGGTATTATTCCAGGTATTATTATCGACCAGCGTCGTTCGATCAGCCATACCAGCGATTTGGTATCCATAGTCCCACCAGCTCATCACCCGAGCATTCTTGGGAGTATTCATTCTCAACCAATAATAAGCTTCACGAAAGTCATCGATAATATTCGTCGATCCGTCCGGATTCCTGGACGCCAAGACCACGGAGGGTGATGAATACGCGGTTGAGGTTACCCAAGTACAATGTAAGACGAAGAGTAACAGGACGAAGACGAAAGCCGAAACGAGTGAGAAACGAGTATCGAGGCCATGGATGGCAGAGATACAAGGTACTTGAGTGTAGGCAGATGAAGCACTGGAGCGAGAGGAGCGGGTAGATTTGACCGAAGTAACGGATGCGATCGATGAGATCGAGCTCGCAGCGGAATGACCCTTCTTAGGTTTACGCTGACCACCACCGACCGAACCCGATGAGGAATTCGATTCAATGGGTGAGGCGCTTCCGACCGAACTGATACTCGATGGAGTTCCGAAATCGACACTATCGGGTTGAGCAGGATCCAGGTAGAGGTCGAAGAGTGACGAGACGATCATGGCGGCCGAAATGCAGACGATCGGAGTCAGCGTCAACATCAATCGGACCATGACACCAGCAAAGTAACTGGCGAGGATCGAATAGATGATCACAAAGACGTGTTCATCCCTCAATTCACGAAAGCAGAGATAAACTCCAGCTGGGAAGAGATAGATCAACATCTGAAGGTCGAAGAAGAAGCTCGTCCAAGCGGTAGGCTGATGTTCAGATACGGAGGCGATGATCGGAATATGAATCTTGGCGTAACCGGTATCGAATAGGGAGTAAAAGCGACCGGTCCAAGGAGCAATCCAACCGAGTTTGGTCAAAAGCACCAGAGCTCCGAATCCCAAGACACTCAAGCCAGCCACACCGATTCGGAGGAGTAAGTTGAACTGATGGCTCGAGACGTGAGTTCGAACCAATTCGACGAACGCTACGAGTTGTAGAAGGCCAAAGACACCGAGTGCGGCCATATGCTCGGAGGTACGAATAGGCTGAAAGCCAACGAAGGGGACCTGCATACTTGCCAAAGTGCCGATGGCATAAAAGCTCGAGTAGGCCACGTAGAGCTTACTGGTGTACCGGCCCATCAAGACGAGGACGAAGGCGTGCAAGGGGAGCATGTTGGTAATGAAGGCGTAGCCACCCCAAGCGGCCACCATGTAGAAATAGAACAGGGCCGTCAGGGATCCGTAGAGAGCGGAACCTTGCTTCAAGGCTTTGATCCAAAGGTAAAAGGTGGTCATGAGGATGAAGATGGCGATGGCCTCATTATCGTAGGAGCCAGCGACCGATCGAGAGATATAACCGGGAGCGATACCGATGAAGAGAGCGGCCCAAAGCCCGGTGCCCTCACCGGTCTCACCCACCGTCTTGGTCTGAGCGATCCCCTTGGAGTTAGTCTTCTGACCCAATTCTCGAGCGAACAGATAAGTAGCGTAGGCGGTGAGACCCGAGAAACCAGGGGCTAAGAGCACACAGACGTTACGGATATCGACGGGGATCTGGATGGGGGAGTGGAGTGAGTCGTTGGTTGGTGATGAGTGAGAAGAGGGAGCAGGGGGTTAGGATAGGATAGGATAGGATAGGATAGGATGGGATGGGATGGGATGGGATGGCGAGGATGGACGGACGTTGAGGAGCCGAAAGGCATTCCAAATCAAACCCGAGGTGACCATCAAACCGGGATAGATGGTGCCACCGACGACCCGACCGAGTGGATACCAGGCGGTGTGATCGAACCAATTCCAGAAGGCGTAGAAACCCTGTTCGGTCAAGATCTTTGAAGCACGACTGGGGAGAGAAGGATGAAGATGAGGGATCGAAAGAAGGGGATGGGGGGATGATGAGGATAGGAGGTAGACGGACTAATTGAACCAGGGATCGAACTCGTGGATGATGGACTCGTGGCGAATGACGGCAAACAACCTGGATGAGACGGCGGCACCGGCGATCAAGCAGACGATGACGAGACGGAGGAAGGCCAAGACGTTCCGATTGGCTTGAGGAGTGAGGGATAGGAGAGGGTAGACCGTATTGAGGGACATGGTTCGTCCCAGCTCGACTCGAGTCCGAGTGGATGGGATGGGATGGGATGGGATGGGATGGGATGGAGTGGGATGGGATGGGATGGGATGGGATGGGATGGGATGGAGTGGAGTGGAGTGGAGTGGAGTGGAGGATGGATGTTGTGGGTTGGTCGAAGAAGAAGAAGCTCTTGGAGCTGAGGAGAGGATGGGATGGGATGGGATGGAATGTAGTCGATCTGATCGATGGAATGTAGTCGATCTGGTCGGTGGCATGTAGTCGATCTGGTCGGTGGGATGTAGTCGATCTGATCGGTGGTCATCCACCACAACACTGCTACTGCCACTAATTAACTAACCCTGCTACTGCCACCACACCCGATCTCACTCCCTCTCTCTGCACACTGCGCTGGGCCACCACCAGACCCACTCCAACAAGCTCAGGATGACCAACAACAATAACAATAACAACAACAACAACAACAACAATAACAACAACAACAACAATAACAACAACAACAACAACCACCCTCATCCATCCACCCACCTCTTTCCCGATTCCATTCAATCGATTCGTAAGGCAACTCACACTCTTCTCAACCTAAACCACAACGTCAGTAATAACCATCACCATCGAGTCTCGACTGGATATCTTCCATCTACGATCTCACCATCAAAACTCATCAACTACCTACATCCATCTCCATCTCATCCAACTCCCGAGACAAGCTTAGCGTCGCTCATCATGCTCTCCAACCCTACACCTCAGAGCTCCCTAGGCTTCAACTCGCTCTCAAGAACTCTCAGGTCAGCGTTCCGATCCTCAACTCGGATCTTCCCGAGACCCATCGATCCATCATCTTGATCAGCTAGCTACTAAATCCCCCGATTCGAATCTCATCCTACTCGTCCTAGTTCTTCGAATTCGTCTCAGCCTCCGAGATTCGATCGGCGCAGTATCACGTGACCAGTGAACTCGAACCTCAGATCAAGCAACTCGTCAAACTCACCGAGTCCGGTCTGCTCAAGCTACAGAAGCGGGAACAGATCCTCAGGACTAACGTCTGTCACTCCCCTCTTCTCCCTCTCTCCACCCCTCCCCTCCCCTCCCCTCCCCTCGATCCCTGATCGTCATCCTTCCTCTCTCTCTCGGCCTAGGTCTTCAAGATCCAACACCCTCCCAGCTCAGTCGATCGATCGGATCCCGAGATCCAGGCTCACTCATCCATCCCATCCGATGATCCAATGGCTGATGATGATGATGATGATGATGATGATGATGATCGTCAGGAGCAGCAGGAGACCATCTTGGAAGATCTTCGAACGCGAAAGGATTTACTTCTCAAGGAGATCGATCGATTGGATCATCAACTCATCAAGAAACTCACCATCCTCAAGTCCCTACAATCCGTCTCGAACTCATCGAGCCGCGAACTCTAAGAAATCGACCTTTGATCTTTCACCAATCTCGCTTCCTCCCACCCACCAGTCTCACTCATCCGTTCCATGGTTCAAAGGTCTCAAAATTAAAGCTCCAACATCACACCAATCTGGAGCGTCCATACTGCTTTCGATCTCATCTGGACACCTACGATCCCAGTCTCACCTTCCTTTCCACCTTCCAGAGGAGCTGTAAGAGAGGTAGAAATCTGACCTATCTTGAATCCGACTCGTAATTCATCAGGGTCTGAAACGGATCACGGGAGGTCTCCATGTTTGTTCTGTCTGGCTGGATTTCAGATGATATCCCAGACCGACTTTCTCGGCCTGAATGCCAGCGGGGATGGATGGACGAGATTACAATCACCGGGATAGTTGCACCCCACGCCCTCTATCCGATGAAACGTTAGCTTTGGCGGATTTGATCAGGTTTACCACGTTACGATTTGATAGGTTGGGAAACATCCAGATGGGGATTTCCCAAGTGCAAAGGGTTCAAACTGGTACAGGCTTAACTGATCCTTCCAAATATCTCATGCCTCATCACTATGGGTTTTGAAGTC
>CM062616.1:24875147-25095147 GCA_025617555.3 Puccinia polysora
ATAATAAATAATAAATAATAAATAATAAATAATAAATAATAAATAATAAATAATAAATAATAAATAATAAATAATAAATAATAAATAATAAATAATAAATAATAAATAATAAATAATAAATAATAAATAATAAATAATAAATAATAAATAATAAATAATAAATAATAAATGATAAATAATAAATAATAAATAATAAATAATAAATAATAAATAATAAATAATAAATAATAAATAATAAATAATAAATAATAAATAATAAATAATAAATAATAAATAATAAATAATAAATAATAAATAATAAATAATAAATAATAAATAATAAATAATAAATAATAAATAATAAATAATAAATAATAAATAATAAATAATAAATAATAAATAATAAATAATAAATAATAAATAATAAATAATAAATAATAAATAATAAATAATAAATAATAAATAATAAATAATAAATAATAAATAATAAATAATAAATAATAAATAATAAATAATAAATAATAAATAATAAATAATAAATAATAAATAATAAATAATAAATAATAAATAATAAATAATAAATAATAAATAATAAATAATAAATAATAAATAATAAATAATAAATAATAAATAATAAATAATAAATAATAAATAATAAATAATAAATAATAAATAATAAATAATAAATAATAAATAATAAATAATAAATAATAAATAATAAATAATAAATAATAAATAATAAATAATAAATAATAAATAATAAATAATAAATAATAAATAATAAATAATAAATAATAAATAATAAATAATAAATAATAAATAATAAATAATAAATAATAAATAATAAATAATAAATAATAAATAATAAATAATAAATAATAAATAATAAATAATAAATAATAAATAATAAATAATAAATAATAAATAATAAATAATAAATAATAAATAATAAATGATAGATAATAAATAATAAATAATGAATAATGAATAATAAATAATAAATAATAAATGATAAATGATAAATGATAAATGATAAATGATGAATGATAAATGATAAATGATAAATGGTAAATGACATGGTTGTGTGCAGGGGTACAAAAATCAAAAATGCCTATTATTGGGGGTATATGCCCCCCCCAGGGGTTGCGCATGTTTAGAACAACCCTTTGGAGTAGTGTATGGGACCCCACGTGTTGAGGGGCCCTAAACAACTCCCACACAACTGGAGTTGTGAATTTATCATCACCCATAGTAAAAAGTAAAAATAAATAAAAATAAAAAACAAAAAAAAACTGAAGAAAACCAAATGGTTGCCTTCCAACTTGACTAGCCCTAAAGTAAAAGGGCCAAAAAATACATTAATTCTTTTGACAAGCCCTAAAGTAAAAGTGCCAAAAAAAATACAAGTCTTTTGACCAGCCATAAAGGAAAAACACCAAAAGAAAAGAACAAGTTCAAAGTTTGGCACAACCCCCGGGGGGCTGTACAGGGCTGTACATCCCCCAGAAACGGATGAATTCCGCCGTCTACGGGGGTAAACGGCTTGAATACACTGTTTACGGGGGGTATACGGCCTCCTGGGGGTCATGCGTGTTTGAGACGGCCCCCTTGGGTGCGTGTATGGGCCCCCACGCATCCATTGGGCCGTTTAGGGCCCAACACAACTCCCACACAGCGGGGAGTTGTGAATTTATCATTAACCTTATTAATAGTATTAGTATTATCATTAGTATTAGTATTATTATTATTATTATTATGATTATGATTATGATCATGATTATGATTATTATTATGATTATGATTATGATTATGATTATGATTATGATTATGATTATGATTATGATTATGATTATGATTATGATTATGATTATGATTATGATTATGATTATTATTATGATTAATATCATTATTATTATTGTTGTTGTTTTCAATTTTTTGTTAGTAGTATCAATATCAAAGGCTTGATTGTCATGAGAAATTTTCATGATTTAATCCTTGCAGGGAATGAAGACAGGGTTTCTTTTTTGAGAGTTTTTTTTTCAAATCCAGAAATGGTTTGAAGAGATCTTTGTTTGGGGATTGATATTCCAGATTTGGATGTTGAACATGTGATTTTTCTCCCCCTAACTCTTAATTCAAATCACTAGAAAGATAATGAAAAGGATTGCCTATCAAATTAATGAGCAAGAGGTGGTTTAAAATTTTTAGCCAAAAAAATAAGATTAAGCATCCAGAGCTTATGGATTAAATTTTGATTCAAAGAGACTGTAATGAATGTTTCCAAAAATATACTGGATTATTTTTATGAAGGTGTTCCAGATATAGATTACCAGTTGCTCAAAACTTTGGAGGAGAATTTTGAGCTTGTATTAAAAATAATGCCTGGGGACACTTAAACATAGCACCAAGAGATCACACAACCTTTTGGAATTCATTGCTGTTCTCCTTGAAATAATCCATGCTCTCATTTCTTGTTTTGTTTTTTATGATACCTTTAAATTAAAGGTGTGGAAGAAAAAAAATTCAATTCAAGAGATTTAAATTTTGAAGACTGGATGGAAGATAATCCAACAGAAAGATTTAAGTAAATCAAATATGTTGATTCACTGATACCCCAAGTAGAACATTGGAATTTAAAAGTTTTTTGAATTTAAATTAAGAGGCTTCAAGAGCATCATCAATAATTTCTATATCTTTTAAACATGAGTGAAGAGCTAGAACAGATTAACACCCACATCCTCTATAGAATATTCAGTAGGTTTGTGATAGATTCACAACCCTACACAACCCATACGCAACTTGAAATGGGTTGTGTGGCGTGGTTCACAACCCATTTGAGTTTTTTACAGCTTCCCACACCCCACAGAGTTGTGAACAGCAATTCACAACCCAGATGGGTCTTGAGCCATTCCAAAAAACCCTTTGGAGCCATGGCATGTGATTCAAAACTCCAGGCTTGTAAGCAAAGAAAAATAATAAAAATAAAATAATTACAAAATTAAAAAAAAAAAATCAAAAAAAATCCTACTTGTTCACAACCCCAAGGGGGTTGTGCGTGTTGTGAACTGTTTTTCATCCCCATTCATAACCTGGGGTTGTGAATTTATCACACCCCTATTCAATAATCAGAGGCTAGGCACCCAAAGTCACTTTTAATGATTCAAGACACTCACTAATTTTGAAATTTCAAGGGATCCTATTTCATATCATAGAGTTTCTTTCTTAGGGAAAGAAAAAACTTTTTCTAATTGGAATTTAATCCTTTGGGGGTTGAATGATGAAATTTCTCCCTCAGAGGTGTAATTTGGAGATTTTTGTTTTAATGTCTGTTTGATGGAATTTAATAGTTATAGTTTCAGTGTAAAGAATCAGATAACCAAGAGAAATCAGATTACTATTGGTAAAATAAACTTTGGCTTTTTGTAAAAACTGCATGAAAATCCTGAATTTTTATTCAATAAAATTTCCGGTGTGATACCTGTTCATTTAGAATACCAAAGTGGTACCACCCATATTCTGTGCCTGGATTCAGAGTGTGTCCCAGATTACAAGACTGATGATTGATTCAATCTTCTGCTTGATAGAAGTGAAACATTTCTCCCTCTTGGTACTCTCAATAGCTTCCATTTGAAATTCTTATGAAATATTTTTTAATTCAGGATTCTGAGATTAGAAGAAGTTCAAAAAGAGAAGGAAAAAATCTGAATGGGATGGATATTGGAATTCTATTTAGTGAGCTTACTTGGTCCAATAAACTTGATGCAATGCAAGTGGGAAGAGTTGTGAAATCTTTGTTTTCAAGAAGAGGAAACTGAAATGGGGGATGACCAGTTTAATTCATACAAGCCTTGATTATATTAGCTTGTGTTTTTTATGAAGGTTAAAAATCAATTACATCATTGGTTTATGCAGCTTATTCAAAAAAATCAAAAAATTTATCATCTCCTTGAATTGAAATTTTTTTGAAACTACCAATAGAAGTTAAAATTTTATTTCTGGATGGACTTGGAAGCAAGAAATCATTTTCAAAGATTAAAGCATACCTAGACATTGCTACTTCATTTTCAAAAAATCAAATGATGCTGTATTTTGAGAGTTCATATTCATAAACAAGGAAAAGTTCTTCTTCTCTAGTGGAGCCAAGATTCCATGATTAACTGTTTTTGGGAACAGAGATGAAATCATTTCAACCCAAGACTTGCAAGTTCTTGATTTTTGGACCAGTATTGTTCCACAGGGTGAAGTGGTTTTGATTTTTCTGAGAGGGAGTTGGAAATTGATTTGGAATTAAATCAGGTGATATTGATAGATTTATATCAAAATTTATTTGGTATCCAAGATTTTTAGAGGAGAACCCATGATTTTTCAAATATATTCCTGGTCTCTCATTCTGAAATATTATTGTTTTGTGGAATTTTAGGAGAAAAAGAAGTGAAAGATGAGGTAAATCGATTTTCTAGATCCTTTAATTTCTGGTTTATACACTTGCCACCACAGTATTATATTACAAATTTTCACATGAAATTATCATATTCTTCCCATCAAGTGATTTGAGATTCAAAAATTCACAAAAGGCATTATAATTTTTACAATGTTTTTCCTTTTTTAGTAATTGATTTGATTTAAAAGAGATGTTTTTATTGATGAATATTAAGAATAAATTTAGAACTGATAAAGAGAAGGGGTTTATGGGTGCAACTATATCCAAGTTTATTTAATTAGAAACTTTCTAGTTTTTATCACAACACAATGACTAGGAAATGGAATCAATGCAAGCTTTGAGGAGACACATGTGGAGTATGGTGAGAGATTAGAGATTAAAATTTCAATATATTTCATGAAAGCCAGGATAGGATGCCCCAGTAAATTTTCAAAAAGATCAGAAGTGGGTTTGGTAAAGCAGTGACAGTGGAACTTGATGGGGAATATTCATTAAGCATCCATTAAGATTCCCAAAGAGCATGATGAATTTTTTTCTTCTTAGAGAAATTGAGTACCCCCCTCTGGTTTTTCTAGGCCAGAGAATATCAAAGGATAGATTTAAATGATCTGATTTCTGAGATTTTGAACAGAAATAAAGTATTTGAGTAAAACATTTGAAGTCACTATCTTCAAGTTCACATCACCACACCTCAGGTACTTCAGCTTCCTTAATGCATGACCAGTACTGATGGTTAAGGTATTTCAGTCAACAAAGTTGGAGAATAAGGATCTGTGAATGAATATGTGGTGAGTGGCACTGGTTTCTAAAATTGATTTTTTATTTGATTGAATGGAGATGACTTCCGTTGATATATAATCTTGAGAAACATATAAGTTACCTGTTGATTTCTTGGATTCAAATATCTTTCATTGTGGCTGTAGATGAGAAAAGTCTACATAGATTTGATCAGGGTATACAACAATGTTACTTGTTTTGTATTTTTTCTATTAGTAAAGGATTCAAAAATTTGATAATGAAATTCAGGGCCAGCCTTACTTACTAGGGCAGTGGCTGAGGTGGAAATAGTTTTGGAATTTGATCTTTTTTGTTCACTCAGATCATAAAAAAAGTTTTGAAATCTCAATAGGATGATAGCAGGTCTGTCCAATAAAAATTATTTTTTGATCAGAAAACTATCAAAAAAGGTGATAGATTTGAGGATTTTTGAAAATTTGAAAGGATTTGATAAGACAGAATCTCATTAGAAATGTCAATAATTTTGGCTGAAACATATAGCATCCATCAGTTCCTTTTGGAAGCCATGCATGAAGTCTTGAAGGTCTCCTAGATAATCCAGGGTCATTGAAGAAATCCAAACATGACCATGATCCAGGGAAGACATGAAGGTATACTGATCATTGATTTTTACCCACAGAAAGTCAGAGTTCTTCCTGGTGGAGTTGCTCATCATGGAGATGAAGAAACTTTTGGTTGACACAACTAGTAATTAAACCTACTGCCTCAAAACTTAGATTTTTTCATTTATTTGTTACAGTGGGCGTAGTATTGGCCAGGAGGCTCATCATTTTCACAGACATCTATCAGGTCCTTGGATCTGAGATGGATTTTCATCTACATTTTCCATTTAACAAAGTTGATAAAATCTAATACAGGCATTTTTGAGTTGTCCTTGGATTCTCTTTGAGTCATGATGGAAGTAGAACCATCAAATTTAAGCTTCCTGTAGTTTGCTAAAAATCAGTGGGACTCTAAATCTGTTAGAACATGTAGAACTTGAAGGTTGATAATTTTGTGAACACCACAAAAAAAGAATGGGATGGTTAAAGAAAAGCCAAAGTGAGCTCTTGTTGTACCTCAAGGGTGAACAGCATCTAAAAGAGGCTTATATAATGAAATGAACTAATGAGTACAAGTAAAAGGTGCTCTGAAATAAAAGAGAACAGGGTATCTCTCCTAAGGGGACAAGCTAGAATCATCAGGAAGCAAGAAGTGGCTGGTTTGGTCATAAGAGTTGCTGTTGTAAGTGATCATCATTGGTGATGCAAACAAAAGACCAAAGAGAGAAGAGTAGACTACATTGATCATTTCTGAAAGAATCCAAAGGAGATAAAATGTAATAACCAAAAGAGATGCATTAGGACAGACAGATGACTTGAAGTCTTGGTGTGTTATCCAGAGACAGACATTCTAACAGCATTTCCCTTTCATCCTCTCTTCCTTTACACCATCTCACAAGTTCTAGCCCACACAGCCATTGTCATCCCACCATAGTAGTAAGGGAAACATCTCATTATCTAGCTTGTACCCCCCAACATGTCGCATATTCCAAGTGAGCAATGCATACGCAACTCTCCACTAAAACAAAAAACATGGGTGAGAATGTGATATACATATGTATGTACATACATATTTACACTTCCAGGGAGAGTGCCCATCTCACCCGGACTCACTGGTGATACTACTAGGTTGAGTGATGGGCAGATGTGTGCATCCATTCATATTTCCATACTTAGGCGTCGTGACGTACCTATGTCATTCAAGCTTTAGACACATTCATCTTCTCAGAAATCGAGCGTGGTCATCAAATGCTGGGAAAGTCAATAGGAAACGAGGGTTCAAAACTGGTGAGACGATCATATTGGTGACCTTCGTCGTTCCATTGGTTTACATCGAGTGCTTTGAGGCAATTTTTGATTAAGTCTCCGATGGATTCAATTCAAGCATGATTTGATTGCAATTGTCAATGCGGATTGTTTTCGGGTGGGTGAGGGGAGCAAAAAAAAATTTTAGAGGGTCTTCACGAGAAATGACTCAGAAAAGAGGATGACGACCGTGAACACCAATGCGATTCCACTAAACAAGAACACTATGGAAAGTGATCGAAAAGGGTAGTAAAGCTTTCAAGTCGTTTTTAAAGTTCACCAGATGCTTTACCGGTACTCTCCTTCTTGGGTTCTGTGTCTTTAGGAGGTGCATGGGATTTAAAGAACTCGAAAAGAGGTTGATACTTCATTTGACCCGAGTAAGACTGTCGATCGGACTCTTGATCTCCCTTGAAGATCACCAAGGTTGGATACTTTTCCACCCCGTGTTTCTCCTTGGCCGTCTTGGCATCAACCCTGAGAAAAATCATCGATCGTGATCGTCATCAAGGATGTTATAGAAGGTAATAGTAAAATATAGAATTGGAAAGGACTTCGATCAGAGCTGGTGGGCATATCAAAACATAACTCGAGCGAAATGATTGCTCACGCTGATGGTGTGGCGGTGTATACATCCATCTTTTTGTACACTACACTCGATAGTGCTTTGAATAACGGAGTAGTTTTAGTCGCCTCAGTGAACAAGATAATTAGTGGTCTTGACTGTAAACGATCAAAGACAAGAAAAGTAAATTAGTTGAACACTTGCTGATCAAGTGAAGTATCAATGGATAGATTATATACGTATAGAAGAATAGGTTAGGGTGGAGAGTCAGTGAGCGGTAATCAAGTGAGGGCTTAACTGGTTTTGACTTGGTTACCAATTTACTCAATTCATCGGCGGTTTTGACTTTCTTGGCAAAATTAGGCATATTTTGGAGTGAAAACTCGACGATCTCCTTGGCCTTCCGTTCACCTTGATAGGGTTTTGGGATCGGAACTCCTGGGAAGTATGCAATCGTAGGATACCCTGATGATCGGATCGAGTGGAAGAAGATGATCATGATCGATGTGATCCAAAAAGCCAGGGAGGCCAACCGAGTCGTGGGAATCGGATCGTTTCAGATACATGACCCAGATTATTTGTTAGTCGTTGAGCGAATCGAAGGGATGCGGTCCACTCACCCTTGACTTGGTAGTCGGTGGCGCAAGCTGCCTTGTTTTCTGCTGCATCACAATCGACCGCCGCTAGAGAGATTGTTTTATTATTTTTTGCAACCGAACGGGACGAGAATGCGCGATAAATATTGGTGAATATTCAAAACACGATCAGCTACTGGTTTTTTTTTTCTTTCATTTTTTTTTACTATGTGTCGAGAAACAACTAAATGAAAAAAGACCCGTTGAAGCACATGATCGATAAGCTATTAGAGGTAGTGGTGGGTGGTGCTTACCAAACGTGACCAGATTCTTGACATTGGTGGCAGCTTTTTGAAATTCGGGAACAAGGTTTCGGCAATGCTAAGGAATTCCATAGGGTTTTGAGACGGATCCCGACATGGTGCATGGTAGGGTATGTAGAGAAGAGAACAGGATAGGTTAGTGATGGATAAAAGTGATCTTTTGTATTTTTACATTTTGGATTAAACCTTAGAAACAAACAGAAGGAAAGAGATTTGGTTGTACCGACCCCACACCATGGCGCGTAGAAGGCAACCATGGTTCCTTTACTCGAACCAGCTAGATGTTTTTTCAGCCTATGAATATCGACGATCTCGACATCACCATTCGAACTAAAGATTCCAGCTCTAATGAGATGGAAGACCAAACTTTGGATTAAAAGGTACGATCGAAAGAATCTAATCATGGTCTTTATCAATCCTTTTATTCTTCTTTCTTTCTTTCTCTCTCTCTCTGTCTCCTTTGGGGTTTGATTCGATGTAGTTCGTTTTCTGCTTCTCTTGGTAGTTTGCTTATCGTCTCGTTTCTCTCTCTCGTACCTTCTTCCTCGTCCCGAAACTTGGACCTGATTTCGACCGGAGCCACCCGGGGAACGGAGTGGGTGAGCAGTCTTAGCAACTCGGGCCATCCCGACCGACCACCGACCGACAACCGGGACTAATGGGACGGGTGTAGGTGGTCGGTACAACTGCCGCCGTCCAGCACAATCACTCTTCTGCTCTAGCAAAGAGATCAATGATTGGGTCTACACACCATCAACATTCATATATAACTATCTGATGTAAATAAATAGGGTTTATCACAGTTAGCAAATCCACCATTTTTTTAATGGCAGGTTTCATCCAAATCCACCATTAAAAAGGTAAAAAAAAACCACTTGTCTCACAAGGGGGTGTCAGAGTTATCCACAAATAAGTGGGGTTTTTCAAAGATAGTATGGTAGTTCAAGTTTTCCTGGGAAAAATCCAAAGTGACTCTTGGTGCAGTGCTCTGGGGCTTTGGAGTGTGTCCAGTGGGCTTGATTTGCGCACTTGTTTGCACTGTAGATCTTGGCACACCCACTCAGCCAAGGCCAAGCTGTTGGCACCCCCCCCCCTTGCTCCATCAAATTTGGTGGGCATGGCAAATTAGTTTGGGTTTTGGCCAAGGGGAAATTTTTTCACAACACACCCAAACTTTTCAAGATGCCAAATTGTGCTTGACTATCTGTCACACAGGCTTTGGAGGGTGCCACAGAGCCTTGAGGGGGTGCCCAGAGCAATTGAGGAATTTTTGGCCTAATCTGGGTGTGTGCTCAAAAAAACTTGATCTAAAATATGTATGGGTACCCAAAAACTCAAGAACATGTTGTAAAGGATAACACCTTTGTTTCCACTTCCATTCAACTCAAAACTGATTGAATATATCCTCACCCTCTCTACACATAACCCACTTCACCATCTTTCACTTGCTCCATACCTCTCCCACTTCATCCTCACATCTTTGAATCAATACTTCTACATACCTCATAATTTCCTTGCCCATAAGCTTTCTTTTAATGAAAATGGCTGCTCATAAAACTCAAAAAGACAATTCATCCAAGCAAACCTCCCCAAGGGATTCAAATTCAGCCAATCCTCCTTCTCAATCCACTTCCAAATTTTCAGTTAAACTAAAGACAGCTGATCATATTATTCTTTTCAACTAGTTTGAAAATTATACTAACTAAAAAACTTGCATTGATACAAATAATGAAAATTGTTTTGTAAAAAATCTATCATCTAAGCTTAAAGTTTATATCCTTATTTCATTCAAGCTAAAGAAGAAAAAAACATTCTTAATTTTTCATCAAAAACAGAGGAGTGTCAGCCTCCTGGATGCCAAGAACCTTTCTATCCTTTAGCTACCAGAGTTGATAGAATAAATAATAAATATATTATTTAATAAATGCAGCAAAAATATGTAAAATATTTGGATTAAGCTTGTTGCAAGGTTAAGTGGTTTGGTTATGGTTTATTGTTTTAAATAAATATGAATAAATTGATTATTAAATATTTTTATAGAGGGGCCAAAATTATATTGGTAATATTTAACACCTCTCTTCAGGGATTTCAGTATGAAAACACGTAGTCCTGGTTACTTTGGGCTCTTTAGTTTAAAGGATATTTTACCCAAAGATAATATGTATATAAAATACACGGTGGAGTGGCAGGGCCTTGTAGCCAAGCTGCCACGACAGAGAAAGGATAATAAAACTCACTGGTATATTATTAAATCCTTTGGGTATCTGTTTGAGACGTGCACTGATGGTTTAAACCTGTATACTGGGGTTATAAGGTTGTTCAGCAGTTTTAATTGATAAAAAAAAGATTGAGGATGAATATTATTGATCAGACTTAGCCATAAATCACTTACTTATCTCTTATAAGTACTTGATTACCTTGGCACGGTGTCTGGATATGAATATAACTGGGTCTCTGCCCATCAATATCCTCAAAAGAGCTCTTTATTTATAGCTTTTGGAGTCCCAACATTGTCCTTCTGAGGGGTACAGGGGCTCAAAGGGATGGACACTAAGGCTAGCAGGGTAACCAAGGGTAGCCTTTCACGTGTCCTTGGTGCTATAGAACGGCTAGCATCTAATTCCTCAGGGTATGGGAATTATTCTACTTCATAATAGATATTAGGACATGTGATTAAACACTAATCTGTCCCATTTATGTATTATTTAATTAATTATCCTTAGCAAATGTTCCCAGTAATTTAATAATTATATGGATAGACATTTCTACGGACATCCTGATGTCAGGTGAGTTCTCATTATGTATTATATAACTGGAGTAAAAGTCATGATATTGATTTTACTCCTTATTTTTGAGTTCCAGTTGATTTACTAAGATAATTACTTAAAAATATAAGTCATGGGAATTCATGTAATATTTGTACATCATTAGTTTTCTTAGTATGTCACAAGGATATTGATCTCTAGAAATACTCATAAAAGAATATTAAAGTGTTTTAATATCTTTTTAGAAGTTGTCATTGTCTTATTTTCGACATTTTTGGTACTTTGAATTATATTTAATAAAAAAGACGTATAAGGGTTATTTAAGTATTTTTATATAATATTATGTACTTTTAGACTATCTACTATCCACGGGAACATTTATTACATATGTAGAATGTTCCCATGTGGGTTGTAGCATGTTTACGCGGTACCTGAGCCTCTCAGGCCGCCTGTCACTCTGTCAACCCGTAGTCCCATGGCTGCGTACTTGTCAGAGGCCCAGGGCTGCGTACACGACCTTGACAGAGTGACAGGGCTGTATCTCAGCCGCGCGCGGGTGCATTGGCTGCCGCGGCTGTGTGCGGGAATTGTGACAAAACACATTTCCGTCTGTAACTCCTAAAATATACACAACAACTCAATTCTGACTGAATTTTAGGGGTGAAACCTCTACGTGACAATCTGTGTGAAATATTTAATTGACCAAAAGCTCAATAGTGGAGCCGTAGTATTTTGGTCTTTCTTTCCTTAATTATTTAAAAATATAAGGAGTTGGATTTCAAGGGTAGGGTCAGTGAGTGACCCTACCTAATTTTGGGTGGAGAATCCATTTCTGTAATATTATTCATGGTTTTCCTACTCCTTCTTAGGTTAATTGTATTCTTATTTTTTTATGTTATTTTTTTTACTTTTGCAGCTTGCTCTGCAATAGTAGCAAGCTGACATTCCCCCCCTCCAAGATATGGCCATATCTGAAAAAAAAATCTGGAGGATGCTGGGAGAAAATTAACTTCATGTGTGTTTCAGTTCCTTTTTCTGGCCCTGTAGTTTCTGAGATGTATTGGTCCATCAGGTATGTTATTTTCTGGTAACCATTCATCTTTGTCTGCAGATTCTCCTTTGTATCTTACTAAGTATAGTCTAACATCTTTTCCTTGTACTCTCTCTTTCTTGTCTCTCAATATCCTGCCAACTTTCCCTTTTTCTTTCACAGGGTCAGGTTCTATTGGGATTATTGCTGGAGGGAGGTTGCTACCTTCTTTTTGTTGAAAGTGTTTGACTAGGCTAATAGGAAATACTGGATTTTTCCTTGATAATTCTTCACTCAAGATTACTTCCACAGCATTTTTGCCATGCATCTTCTTGATAACAAATGGTCCAAAAAATGCTGGTTTCAGTTTTATTTTACCTGCTAGATTGTTGAAATTGGTTGTAGATATCAAGATCTGATCTCCTATTTTAAAGTCAGGTTCTTTATGTGATTTTTTGCATCTTTGAATGTTGTATTCTACTGCTTCTTCTACACATTTTTGAGCATGATTATTTTCCAGATCTATCATCTTCTTAAAGTCAAGAGATGTTGGATGAATAGTGGCTAAGTTATAGTTTATGTTATTGTTAGGGAGTTTTGGAATCCATCCTCTTTCTAGTATGTAAGGAGCTTCTTTGGTAATAGAATGTTTACTGCTGTTATAAGCCATTTCTAGGGCTGGGAGTAGGCTTACCCAATCATGGCAAGAACCATCTGAGTTTTTGTATTCTAGACCAAAGCTACAGAACCTTCTTAACATATCTTCTAGGGTCTGTATCATTCTCTCAGCTGATCCATCAGTTTGGGGATGGTATTCTGCAGAAAATGCTAGAGTAGTACCCAGTATATCATGTAGATTCCTCCAAAACTCAGAGGTGAATTTGGGGTCTCTGTCACTGATTATAATCTTGGGTATACACACATCAGCTATGATCCTGTTCCAGAATAGTAAAGCTACATCCATAGCACTATCTTCTTTGTGGTTAGGTAAGAATTTTGCCTTCTTAGAATATCTGTCAACTATAAATAGGACAGAGTTATATGAATGAGTACCTCCAGGGGAGAGGCTAGTGACAAAATCCATATTAATGATTTCCCATCTGGTTGTAGGTTCAGAGATTTTCTGTAAGAGTCCAAACCTTTTTCCAGTAGTTTTATTAGATTTCTGGCAGGTTTCACAGCTAGTAACATATTTAATAGTGATTTCTTTCCAGTCTATCCACCAAGCAGTTTTTTTTAATTTCTCCAAAGTTCTCTCTGTGGATAGATGTCCTGATGAACAGTTGTCATGGAATTCCTGGAGTATATGTTGTATATGTTCTTTGTTGCTTAGTACTAATACACTGGAAGGTTGGTGTCTTTAGTAAAGGAGACCATCCCAAAAGGTAAACCTTCCTGCTTTATAGGGTTTAGGTAATGAAGCAGGTAGGCTATTTATCAGAGCTGCTTCTGGGGATTCACATTCCATAATGGTAATCAGAAGCTTGATTTCAGGAGAGTAGTTGTCCCTTACTAGGTTGAAGAAAGCAGTATCTAATTCACATAAGTGGATCCCCATTATTGGAGCATTCAATGCAAAAAGATTGATGTTGAGGATAGGAGAAATATCTTGATCTTCAGGGTCATATGCTGGATTGTTAGAGTAATTAGGCAAAGCATTCCTACTTAGACTATCAGCATTCTGATGTTTAGCTCCAGCTTTATGCACTATAGTCATCTGACCTCTATACTGTTGTATAGCAATTTGCCACCTGAGCATATGTCTGCTGGGAGTTTTCATGTTCATAAGAGTTCTTACAGCATTACAGTCCATGATTACTTGAAAAGTGGTGCCTTCTAAGTAATAGTGTAGCTTTTCTAAAGCCCATACTAGTGCCAAACATTCCAACTGAATGGCCCCATATCTCTTCTCTGTATCTTTGATCTGTCTAGATATGAAGAGTACTGGTTTCTCTACTGGTCTGTCTTCTTATATCCTTTCTTGATGTAGAGCAGCTCCTAACCCTTCCATGCAGGCGTCAATGTACAGTTTGAAGGGCTTGGAGTAATCTGGTTGGATAAGTAAAGGAGTAGAGGTCATAGCTATTTTTAATTCCTCATAGTTTTTCAGTCTCTCATGAGTCATTTCAAATAGAGTGTTGTTGTTGCATACTTCATACAGAATCTTAGTTAGCATAGCAAACTTTGGTATTTATTGTCTGTAATAACTGCAAAAACTAATGAAAGACAGTAACTCTGTAATTTTTTGAGGCATAGGTCTATTCATGACAGCAGTTATCTTATTTTGATCAGCAGCTAGAGTTAGTCCAAAGACTATATGTCCTAAGGCTTTCAATTCTCAGTAGCCAAAGTTGCATTTATTCATGGACACCTTCAATCCTGCTCTGGAGATAGTCTGGAGTACTAATCTTACTTTGTTGATATGAGTATCCAAATCATCAGAGTATATGATAACATCATCTATATATACCATCATCCATCCTTGTCTGATGTAAGTACCTAGAACTTTATCCATTGTTCTCTGGAAGTGTGATGGAGCATTCTTTATACCAAAGGGCATCCTAAGATATTCATATATTCCCAAATGACAGATTATTCTCATAAACTTCCTCCTTTCAGGGCTTATTGGTACCTGGTGAAAACTTTTAAGCATATCCGTAGTAGTGATGTACTTGGCCTTGGAAAAGTTATGCAGAGCATGATCAATCCAGGGTATAAGATAATAATCTGCTTGAGTATAATTTTTGAGCATTCTGAAGTCTCCTACCATTCTTGACTTGTCATTATGCCAAGCTATGATTACAGGTGTGGTCACATCTACCTGTTCATTATGCACTACTTTCCTTAGTACTTGTAAGTCTATTAGTTCTTGGATATGTTCCTCAAGAGCTTTTCTAGACTTAGGACTAGAAGGATAGGCTGGCCTTCTTAAGTTTGGAGGATAAGGAGGCTTAATGGTCAATGTCAATACCATATCATGTCCTTTAATATCACCAATGGGATGATCTTTAGTACAAAAAGCATTCTGGTTCTCAAAGCAGACTTTCAATATATCTTTCTTCTGTTCCTCAGAAAGTTTCATATTCAGAGCTGCTTGAGAGAAATATTCTTGGTCAAAGTCTTCTAAATGCTTTTGATAAGTAGAGGAGAGGAAGTTAGACTGAATGGTGCATATATTAAACTTCTTGTCCCAATTACCACCTAATGTGAAGTATCTCCCTTTACTCTGGAACACATATATACCATATAAACATAAGGCATCATTACCCAGTATCAGGTAGTCACATAGTCCGTTGAGCAATACTAAAAATTCCACTTGTATCCTCAAAGATCCTTTAGTATGAGGTAGTATTATAGGAGCAGTCCATACTCCAATAGCATTCATGGTAGAGTTGCAAGAGCTGAACCTGGCTTTGAGGACTGGCAGAAGGTGTTCTTTCCAATTGGGGTCCCATTTGTTTAAGAATTCAGCACAGACACATGAGCAAAAGGCTCCACTATCCAGTAATAACCTTATAGGTCTGTTTTTATACAATCCTGTTGCATAACAAGTTTGACCAGTGGTATAACTTTTCACACTCATAGTTTTAACTGTTAATGGTTTGACATCCGTAATATGTCTAGGAATTATGGTAGGATCCAATTGTTGGGGAAAGCTAGAATCCCCATGGATGTTATTGATTTCTACAGAAGTGCCTATATCTCCTTCTATAACATTAACAGGGTTGGTCAGGATCAATTCCCATTCAGAAAGAGATCCTTTGGTATCAGCTATATCTTCATAGTTCTGATTCCCTTCAACCTCCTGCTCTCCTTCCAAGACTGCTATCTTTCTTTTTGGTAATGTGAAGTCTTGTCTCATATGCCCAGTCTTGTTACAATTCCAACAAGTTGCAGGCATCCTCTCTTTATCCCTATTCTCATTAAGTTTCTTATTATCAGAGGTATTCATCAGAGGAGGTTTTTATCTGGTTTTTTTAATGTTATAGTTCTCTTTGGTTCTAGAAGGGCCTTTCTTGTCTAACCCATTCATTTCTATTACTTCCTCTAGCACATTTATTAGAGTTGGCAAGTCAGCATCCATACTCATCCTACATCTTACACTATGGTTAAGATTGCTAGGACACAGGTTGAGGAGTCTTTCATTTACTTCCTCTTTATCAGCATCTGGATAGAAGCAATCCAATCTTTTCTTCTGTTCCAAGCACCATTTGTGAGGTTTATCCTTGGAGGGGTCAAATGAGGAATTTTTGAAATTTTTCATCATTTTTCTTTTCTGCATTCTAGAACCAAATTGTTCTTTAATCAGAAGTTTCCGAGAATTCCATGGTAAGGATCCTACTTCTTCTCTTTTACTGATAAACCAGTCCAATGCTACTTCTTCAAATAGCCTGGGCAGCCTGAATACAGCTATAGCTTCTGGTAGGTCATAAGAGTTAATAGTGTAGTCAATAAATTTAATAAAATTTATATGATGGTATTCTCCTTCACCAGAGAACTTGGGCCATTCAGAAATAGGGGGTAAAAGTTTGAGGGCTTGCTCCATCTCAGGGGTAGGACTAGGCCTAAAGGTGTCACTCCTATGCATTCCTAATAAGGGTGGTGCATAAGGAGTAGTGGTTTGTCTAGGAGGTTTTGGTTCCTCTGTGGTACTCCCCAAGGGGTTGGTCAGATGGACTTTCAAGTCTCTAAGATCATTTTTGATCAGATTAAGTTGCAGGTCCACTTTGTTATTAAGCAGATCCAATTTTTCACTAAGGGATAGAATAGAGCTGTTAGTAGTGGTTACCAATTCTTCTTTTAAGGGGTGGAAAGACATAATAAAATCTTCTTGGATTCCTGATAAAATATTCTCAATTGTTTGAGTCTGTCTGATCCTACCTTGATTAATTGTCTCCAATAACTGTTCTGTGTGTTCTTTGATTTCTTCCATTCCTACCGTCTTTGTTTGGTTATTAATAAATTTGGCTACTACTGAGGTTAATTTATCCATTTGGGTATAAACACCATCCAAATTTTCACAAACAATTTTGAAATTATGACGCATATCATTAGAAAAGGAAGTAATTACATCAGAGGTTTGTTTGGGCTCAGAATTAGGAGCTAATTTTTGTAAAACTTTTTCCATTTTTGAGCTAGGGATATTATCTGATCCCAGTCTTTCTTTCCCTTTGGTTTGGGATGGGAAGAGGATCTCTTCTTTCCTAATCCTTTGCCTTTCAGTTGGGCTAATTGATCCCAAGGAGTCCACTTTTCTACGTAGGATTCTACCTCTTTCCTTGGAATCATTTTCTGAAGAGCTATCTGGGTGGCTTTTGCCTGGGAGATTATCTTTTTCATAGACACCATGTCCTCCTTGGCTTGGGCTTCTTTGAATTCTTCCCAATATTTCACATTCTCTTTGACTAATTCTTTGATCCTGGCTTCCTTGGCCAGATTCTGCTGGGGTGGCTGCAGGGAATCTTTTTGTAAAGGAGGGTGGCTTGATTCTACTACCTTCTCCGTCTCTAGGTTTGGAGAGGGCAGAAGTAATTGGTGCTGCTCCTTGTCCATCAACATTTGATTCACGGGTTCCAGTCCCTTCATGGTTGTCCTTATTGGTGGTCTCACGGTTACTGGGAGCTGTTGGAAAAGATCCATAGGAGGGAATTCTCCCTGAGGCTCTTGTGTTACGTCTATTCATTTTAGAATAACATGTTTATAAGTATTTTACAGAAAAAATCTGTAAAAATAAGTTTCATTCAAAACTCACTTAAGTTGATGTTCAAAGGTACCAAGACCTTATTGGGGTTAAATTGATCCTTAGTAGGTAATCCTACGGGGTCTTGGTGTGTTCCAATGAGGTCTTCACCTGCCCAATCAATATTTTCAGGGCGTCCAGAGATATCTGGGATTCCCTGCTCCAATAAATCAACTTCAGTGGCAGTGGTTTCTGGTACAGGAGGGCTCACTGATATAAAAGTTTATTTTATTGGTTAATAAAATATATCAATATTATTTTTTTTTTAAAAAAAATAATATGGTAATACAAGTTGTATACTTACTTTTATATTTCAAAAAGTAATTTATACGGTATTTCTTCCAAGCTTTATGTTTCCTTAATAGGGCCTGAAAGTTGATACGCCTTTCAAGATCTTCTTGTTCAAGGAGTTTATCTAAGTGTTTACGTGCAGAAGAGATATTAAGTTGCTCAGCTTGAGTTAAAGCTTTCCAACCAGTAGGTTTATAATTTTTAATATATTATTCTTTTCTTATCTTTAAAAGATTTAAATAATAGATTATTAATTCTGCATTGGTTTTTAAATCCACTGAAAAAGAATTTAATGATAAATCACAGTTATAAAGTCAGATGAATTTATCTTGATTTATTTTTTTGTGAAATGTCTGGTCCAAGGTATTAAATATAATAAAATGGAATATTTCCCGGCCAGACCCCCAATTGTCAGCCTCCTGGATGCCAAGACCCTTGCTATCCTTTAGCTACCAGAGGTGATAGAATAAATAATAAATATATTATTTAATAAATGCAGCAAAAATACATAAAATATTTGGATTAAGCTTGTTGCAAGGTTAAGTGGTTTGGCTATGGTTTATTGTTTTAAATCAATATGAATAAATTGATTATTAAATATTTTTATAGAGGGGCCACAATTATATTGGGGATCTTTAACGCCTCTCTACAGGGATTTCAGTATGAAAACATGTAGTCCTGGTTACTTTGGGCTCTTTAGTTTAAAGGATATTTTACCCAAAGATAATATGTATATAAAATACACAGTGGAGTGGCAGGTCCTTGTAGCCAAGCTTCCACAAAAGAGAAAGGATAATAAAACTCACTGGTATATAATTAAATCCTTTGGGTATCTGTTTGAGACGTGCACTGATGGTTTGAACCTGTATACTGGGGTTATAAGGTTGTTCAGCAGTTTTAATTGATAAAAAAAAGATTGAGGACCGATATTATTGATCAGACTTAGCCATAAATCACTTACTTATCTCTTATAAGTACTTGATTACCTTGGCACGGTGTCTGGATATGAATATAACTGGGTCTCTGCCCATCAATATCCTCAAAAGAGCTCTTTATTTATAGCTTTTGGAGTCCTAACATTGTCCTTCTGAGGGGTACAGAGGCACAAAGGGATGGACACTAAGGCTAGCAGGGTAACCAAGGGTAGCCTGTCACGTGTCCTTGGTGCTATAGAACGAATAGCATCTAATTCCTTAGGGTATGGGAATTATTCTAGTTCATAATAGATATTAAGACGTGTGAATAACACTAATCTGTCCCATTTCTTTATTATTTAATTAATTATCCTTAGTAAATGTTCCCAGTAATTTAATAATTATATGAATAGACATTTCTACGGAAATCCTGATGTCAGGTGAGTTCTCATTATGTATTATATAACTGGAGTAAAAGTCATGATATTGATTTTACTCCTTATTTTCGAGTTCTAGTTGATTTACTAAGATAATTACTTAAAAATATAAGTCATGGGAATTCATGTAATATTTTTACATAATTAGTTTTCTTAGTATGTCACAAGGATATTGATGTCTAGAAATACTCATAAAAGAATATTAAAGTGTTTTAATATCTTTTTAGAAGTCGTCATTGTCTTATTTTCGACATTTTCGGTACTTTGAATTATATTTAATAAAAAATATTTATAAGGGTTATTTAAGTATTTTTATGTAATATTATGTACTTTTAGACTATCTACTATCCACGGGAACATTTATTACATATGTAGAATGTTCCCGTGTGGGTTGTAGCATGTTTACGCGGTACCTGAGCCTCTCAGGCCGCCTGTCACTCTGTCAACCCGTAGTCCGGTGGCTGCGTACTTGTCAGAGGCCCGGGTCTGCGTACACAACCTTGACGGAGTGACAGGGCTGTATCTCAGCCGCGCACGGGTGCATTGGCTGCCGCGGCTGTGTGCGGGAATTGTGACAAAACACATTTCCGTCTGTAACTCCTAAAATATACACAACACCTCAATTCTGACTGAATTTTAGGTGTGAAACCTCTACGTGACAATGTGTGTGAAATATTTAATTGACCAAAAGCTCAATAGTGGAGCCGTAGTATTTTGGTCTTTCTTTCCTTAATTATTTAAAAATATAAGGAGTTGGATTTCAAGGGTAGGGTCAGTGAGTGACCCTACCTAATTTTGGGTGGAGAATCCATTTCTGTAATATTATTTATGGTTTTCCTACTACTTCTTAGGTTAATTGTATTATTATTTTTTTATATTATTTTTGTTACTTTTGCAGCTTGATCTGCAATAGTAGCAAGATGACAAGGAGAGAGTTTCAAAAACCAATGGGAAAAGTAAAATAAACCCCATAAATTTTCCATCTCCAGTGGAGTTGGGAAAGAAAATCCAAGAAGGCCAAGGGGGTCAAATACAAAATTGTGAGATTTGAATCAATCTTTCCTCTCTGCAATCAACTTGAAGAAATACTTGGGGGAAAAAAAATAATCCACCAAATAAGTTATTTGAATTCCCAAAGATCCCTTCATATCATGGCCAATGTTAAATTCGCAACCCTGTGGTTGCAAAATGCCATTTGCAACCCATCTGAGATGCAAATGGCCATTTTAAAACCATCTGAGTTGCAAACAGTTATATTATATAAATATATATATATATATATATATATATTAATCTTTTTTTCATTTTTTTATCTATTATTTCTTTCTTTGATTTTAATAAAAAAATGAAAAAGAAAAAAAATATAAATTAATCAATTAGATTAAAAATATAAATATAAAAAAATATAAATAAACAAAATGAAATAAATAAATAAGTAAAAAATAAATTAATTAATTAAATTGAAAATGAGTTCCAATTAAAAATATAAATATAAAAAAATATGAATAAATAAATTAAATTCAAATGAAATAAATAAAAAATAAATAAATATAAATAAAAAAATAAATAAATATATAAAAATAAGTTAATTAATTAAATTGAAAATAAAGATATAATATATATATATATATATATGGAACAAATATATTCTATAAATTTTTAATTTTTTTTTGCCATTCACAACCCAAAATTGGTCAAAAATTGCGCCACACAACCCTATTTAGGTGGTGAACAGGGGTTGCAAGGTTGCAAATTTAACATTTCCCTTTCATCATTCCTGTGGGGATTGTTTCCATTAATAAATCTAGTGATGGAAATAAGAAAATTCTGGAGACCCTTCAATGGGAAGACTTTAATGAAAAGGAGACTAATCAAAATATCTCTTCCCCAGCCAAATAAACATCAGAATCTTCAATTGAATCGAATATTTTCCTAAATTCATCACTTGCGTCTTTGGGTCAATAAATTCCCTTCTTGGATAAGTTAAACAAGTCTATCATCATCCAAGAATACAATTAAAATGAGCTACACCCTGTTTATATCACCAAATCCCTTTTCTGATGCAATTCCACTCCATCAAGTGTGGAATCACTTATTTTTCCCTTTGTTGATGAAAACCAATTGTTTCTGGTAAACAGAAACACTCCTTTTTTATAAAAAAGGAAGCTTGAGAAAATGGGACCTCCCAGCTCATGCAACATGAAAAAGCAATGATCAATTGATTAAAAGTGACATACCAGGGCACAAAGGGCCCCTTTTTCCTCAGGTATGTCACTTGTAATCAATTTATCATTGTTTTTTCATGGTTTCACCTTGCCAAAATTGTGATGATGTTTAGCAAGGCTAATCCCCAGTTAAAGGAAATCTCAAGGCCTCAAATTGATTTAAAATCAATGCAAGAAGTCATCCAAAGAGGAGAAAGACCTTAATATTGGAGGACTGCATGATATGATGGAAAAATGTGTTGTCTTTTTCTGTTCATATTCTTTAACTAAAAAATTTAGTTACCTTTATCTCTAGCTTAATTTTTCCATTAAATAACTACTCATGTCTCAGGCCCCCTCTGGGGCTCTCTAGTTGTCACTAACCTGCTGTCTTAGGCCCCTTTTGGGGGTTCTCTAGTTGTGCTTAAATACTGGTCCTTCCTTGGGACCATGAATGAAAAATCATCTGATTACCAGTTATCAAAACTGGAGTGTCCCCTCCTCCTCATTGGATCAGTTTCACTTGACTTTACAAGTATTACCTTTTCCCCTTTGGCTCTTTGTAGCCTCATTGTTTCCCATTCTTCTCTCTTTGGCATCATAGCCTACCTTCAACTTTTCAGGGTTAAAAGCCAAAGTCTCATCCCACTAAGCTATCCTGTCAACTTCATTGTTACAACTGCTTTACTTACCATTATCATCTCAACCAATCCATCCTCCTCCTTGAAATCCTCATTGGGCAATCTACAACCAATGGTGATCCTCTCAGTCAGGCCGCTTGATCAAATGTTCACAATGGCCATCTGGCTCTAGTCATTCCAACTTGGTTCTCACTCATTGATAAATGTATATCATGCCATGCATCAATGGTTTCCCCATCAGTTTCCTTGCCTGATCCTCATCTCATTCCTCTTACCCTGGGCCCTCATCACCCACCACCCCTCCAGCTACCTCCAATGTACTTCTTATCTCTACCTCCTTCCAGCCGCCCCCCTCAACTTGTGCAATTCACCCTCTCACTCCGCTTGAGGCCTCAAGTCATAATCTTCTGGGCACCATGAACCATCCAGCCACCATTCCCCCTCAACAACAGTCTTTTCTCCCATCTGATCTTGCCATCCTCAACCACTCAAGACGCCCATCCTTGCTTTTGATCCTACTTTCCGTGCTTTATTCCATCCTACTCAATCTTTCCCTCCCTCCCAAGTGTCACCCCACGCTTGGTCTGCCCTCACTGCCCCTCAGGCATTCCTCCCTCATCACCCTCCTGCCTCATCTCATCTTTGAATCCATCATCATTGCTCGACTCTCTCATTTGTACTTGACCTCCTTGGGCGCCTGTTTACCTCTACTCAAGATCCCTCTGCTCTCAACCACCTACCAATACTTCAAGCTTGACTTGAACACTCAGATCGCTTTCTTGCTAGTGTTTTATTTCATGAATTATCTCAGACAGTTCTTACTCTTTTAATCTCTCTCCTCCTCTCCCTGTACCCCTCAGACACATCCCACCCTGAAAGTGATGGCAACCCAGACAATCAGCACACCCATCTTGAGCAGTTTGACTACTTTGATTGATGGCCAAGAAGACCCATCAAACAATTTTGAACAGATCTCACCCCTGACCAAGGATGAACAGATTGAATTAGACTTGATGATGAAGAATATCCAATAAGATCAGGATCACTCAAGCACTCAACAAGATTGTAAGAGGCACGCAATCCTCATGAGTATCTTAATTTGGACCTTGATCAGCTTGGTCAATGGATCCTTGAACTTTGTCTTGGAAAGAACCCTGAGCCCAAAGATCCAAGCAGACGTTCATGCGTTCACCCAAAAACTCAAATTGGATTGATTCTTCCTCCTAAAATCATCAGACACATTCCAGCCAACCAAAGTATTGCAATTGATTGATTCAGAGGATTGGAAAATGATTGATCATCAACTTATCTCTCTGCTCATCAACCTGCCCTACCTCTTCTCATCCGCTTCACTGATCAGCTTACCCTTGGACTTCATCCTACTAGATTGACTACTGATGCTCTTGATTAACACCAAACTTCAATGGCTCTTTGGCTTGATGCTTTGGAGGTTCTTAAACTTTGGCCTGACTTACTTCTTCAAAACCTAAGCTTGAAAAATGATCATTATCATCCCCCCCCTCCCTCCCCTACCACGTAGATATACCTTGATTGCCCCCAGATGGAAGAAGTGATGACTCCCTTCCTCCATTGGGGTGCATCACGTACTTCTACTGTCTTCAATCAGTCTCTCCTATCCCCTGGCCCCACCCTGGATACAAGTTAAAAAAAATCAACCCTCTTCAATGCCTTTCCCGGTCCATACTCAATTTCTCCACCTTGAATTCCTGCTCACCCTTATGCTTCCATTCATCTCCTCCACCTTGATTGCAACATTGGTTGCGCTCCTCTCCTTGCTTGTCCACCACTTCTCTCTCTACCTTGATGGCAACCTCAATTGCTACTCACCTCCGCCTTCGCTTGCTTGCTCACTTAACCTCGCTTGCAACATCAATTGCCTCCCAGATTCCCACCTTTCAACCTTGCTCTTGCAACACCTTTGCGCGCTTGCTTGCACCACCTTGATTGCTCTTTAACCTTGCTTGCTTCCTCCAAAATCGCTCACAAAATTGTTTGCGCACTTTTCCTTGCTCCTCCACTCCTCTCTCACCGCCTCAATGGCAAACTTGCTTGCGCTTCAGCCGTGATTTCTCCAACTGCTTCATTTGCCATCCAAATTCATTCCCCAATTAACCTCCGCTCTTCAATTAATCAATCTACTACCATAATTCTATGTGGGTTTGTCCATTCATTTGGCCTGTCCTGTCACCCTAACCATTCTCCCATTGCTCCGCCCACTACTTCTCCCCTTGCTTCATCTCATCCGCTCCTCCCTATAATCTCATTTGCTCCACCCCGCTACTTCTCTGCTTGCTCCATATCCTACATCTCATTTGCTTCACCTTCTACTCTACCATCATCATCCTACCTCAATCATCATTGCTTCAACTTCCCCATCTCATTTGCTCCACCTGCTACATCATCTGCTCCATCAGCTACTCTACAACATCATCCATCTTCCCCATCAACCTCAATCACCACTTGCTTCATCTCCTTCTTGTTTGCTCCACCTGCTGCTAAATCACCCATTGCTCCATCTCCTCCATCTCAACCGCTCCTCACACTACATCACCACTTGCTTGCTCCAATCCTCTCCTACATCAACATTCCTTGCTGCTTCTCCATCATCTAATCTGCTCCTCCCAATAATCTCCTCCTCTCCACCCGCTATCTCAACCAGCACTCACTTGTTCCCATCCATCTCATCCGCTTCAACTGCTACTTCTTTACTTGCTCCATCTCCAACATCAATACACTCATCATCAATATGATTCAATCATCATTCCATTCATCACCATCAACAAAATTCAATTCAACTTCAACAACATATCTATATTCCTTCTCATCTAGTATTGAACAGGCTGGTGTGTTGGAATCCTTCCCTCTTTTTTTGTTCAATACTATCTTCATATCTTCCTATCTTCCACCCTCTCTCATTACCAGCACCACATTCATTACAATTCAATACTGTCACACCCACAATCATCAAATAACTGTCACCACTTCATTCCAAATTCATCTCTATCATCATCACCATCACCATCACCATCACCATTACCATCATCATTACCATTACTATTACCATTACCATCACCATCATCATCATATCATTCTTCCCCATTAAGCTATACCATTACCCTCATCATCATCATTGTATCATTCTCCCCATTAAGATTTACAATTACCCTCATCATCATCATCATCATATCATTCTCCCCCATATCGTGCTAGGCAACTATGCCTGAGGTCCTTGTTGCTCCTCTTAAAATAGGCTACTATTTCCCCATCTCATATCCTGACAAGGTGGTGTCTTTTCATTTTTTACTCAACTCTCATATCTCTATCATTCTCATATTCTCCTCTCATTTCTCATGAATCTCTGGAATGTTGGCTGGTCTTAAATTGGTTCCTAAATTTGTCAGTTAAGGTGGTGTGTTGTCTTTTTCTGTTCATATTCTGTAACTAACAAATTTAGTTACCTTTATCTCTAACTTACTTTTTCCATTAAATAACTACTCATGTCTCAGGCCCCCTCTGGGGCTCTCTAGTTGTCACTAACCTGCTGTCTTAGGCCCCTTTTGGGGGTTCTCTAGTTGTGCTTAAATACTGGTCCTTCCTTGGGACCATGAATGAAAAATCATCTGATTACCAGTTATCAAAACTGGAGTGTCCCCTCCTCCTCATTGGATCAGTTTCACTTGAATTTACAAGTATTACCTTTTCCCCTTTGGCTCTTTGTAGCCTCATTGTTTCCCATTCTTCTCTCTTTGGCGTCATAGCCTACATTCAACTTTTCAAAATGAGAATCATGTAAGATACTTAAGCATATGAACCATTTTTGGAGTTGAATTGATACTAATAAATGTATATACTTTGGAAGCCAGTTGAATGAAGGAGTGAAAGTAATAAATTTGAGTTTGAAAGGAAAATTTGGGATAACCAAACAAAAATTGAGGAATGTGAGTTGAATCCCAAGCTTATATTTCAAGAAAAAAACATTTGATTCTCAATTTATGTATGGTCTGTAAAGCCCGTTTGGGCGCCAATCAAAGTTTTCCAAAAATTCACTAAAGCGCCCATGGCGCCTGGAAAAGCCGTCTTGGTGCCTATAAAAGATTTATTGGCGCCCTTCCAAGGATGAATTGACGCCCGGACAAATAGGTCTGGCGCCAGGCCAAGTTTATCTTGGCGCCAATAAAAGCTGGATGCTTTGAACTGCCAAATAAAATATTTTATTTTTTTAATAAAATCAATGGTTGAAAGTTGTTGCTAGGGTGGCTGGTGATTTTGGTGCAACAAGCTTTGTTTGGCATCAAGGGGAGCTTGGTTGGGAACCAAGTTTTTACCCCCACAAGCCCAACCCAATCAAGCCCTCTGGGCTCCTATCCAAGTCCTGCTAGGCACAAGCCAAGTCAAACTTGGACAGGTTCCCAGAAAAGGTCAACACACCATACTTTGAGAAAAACTGAGCTGGGTTTTGAAAATCTGAAGAACAAACAAGATTGGCTTTCATCAGAGGAAAAGGATAAGATTTCCTCAACCATTCCTTTTTTTAGGAGAAGTTGAATGGTTGAGGAAATTGAAAAAAATTCCCATATAATTGTATTTTGAATATGTTTCTCAATTATTGTTTGAAAAAAAAGAAAGAGAAAATTCACATGTTTTGAAACTATGCTTTATAAAAGGGTGATGTTAAATTCACGACTCCAATGGTCTGTGTGGCACGCTACACAACTCAAATAGGCTGTGTGGCACCCTACACAACTCAAATGGGCCATGTGGCATGCTACAAAACTCAAATGGGCCATCTGGCATTCTACACAGCTCATTTGAGTCATGTAGCATGCCCAACCTAGTTATGTTCTGTGCCACACAACTAAAAGAATTGCATGCTTAAAAAAAAAACAAAAAAAAAATAAAAAAAAAACAGAAATCAACCAAAAAATCAAAAAATGTTGATTTTTTGGTTTAAAAAAAACAAAAATATAAAATATAAAATAAAATAAAAATAACTAAATTCTTTAAAAACCCCAGGGGGGTTTCATAACCCTCTACACAGGTCTAAATGGTTGCATACAGGGGTACAAAAATCCAAAATGCCCATTATGGGGGGTATATGCCCCCCCAGGGGTTGCACATGTTTGGAACAACCCTTTGGAGTAGTGTATGGGCCCCCACGCGTTGAGGGGCCCTACAAAACTCCCACAGGTCGTGTGGGGCCCTACACAACTCCCACAGGTTGTGTGGGGACCTACACAACTCCCACACAGTTGGAGCCATGAATTTGTCATCATTGTTTATTAAATTATTGGGTCCTCCTATATAATTGGTTTTCTATTTGTTTTTGTTTTTGTTTTTGTTTTTGTTTTTGTTTTTGTTTTTGTTTTTGTTTTTGTTTTTGTTTTTTTTTTTGTTTTTGTTTTTGTTTTTGTTTTTGTTTTTGTTTTTGTTTTTGTTTTTGTTTTTGTTTTTGTTTTTGTTTTTGTTTTTGTTTTTGTTTTTGTTTTTGTTTTTGTTTTTGTTTTTGTTTTTGTTTTTGTTTTTGTTTTTGTTTTTGTTTTTGTTTTTGTTTTTGTTTTTGTTTTTGTTTTTGTTTTTGTTTTTGTTTTTGTTTTTGTTTTTGTTTTTGTTTTTGTTTTTGTTTTTGTTTTTGTTTTTGTTTTTGTTTTTGTTTTTGTTTTTGTTTTTGTTTTTGTTTTTGTTTTTGTTTTTGTTTTTGTTTTTGTTTTTGTTTTTGTTTTTGTTTTTGTTTTTGTTTTTGTTTTTGTTTTTGTTTTTGTTTTTGTTTTTGTTTTTGTTTTTGTTTTTGTTTTTGTTTTTGTTTTTGTTTTTGTTTTTGTTTTTGTTTTTGTTTTTGTTTTTGTTTTTGTTTTTTTTTGTTTTTGTTTTTGTTTTTGTTTTTGTTTTTGTTTTTGTTTTTGTTTTTGTTTTTGTTTTTGTTTTTGTTTTTGTTTTTGTTTTTGTTTTTGTTTTTGTTTTTGTTTTTGTTTTTGTTTTTGTTTTTGTTTTTGTCTTTGTTTTTGTTTTTGTTTTTGTTTTTGTTTTTGTTTTTGTTTTTGTTTTTGTTTTTGTTTTTGTTTTTGTTTTTGTTTTTGTTTTTGTTTTTGTTTTTGTTTTTGTTTTTGTTTTTGTTTTTGTTTTTGTTTTTGTTTTTGTTTTTGTTTTTGTTTTTGTTTTTGTTTCTGTTTCTGTTTCTGTTTCTTCTTTTTTTTTTTTGTTTTTTTGTTTTTGCTTTTGCCTTTGCCTTTGCATTTTTTTTTGTTTGTGTTTTTTTTTTGTGTTTTTGCCTTTGTCTTTGTTTTCTGGATCTGTTTTTCTTTTTTTTTTTTGTTTGTTTATTTTGGTTTTTTTTGTTTATTTTATTTTTATTTTATTATTATTTATTATTTATTTTTTTAGGGCATTACTTTTCTCCCACATCCAACCCTTTATTTCACACATTTTGACGTTGGCGTGGGGTTGCGCCCCTTTGGTATTTCACACAAAAATACTTTATTTCACCCAACTTTCAAGACTTCATTTTTTTTGAATCCTGAATGTGCAGCCCAGTAGCAGGGGTGCTCAAACCCCTCACCAAAATCCTTGGTAATCTTGGAGCCATTAGAACCCCTTCAAAAATGCAATCAAAAAATGAAAAAAATCCATAAAAAATTTCTTTGCATGGTTTTTTGGATTATCATTTTGGCTATTTTCATTTTTTTTGCTTATTTCAGCTACCATAAATTTCAACCAACATTCATAGAGTATTGAAATATTTTTTACAAATTTTTTTGATGTATCCTTTCACCTTAAAAAATTCCTTCAAAAAACACAAAAAATCAAAAAAAATCAAATTTCTCTTTGGACATTTGAATCCTTTTATTTTCCTTTTTATTTAATTTTTTTGGGTAATTGAAGCTGTGTAAAATTTAAAAAAAAATTTAAGGAGCATTAAAATATTTTTTTACAGATTTTGTGGATGTATTATTTTAGGGAAATGTTAAATTCACGGCTCATTGAGCCGTGTACACAACTCGGTACACGGCTCTTTGAGTTGTGTACACGGCTCAATGGGCCATGTGGCACCCTACATGACTCAAATGAGCCGTGTGGCATGCTAAACAACTCAAATGGGCTGTGTAGCCTGCTACACGTCCCATTTGAGTTGTGTGGCAGGCTAAACAACTAAAATAAAGTTGTGTAGCCTCCACTAAATAATAAATAATGAATAATAAATAATAAATAATAAATAATAAATAATAAATAATAAATAATAAATAATAAATAATAAATTATAAATAATAAATAATAAATTATATATAATAAATAATAAATCATAAATAATAAATAATAAATTATATATAATAAATAATAAATAAAAAATAACAAATAATAAAAAATCAAAAATCAAAAATAAATAACAACTAACAAATAATGAATCATAAATAATAAATAATAATAAATGATAAATTATATATAATAAATAATAAATAATAAATAATAAATTATGTGGAGTAGTGTATGGGCCCCCAAATGTTGAGGGGACCTACACAACTCCCCAGTGTGGGGCCCTACACAACTCCCAAAGGCTGTGTGGGGCCCCACACAGCTCCCACATGACTGGAGTCGTGAATTTAACATCACCCATCATTTTACCTTTAAAAATTCCTTCAAAAAATCAAAAAAATAAAAAAAATCAATTTTCTCATTTGACTTTTGGATCCTATTGTTTGCCATTTTGACTTATTTTTTTTGGTGTTTCAAGCTTTGAAAATTGTAAGAGAACTATTCAAGAGCTTTTTAATTTTTTCTCAGTATTTTTGGATGTCATTTTTGACCTGTAAAAATTCCATTAAAAAACCAAAAAATTTGAAAAATTCACTCTTCTTTAAGCCTTTCACATGCATATATTCAATATGACTGAAATTGTTTTCCTGGGACCAGCACCCATCTTGGAGCGGCCCAATTATCTTATAAATCACACCCTTGACCTGTTCCAGCCTCCCATCACCCCCCACCACACCATCCCACTACCATACCATACCACACCACACCACACCATACCATACCAGCACCAAACCACACCACACCACACCACACCACACCACATTAAAACACACCACACAACACCACACCACATAAAACCACACCACACCACACCACACCACACCACACCCCACCCCACCACACCACTCCACACCACACCACACCACACCACACCACACCACACCACACCACACCACACCACACCACACCACACCACACCACACCACACCACACCACACCACACCACACCACACCACACCACACCACACCACACCACACCACACCACACCACACCACACCACACCACACCACACCACACCACACCACACCACACCACACCACACCACACCACACCACACCACACCACACCACACCACACCACACCACACCACACCACACCACACCACACCACACCACACCACACCACACCACACCACACCACACCACACCACACCACACCACACCACACCACACCACACCACACCACACCACACCACACCACACCACACCACACCACACCACACCACACCACACCACACCACACCACACCACACCACACCACACCACACCACACCACACCACACCACACCACACCACACCACACCACACCACACCACACCACACCACACCACACCACACCACACCACAAACACACCACACCACACCTTTTAACACCACACCAACAACCACTCATCAAAACAACTTAACACTCCAGATACCTCCAAACAAGAAAAACTCTTTTTCCAATGGCTCAAGAAAACATCCACCCACTTTTCAGAACCATTTTAACTGTTTCACCAGGCCCATCCTCCATTATCTCATCTAATCAAAATAGTGATTCAAATCCTCTTGCTCCTTATTCATCTAATCAAACTCTTGATTCCACTCCTCTGGCCCCTCCTCCTGAGCTATTGTATAATCTGAAGGAGGAGCTGGTTGAGGCTATCCAATCATGGGAAAAGTCCCATGGATATGTCATATCTACCAGAGTATCGAATTGAAAGAATCAGGCCTACACTTACCAATGTGATATATCTGGGGAATATAAACCCAGCAAAGATACCTCCAAATTTAAAAAATCAAGAAAGACCAATTGGCTTTCAGGTTATCAGGGAATTTTTCAAAAAGATTGGGTTTTTGGGTGTGAAGGTTATATTTCCATAGCACAACAATCCACCTTCCAATGATCCTTCCACTCATCCCATTGACAGAAGAAACAAAGGGGAGAAAAAGGGAGGTGGTTAAAAATTTATCCAAAGCAGGAGTTCCCCCTTTGAAAATTCTCAACTCTCTTATAAAAAACTCATCATCACCTATCCATACAAATCTCCCTACAATTTACAACAAAAGATCTTAAATACAGAAAAATTCCCTTGATGGAAAAACTCCTGTGGAAGCACTCATACTGGAACTGAGGAATTCTTCTTTTTACTAAAAAATGGAAAATTTGGATGGTCAAATTAATTCATTATTTATTTCACACCCTGATTACATGAAAATTCTCAACCTTTTCCCTACTCTCATTATAATGGACTTTACATATAAAACCAAAAAATTTGGAATGCCCCTTCTTCATATGCTTGGGATAAACAATTCTTCTAGAAGCTTTTCAGTTGCATTCTGTTTCTTATCTCAAGAGAAAAAAACAGAACTATGATTGAGCCCTGACTCAACTTCAGGAAATATTTGAAGATAAAGAACCTAGTGTGATTGTGACAGACAAGGAAAAAGCACTTATTAGCTCAATTGAATCAGTTTTCCGTTCCTCTCATCATTTTCTCTGTGTTGGGCACAATTATCAAGAATATTCAAACTCATTGCAGGAAGCACTTTCAATCTGAAGATTACTGGAAGCTATTCCAGAAACAATGGAATCATTTAGTATATTCAAAATCTGAATCAAGCTATCACAAAAACTTCACAAAAATTTCTCTGGTCTGGAATCCTCCCACTTCTGACTACATTCTTGAAAAATGGATTCCTCTAAAAAGGAAATTTTTCTCTTATTTGGCAAAAAAATAATTTCACTTTGGAAACACAAGTAAATCAAGAATAGAAGCTTCTCACTCCTACATTAAAATATTCATCAGTTCTTCTATTGGGTCTTTGTATAATGTAGCTCAAAAAATTTACAGTTCCATCACCATGTAAACCGGTGAGAGAGCCATTGAAGCCTCTCAGCAAGAATTCAAGCATCTCATTGGTTTGCCTCACTGTGTGGATCATCTTTCTGGAAAGATCAGCCACTTTACCCTAAAAATCATTCATTCATATCATCAAGTTCCTGATTCTTCCACCAATTGCAAAAACTGTGATTAATCTTCTTACATGGGTATACCATTTGTCCACAAAGTCCAATTGGCCATCAGAAAGGGTGAAATCTTCCAAATTGATGATTTTCATCCTCAATGGAATGTCAAAGCTTCCATCTCATTAAATTTCTCTCTCTTTTTTTTTGGGGGGGGATTCAAGCTCAAATGAATAATGTCCTGATTAATTTTGATTTTCCTTTCTCCAGTTAACTGTGAACCCTGAATCAACTGAATATTCAGCAAAAATTGAAGTTCCAACCAAAGATATTAATGAAAACCTATATTTAACTAAACTGTTTGAAAAATTCAGCAATTTGCCACCTGGAGAACGGCTATATTATCTGGGTGAAAGCATGAAGCTGTACAGTGGAAGATATTAACTTACCCTGATTGAAGATCCAAATTCCACTCAAACATCCAAAGTTAGAGGAAGACCCAAAGGAGCAGCCAATAACTTCAAGAAGATCTCTCAGTCCTCAAGACAAAGAGATATATCTGGTTTTGAATATTTAGAAGAACCCAAGAGGAGAGGAAGGCCAAAGAAGAAATTTATAGCAAATTTGAAGGTTGGTCACCAATTTTTTGGACAAAAAAAATATATCAACATTCATAATTAATTTTTTTCTTATGTGTTCAGGTTTCAAGAAGTTGCAAGGCCATCCAAGGGAAGGGGAAGGGAAAAAAGAAGGAGGAATCAGAGGAAGAGTTAATTTTATAACTATACTTATTTTTTCTGAAATGGGTTGTTTTTTTTGATGAGTCCTTCTAATTTTTTTAACATAGAGTTAATTTCTTACTGAAGAGGAATATTCAGAAGATGAAGAGGTTCCAGATTTGGATGAAGGGAAAGATTGAGAAGATGAAGAGCTGCCAGATGTGGATATAATTAAGATGGTGATCTTTAATTTCCTTTTTTTAGCTACTTTGTTGGATATTATTACTCATTAATTTTTTCATTCAAACCTTTATCAGAGGTCTGGAACCATTGTGAATAAGTGAGTTGCTTCTCCTGAACAAAATCCTGGGAAAAGAATCAAGAGATTAAAGGTTTCCAATGAACATGGTGATGCTCCTTACAATGCTCCTGGGGGGAAGGTATTAGCAGCCCCAACAATTAGTGAGAAAGTGAGTACATTTGCTATTTTCTCATTTTTTAATTTTGTCTGATTTCTCTTGGGTTTTTCCTCTAGTTTTCCTGCACATTATGTTATTCTTCTTCTGGAATATTTGACCAAGAATCAATTGAAGAAGTGAGTATTATCTTTAGTCCATATTTTCTATTATAAAAATTCTGATTTTTAATTTTAGTTCCAATAAAAAGATTACATTTCCCCCAAAACAGACATTCCACATATCTCCCATGTTCAAGATGTCATAGGGGATGTAAACTGTGGCTTTAGAGAAGAAGTCATTTTCTTGGGGAGGATCTCAGAATACTGGATTGAAGTCAGGAAAGAAATGGTTAAAGAGCTTGATAAAAAACCAATATTCAAGGAAACAAGATTACTGTGTGATATCTGGGTTGAAGCTTTCCAACAAGCAAGAAGGAAACTGAAGCAAATTTATGGCACAGCTACCATTAAAATGTGGATGAAATTTCCATGCCATGGTTTCCTTCTGGCTGAAACATATATGTGTCCCATGGTTCTGTTTTCTTCTTTAATGCCTTGCCCTTATCTTCCTCTGAATTCACCTCCCACTCCAAATCCCAAAAATTCTCCTATTTGCTTCATTCTTTTAGAAGAATCCAAACATATATTCTCATTCAAGTTCAAGTCTGATCATTGGCCAGCTCCCAGGATAGATCCACTTTGGAAAAGCTTTGTGACAAAGGATTCCAAATCTTGGAAAACCATTGTTCAGGGAAATTTGGATATTGGTAATGAGGTTTTTTTCCCTCCACAAAAATCAAGTAGAAAAACAAAACCAATCATAGTTGAATAAATTTTAATATTTGTATCCATATTTGTTCTTTATTTTTAATTTTTTGAATGAAACTTGTAAGGTGTATGCAAGAATGCAGATGATCTTCAAACAGTATTAATGAAATGTTTTTTTTAACATTAAAAATTTTGAAAGCTTGAATCACCCCAAAAAATTATATAGACCAACAAAAGGATTCAAAAATCCAGTGAGAAAAGTGAATTTTTCAAATTTTTTGGTTTTCTGATGGATTTTTTGAAGGTCAAAAATGACATCCAACAATCCTGAATTTTTTTTAAAAAACTCTTGAATAGTTCTCTTTAAATGCTCAAATCTTGAAAAAAAAATGGAAAACATAAGGATCCAAAAGTCAAATGAGTAAAACTTGAATTTTTTAAATTTTTTGCTTTTTTGAAGGAATTTTTTATGGTAAAATAATACATCAAAAAGATCTGAAAAAAATATTTTAATTCTTTTTGAATGTTTTATTAAATTTTTGATAGCTTGAATTACCAAAAAAAATGAAATGAAAAGGAAAATAAAAGGATTCAAATGTCCAAAGAGAAATTTGATTTTTTTGATTTTTTGTGTTTTTTGAAGGAGTTTTTTAAGGTGAAAGGATACATCCAAAAAATAGGGAGCATAAGATTTAAGCAAAACCACCATTTTTTAATGGCTGGTTTCAAACCAAATCTGCCATTTCAAACACGCCATTAAAAATCAAAAAACCCCACTTATTTCACATCAGATGTGTCAGAGTTACTTGGAAATAAGTGGAAATTTTCAAGTAAAGTATATAAAGGCTTCCAACACCTGTAAATTTTATAAGCCCCTGGTTTTTCACCTCCACCAACCTCCAAAAAATTCTACCTCTAACCTCATTAAAAAAAAAATTGATTCAATGCTCTTCATCTCTTCATTGCTATCCTCATCACTTTATTGCTTTCATCACATCCATCTAACTCTCATTGCATCACTATCCTCATTGCTTTATCACTCTAATCAATTCATCACTCTCATTGCTTGATTGATTTCATCAAATCCAGCTAACCCTCATTGCATCACTATCCTCATCACTTCATCACTCTAATCACTTTATTGCTTTCATCACATTCTAGCTCTAATTGCTTTATCCCTCTTGTCACTTCATCACTCTTGTCTCTTCCTATCCTCTTTGGTTCATCACTCTCATATCATCATCAGTTCATCCCTCTCATCACTTCATCACTCTAATCAATTCATCCCTCTCATTGCTTCATTGCTTCATCCCTTGTTCTTTTTAAATGGCCCCTTGGCAATCCTGCCCCAACAAGTCCACTAAACAATCCAATGGACCAAAGAAAACATCCCCCAGGAACTCAAAATCCAACAATCCTCCCCCATCAGCTTCCACAGGCTCAAGTGAGCTCAAGAGTGCTGATCACATCATCCTGGTAAACTGGCTCAAAATTCCATCCAAATACAATGCTTGCTTTGGATCCAACAATGAAACACAAGTTTTCCAACCTCCATCCCCTAATTTTAATGGTTATCAGAGTTAGCAAACCCGCCATTAGAATCCTGAAATTCCTTTTTACCAAACTCGCCATTTTTAATGGCGGGTTTCTGAAATAAACATAACCCCTAACTGGTGTATTTCAAAATGCCAGGTATCATGAAAATGGTGGATTTCAAACATCAAACTTTCCATTTTTGCACCATCATCCATCCACCACCCATCCCATGCAAAACACCCATCCACACCTCCACCTCAGCAAATCCATACTAATCCAATCTCCATTGCATCACACACATCTCATCTCTATTGCTTCACATCTCCATTGCTTCACACAAATATTATCATAATCTCATCACCCCACATCACATCACCATCTTTCTCAACATGTCCAATCAAACTTCCCGCAAGCAAGTTGAAAATTAAAAGAAGCTGACTGAAATTGTAACCACCGGTCCACTCCTTCCTCCTCCTCACCCACCACCTCCCCTCCTCCTTTGGTCGGCATCCCTGGTAAGCCCTCCCTCCTCCCCCTCCTCCTCTTCCTGCCCCTCATTGGTTGCTGATCCTTTGATAATTCAACCTCTAGGTCCCCCCACACCTCCTTTCTCAATCCTCAAGGTATGATCCCCCCCTCCTCCTCCTCTGCCTCTGCCTGCAATCAATACATTGATTGCTGGCAGTGGGCTCCTCCTCCTCTGCAACTGCTGGAAATTGATTGATTGATTGCCGGCAGACTCCTCCTGCTCCTCCTCTGCCGCCTCCAGTGATCAATAAATCAATCACGGGTGGCAGCCCCCTCTTCCTCCTTCTCTTCCCCCCCAGAAATTGATCAATTGATTGCGGGCGGCCTCCTCCTCTGCCGCCACCGGCAATCAATCAATTGATTGCCAGCGGCCTCCTCCTCCTCTGCCACCGCGGGAAATCAATCAATCAATTGCAGGCGGGGGCCTCCTCCTCCTCCTCCTCTTCTTCCACCAGAAATCAATCAATCAATTGCAGGCGGAGGCCTTTGATGCACAATTTTATTGCCTGGGGATGAGACCCAATGGATGATATGAACATCCAAGGAAGATTCCAATTGTGAGAATGCATTTGGTAAAGGTACATTGGTTGGGAAAGGTACATTAGCCCATCCAGAAATGGCACAATTAGCTTAGTGGTTAAAGAATTGCTCTCCAATGTTGAGGTCATGGGCTCAAATCCCATAGTGTGCAAAACAATTTTTCATTGTAAAACAGCCACTGCCCTCCAAATGTTTTACAAATAATCAAACCCTGTCTTGATCCTCGTCCGAAGCAAATTAATTACATGGGAAGGAAAAAGATGGGAGGTGATGACTTGAAAAACATACAGAGATGTGGAAAAAATAGGGCTTTCAAGCCTCAAAATTTCATACAATGAATTGAATGCCTTCTTGATAAGCAACCCAATTGTAGTATTTGGATTGGAGGAGATGATTTGGGAAACATACAGATTCAGGGGAAGAATAGGGCTTTTCAGCATTGGTTAAAGGGGAAATTTTTGGATAGGTCATGAATTCCTTCCTCATCTGTTTGGATGAAAGAGCCAGACTACCTTTTGTTATTCTTGAGTTCATTGGAAATCAGGAGATAACCATTAAAATTAGAGGATGGATGTTGGAAAAATTGTGTTTCATTGTTGGATCCAAAGCAAGCGTCATAGTTGGAGGGAATTTTGAGCAAGTTTAAAAGGATGACGTGATCAGCTCTCTTGAGCTCACTTGAGCATTTGGAAGCTGATTGGGGAGAATTGTTGGATGTAGAGCTCCTTGGGAATGTTTGCTTTGGTCCATTGGATTGTTGAGTGGACTTGCGGGGGGAGGTTTTCTGAGGTTCCATTTGCAAAGAGTAAGAGGGGTGAAGTGATTAAGCACTGTGATGAAAGCGGGATGAAGGGATGAAGAAATGAAGAAATGAGAGTTAGGATGTGATGAAAGCAGGGATGAAGGTATGAAGCAATGAAGCAATGAGAGTTAGGATGTGATGGAAGCAATAAATTGATGAGAGTGATGAAGCAAAGTGGATAGGAAGAGATGAGGGTGATAAAGTGATGAGAGCAATTAAGCAATCAGAGTGATGAAGTGGTGAAGCAAAGAGGATAGGAAGAGATGAGAGGAATGGATTGGAATTGTCCAATGAGGTTGGAGGTAGAATTTTTCCAATGAGGCCAGAGGTTGAAACCAGGGGTGATGATGTGGAATGACATATGGTCAAAGAAGTGAAAGCCTTTAAATAATTTATTTGAAAAAACCCACTTATTTTCAGGTAACTCTGAAACATCTGATGTAAAATAAGTGGTTTTTTTGATTTTTAATGGCAGGTTTGAAATGGCGGATTTGGTTTGAAACCCACCATTGAAAAATGGCAGGTTTAATCAACTCTGATGCGCCCTAATGACTTTATTATTTTGTGGTGTGGAGTGATGAGTTGATGGTCCAATGGAATCATGAGATTGGATTTGAGGAGTTAATGTGTGAAGCAATGGTGATGGGATTTGTATGGATGTGTGAATTTGGATGTGTTTATGGATTTTTTGTACTCCATTGATGATGGGTGGATGATTATGCATAAAGTGTGGATTTGATGTGTGAAACACAAAATTTGGATGAAACATGAAATTTTGAAAAGCACAAGTTAAAAAAGATTTTTATTTTAGAAAACTGCAATTAGGGAGTATCAAAGTTAGAAAAACCACCATTAGAAACATGCCATTTTTTTAGACCAAAAACGCCATTAAAAATGGCAGGTTTCTGAAATACAAATAACTCTTAAACTGGTGTATTTCAAAATGGAGGTTTTCATGAAAATGGCATGTTTCAAAAATTAAGCACACCATTATCATCCATCCACCACCCATTGCATGAAAAACACCCATCCACACCTCAACCTCATCAAATCAATACCAATCCCATCTCCATTGCTTCACACACATCTCATCTCCATTGCTTTACATCTTCATCAATTCACATCTCCATTGCTTCAAATCTCCATTGCATCACACACATCCCATTGCATGCAAAAACCCCATCCACAACTCCACCTCAACAAATCCATACCACTCCCATCTCCATTGCAAAACACACATCTCATCTCCATCACTTCACATCTATATTGCTTCACACAAATCCCATCATCATCTTTTCTCAAAATTACTAATCAAAATTCCTGGAAGCAAGTTGAAAAAGCAAAAAAGCTGACTGAATTCTTTTTATTATTTGAATCTGATTCAGACTTTAATTTGGAATCAACTTGGTTAGCTTTGAATTCTCTATTGTAAAAGTGATATATAGTTTCACAAAGACAAACTCTCCACAAAGCTATTTATGAAAGGCAAAAGCTTCATCCACTCTCCAAATTAAGCTTCCAGCAAATGTTCCCAACTTTTTTTCCTTCATTCATGAAACTTCTGGAGATGATTGAATACCACCACATATTCCAGAACAATTCTCAGAATCCTCAATGAAATCCAGCTATTGAAATGGCTGTCGCTCTTTGTAGATTGGGACCAAATGGAAATAAAGCAGCTATTCATCAATTAGAAAATCTATTCCCAGCAGTCCTTTGTTGGCCAAACAAAGACAAACAAAAGGAGATATATCAAGTACTGGAGACTGAAGTCTTTCCCAGTTGCATTGTATTTTTTAATGGGACCACTATCCCCTTGAGTAAAAAACCAAAGCTAGATGGCAACCACTATTTTGATTGGAAAAAGGCAATTGATTCACTTCCTTTCCAAAGCCTTTAATAATACACTAACCAAATTTGTTTTATTGGTTTGTATAGATACTCTGTTGCACTACAACTTGTTTGTGATAAAAACAAGAAGTTCATATCCCTCCATGCTGGCCTTTAAGGTTCTTGTCATGATTCATATGAGATGTGAATTTCCAAACAAACAGATAACTACTTTGAGCAGGATCAATAACTTTTGGCCAATTCAGCTTATTCTAGTGGAAAATATGTTTTTGCAGCATACCACAATGTTTCATTCAATGATCAAGCCCAAACCAATTCCAACTATCTTCTTGCCCAATCATATGTTTGGATTGAGCATGCCATAGGAATCCTGAAAGAAAGATGGGCCAGCTTACAGGAGATTCAAAACAAGCTACAAAATTATAAAGAAATTAAGTTCCTCATCAACTGGATTATCACTTGTGTAATCCTTCACAACCTTCTTGCCAACATCAAATATGAATGGCAAGAAATATTTGAAGAAGATATTCCAAATCCTCCTCAAGTCATACCAGTCTCATCTTTTACCTCATCTTCTGCATTGAGAGAGCAGATTCTACCGCTCACACTGGCTCACTTTGATGAGTGGCATTGAACTTTCAAATAGGTGAAATATCACATCACAGAATTTTTTTGGTTTTGGTTGTTCAAATCCTAGGCTGACTCATTTTTTTTTTTGGTTGACTTGGACAAAAAACAGAACCATAACTTCCAAACCACCCACCTCACCCCACCAAACCACTGGTCCACTCCTCCATCCTCCTCACCAAACCACCTCACCCACCACCATTACCTCACCCACTTCCACCACCTCACCCCCCCAAATCAACAGTCCACACCTCCCTCCTCCTCACCAAACCACCTCACCCACCACAACTACCTCACCCACGACAACCACCTCACCCACGAAAACCACCTCACCACCCACCTCCACCTCCAAGTTCACCTGGTTATCCTCCTGCTTATCCAGGTCCCCTTGTTCTTTGCTCCTCTCCCCAGGTAAGCCCCCCCTCCTCCTCCTTGATTAATTGATGCTGACCTCCCCCCCTCTTCCTCCTTTTAGAATCCTTTGTTGGTCCTTTCTTGGCACCTCTGGTAAGCAACCCTCTTCCTCCTCCTCCTCCTCCTCCTCCCCTTCACCCCCCTCCTCCTCCTTGTTGATGGATTGGTGAGCAAACAATTGTTTTCTTGCGGTTTTACCAATTGATCAAACAGAAAACAAACAATGAATTGCTTGCGGTTTGGTCAATCAATTGAACCACAAACAATTGATTGATCAATCAACAAAACCGTGAACAATCAATCACTCTCCGGTTGACCAATTAATTGATTGGAAAGCAAAAAATTGATTGATTGACCAACAAGAAAACAATTGATTGCTCACCAATTGATTGATGAGGAGGGGGATAATATCCTGCCCCCCCTTCACCTCATCCTCCTCCTCCCAATAAAACGGCAAGCAAATGATTGTTTGCTTTCAGTTTGATCAAAAAGTAGGAGGAGGGTGATGATGTACTTCCCCCACTTCACCTCCTCCTCCTCCTCCCTGATGATTCCAAGGTGACTGATTGCTTTTTTTTTTTTTTTGTAGAAGAATTCACCTGTATTTTTTTTATTTTCTATTTTTTTTGATCATCTATGTTGATTATATCAGAATAATGAATATTTTTTTTTGATTCCATCCAATGCCACACCCATTTCCACCGCTTTCTCTTCCAATTCTTCTCCAACCAAACTCAAAATGCCAAACCATTGTTTGAATCCTTTCTTGATCCTAACCCCAATTGAATTATTTGGATGGGAGGAAAGTATTCAATAAGCATACAGAAAGGTGGGAAGATTAGGTCTTGTCAGAAAAAGAGGGCTCAATACCAAGATTCTGAAATCTCTTTGGAGATTGAAGAGGGAGGGATCAATGAACAGGTTGTGTGGTCAGAGTGAAAACTATGGCCTTTGGATTTGTATCCTGCCATCACTTCCAAAAAAAGAAACAAATGTTAAAAATCCTCCCCTGAAGAGTTTGAACAGGCTAAACAGAAGATCAAACACTTCCATTTCTTCTCCTCTGAATAAGTATTTGTTCATGATCAATCCAATCATGAGGCTCTGGTTGAAATAATTGAATTAGTCCTTTTGAATGAACTCTGCGAGCAAGATAAGAAGGACATCAAATTTGTGACAACTCTCCTTCACCAATTGAAAACATTTTTAAACAATGTTGGTCCCTCAAGATCTTGGGGTGGAAACGTGTGGGCAATCAGATGGCCAAATTGATGCACCCCTCAGAATTATTTGGAAAATATTTGAAGAAAGCATCCATTCAATCTTCCCCTCAAGAGTATACTTTGCTCAACCTTAGGTTGGAAAAAGCATCTCAAATCCAAGTTCAAATTTTCAGAAAATTAGCCAAAATGGTACACAATCCAAACCAAGAAATCATGCTGGATAAAAATATCCCCTCTTTCCCTTTTCATTGGAATTTGGATCTGTCCTCACTCTTTCTGACTGCTCCCCTCACATCACCTTCACCTTAGAATCCTTCTACAATTCTCCCCATATTAAGAAAGGTGATGTCTCCTCCTATTCCTTTTTAATGGTGGCCCCAACCAAAAATTTGAATGGAAAAATTATTGACAACAAGGAAAAATATCAAGTAACCAATGGCCAATTTTTTTTCCTGACTTGGGATATGGCATTGATTTTAAAGAATAAGTTATTGCAAAAATGGCTTGGGCAGCAGAAAAGTACAAGCAATGTACTTTTCCTGCTGTAGAATGCCAACTATAATAGGATGTCTATGTCTTTGCAAATTAACAAGATCCATCTCAACACTTGCAAAGACTTGAAAAGCATTCAAATATATTCTATACCAAAAAATGTAAATAAAAATAGGGGTTATCAAAGTTAGCAAAACCGCCATTAGAAACCTGCCATTTTTTTGAACCAAACCCGCCATTTTTGATGGCGGTTTTATGGAATAAACATACCCCCTAACCAGTGTATTTCAAAATTGAGGGTTTCAAACATCAAACCCGCCATTATCATCCATCCACCATCCATGGCATGCAAAAAACCCATCCACACCTTCAACTCATCAAATACATATGCATGAAACACATCTCATCTCCATCACATCTCATCTCCATCACTTCACATCTCCATCACTTCACATCTCCATCACTTCAAATACCCATTGCTTCACATCTCCATTGCTTGAAATCTACATTGCTTCACATCTCCATTGCTTCAAATCTCCATTGCTTCACATCTCCATTGCTTCACATCTCCATTGCTTCACATCTCCATCAACTCACACACATCCCATCATCATCACATCACCATCTTTCTCAACTTTTCCATTCAAACTTCCTGGCAGCAAGTTGAAAACACAAAAAAGCTGACTGAACTTTTTTTATTATTTGACTTGGATTCAGACTCTAATTTGGAATCAACTTGGTTAGCTTTGAATTCTCTATTGGAAAAGCAATACATGGTTCCACAAAGACACACACTCCACAACCCTATGTACAAAAGGCAAAGGCTTCAACTACTGCCCAACTTAAGCTTCAAGCAACTGTTCCAAACTTTATTTCCTTCTTTCATGAAAATTTTGGAGATGATTGAAGACCACCACATCTTCCAGAAAATTTCTCAGAATCCTCAATGGGATCCAGCTATCCAACTGTGTGTTTCTCTTTGTAGATTGGGATTAAATGAAAATGGAGCAGCAGTTCATCAATTGGAAAATCTATTCTTGGTCAGTTATGGATCCATTGACTTATACATCAAAAGAGTCATGATTGCTATCCTATGTTTCCATTTCTTGGTCCTTTTTTGGCCAAAAAAATAAGAACAGAATGGGATATATCAAGTAATAGACAATGAAGGCTTTCCTGGTTGCATTGGTTTTGTTGATGGACCCACTATCCCCTTGAGTCAAAAACCAAGCTAGATGGCAACCATTATTTTGATCAGAAAAAAAAGAAATTGATTCATTTCCGTTCCAAAGCCTTTGATAATACACTGAAAAATTTTTTTTATTGGCCTTTATAGATACTCTGTGGCACTAAAACTTGTTTGTGATAACAAAAAGAAGTTCATATCCCTCCATGTTGGACTTCTGGATTCTTGTCATGATTCATATGTTTACAATCAGCTGCGGATTGCCAAACAACTAGATAACTACTTTGACCAAGATCAATACCTTCTGGCCAATTCAGATTATGCTAGTGGGAAATATTTGGTTCCAGAAAACCACAATGTTTCAACCAATGATTAAGCCAAAATGGATTTTAACTATTATCTAGCCCAATCACATGTTTGGATTGAGCATGCAATAGGAATTCTGAAAGGAAGATTGGCCAGCTTACGGGAGATGAAAAACCAGATACAATCTTCCAAAGACATGAAGTTCCTCATAAACTGGATTATTAATTGTGTAATCCTTCACAAGCTTCTTTCCAACATCAAAGGTGAATGGGAAAAAATATTCAAAGAAGATATTCCTGATCCTCCTCAAGTCATCCCAGCCCCATCTTCTACCTCATCTTTGGCCATGAGAGAGTGGATTCCACCCCTCACACTTGCTCACTTTGATGAGTAGCATTGGGTTTTTAAATAGTTAAAAAATAACATCACTGGATTTTTTTGGTTTTGGTTGTTTAACCCAGAAACCTAGGCTGACTCTTTTTTTTTTTTTTTTTTTTTTTTTTTTGTGGACTTAGAGACAAAAACCAGAACCACAACTTCCAAACCACCCACCTTACCCCACCAAAACACCGGTCCAATCCTCCCTCCTCCTCACAAAACCATCACCTAACCTCACCAAACCACCAGTCCACACCTCCCTTCTGCTCACCAAACCACCTCACCATCCACTTCCACCTACCTCCAAGTTCACCCAGTGATCCTCCTCCTTATTCTTCTTTGCTCAGTGCCCCAGGTAAGCCCCCCCTCCTCCTCCTTGATTAATTGGAGCTGACCTCCCCCCCTCCTCCTCCTTTTAAAAGTTACAGGCTGTTAATCCCTCCTTGCTCATCCCCACTGGTAAGAACCCTTGCTCAGCAACACTGGTAAGCACCCCCCTCCTCCTCCTCCTGCTCTCCTTCTTTCTCCTCCTGCTGCTCCCCATCTTCCCCCACCACCACCTTGCCTGGTGATTTGGGAGCAATTGATTGGTTGACTGGCAGGCAATCAATCAATTGCTTGCGGGTCAAGAAATTGATTGTTTGCTTGCTAATTGATCAATCAGTTGACCATAAAGCAAATGATCAATGAATTGGTTGACTGGAAAGCAAACAATTTATTGTTTGACCGGCAAGCAATTGATCTTTTGGTCATCCGGAAAGCAAACAATCATTTGCTTGCCAATCAATAAATTGGTCAACCGGAAAGCAATTGATTGTTTGGTTGCCAATCAATTGATTGGTCAACTGGCAAACAAACAATTTTTTGCTTGCCAATCAATTGATTTATTGAACAGCAAGAAAATCGTCAATTGCTTGCCAATTGATCAATCAATCAATAAACCAACCAGTGACCTTCCCCCCCTTCAGCTCCTTCTCTTCCTCCCAGTTCTTGAGAAGTTGACTGAAAATTTTTTTTTGGTAGGTGATTACCGGTAATTTTCTTGTTATTTTCTATTTTGGTTGATCATCTAAGGGGTTTATACTTGACTGATGATTTTATTTTTTTATTTTTTTTATTTTTTATTTTTCATTTTTTTGGTAGGAGAATTGCTGGTATTGTTTTTTTTATTTTCTATGTCTTTTGATCATCTAAGTGGTTTATACTGGACTAATGATTGTTTTTTTTGCTTTTTTTTGATTCAATGCAATGCAATCAGAAATTCCACCGCTTTGACTATCCTTTCTTGATGGCCCATTCTTCACCCACCAAACTCAAAATGTTACAACTAATGGATTTCCATCTTGATCCTCACCCCGGTCAAAGTATACAGTTTAGAGGGAAAAAGATGGAAGGAGATGGTTTTGAAAACATACAGAGAAGTGGTAAGAACAGGGCTTGCCAGAGAAGGATGGCTCAAATGCGGGATTCTGAAATTGCATTGGAAGTGACTGAGGAAACAATTAATGAAAAGGTAGTTTGATCTTCATGCAAACTAAATACCTTGAACATTTATCTGTCAATTGTAAAGAAAAGTCAAAAGCCCACCCCTGAAGAGTTAAAACAGGCCAAACAGAAGATCAAACCGTTCCATTTCTTCAGCTCTGGAAAAGTATATGTTCAAGATTGATTGGATCATGAGGCTATGGTTGCCATCATCAAATTTATCCCTTTTAATGAACTCTCTGAGGAAGAGAAGAAGGACATCAACTCAGTAACAAAATTTCTTCACCAATAAAAAGTATGTGTCAACACTTTTGGTCCCTCAAGATCTTGGGGTGGGAAAATGTGGGCAATTGGATGGCAAAAATTGATGGACCCTTCTGAACTATTTGGACAATATTTGAAGAAAGATGCTGTAAAATCCTCCCCTAAAGAGTATTATTTTTTGAAACTTAGGTCTGACAAGGTCTCTCATATATTGGGTCAAATTTTTTGAAAATTAGCCAAACTTGCATTTGATTCCAACTCTGAAGCTATGATGGAAAACAAAATCCCTTCCTTCTCCTCATTGGAATTTGGATCTGGCCTTCCTGCTTTTGACTGCTCACCTCACATTACCTTCACCTCAGACTCCTTCTACAACTCAACCCACATTGACCAAGGTGATGTCTCTTACTATTCCTTTTGACTTGTGGTCCCAACCAAAAAATCAAATGGAAGACTTATCAACAACAAAAATTAGTATCAAGTATCTGACGGCCAATTTGTGTTCCCAGGCTTGGGGTTTGGGATTGATTTCAAACAAAATGGTATTGTGAAAGTGGTTTGGGAAGCAAACAAGTAAAAACACTGTACTTGGCCTGCAGTGGATACTGCCACCCACACTAGGATGGCCATGCCCATGCAAATCAATAGAAAAACTCAAAACACTAGCAAGGACTTTATCAGTGGCAAAATATATGTTAGGAAAAAAAATATAAATAAAAATAAAATATATTTGTTCATTGGTGGTGCTAAAAATACTCTCAAACATTGTTGCAATCAAAAATAATTTTTTTGTTTTTATTTTTAAAATTTTTTAAAAAGTAAAAATATTTAAAAACCAAGCAATTGAGTAATTTACTTTATTTCACCCACAGTTCCACTGCTACCAACACATGCCTTGGCTACCAATTACCTATCTTTTTGTTCTGTGGCTGTCCTTTCCCTCTCATTTTTGAATTGGTCTTGCTCTCAATCCTTCTCCTTTTCCTCTTTTTGAAACTCTAGTTCACCCTTTTTGATTTGCCACTCAGCATCTAACTTGTGTTGATGAGCCAAAATCTCATCTTTCCACTTTTGAAAATTGATATGCAGTTGAAAATTCCACTTCTCCTTTTAAAATTGAAGTTTTTTGGATTCTATTTGTGATTTAAATATTTTTTGGAGGGGAATAGGAATGAGCTTGATTTTGGAAGCAAGGAGAACCCAATGCACTTAATTGAATAATGCTCCTCCATGATCTCCTCAAAGCCAGAAAAATTTGAAGTGTTTCTCCTCTTTTGACACCTTTTGGGGTTTATGTTGATGGAATTTGAGGCCCTTTTATTTCCCTTTGCAGAGGAGGTTTGTGTGGGAATGTCATTGCTCTCATTTGAAGCAGATGCAAGAGGCCCCATTGGCTTGAGTATTTGGCCATTCAGGAATGGATGAGCCTGTTTTTTTACAATCAAAATCAGTCAGGTTTAAACAGACAGAAGAGAAAAGGACTTGGGTGCTTACTTGAGCAGATGTTGATGGTAGTGGAAATACAGGAATAACTTTATCCTTGTTTTCCAAGTGGTTAATTACTTCCACCCCAGGAAGAGAGCAATCCAAAGATGGAAGTGAGGTGTCCAACAAAGGGTTTGAATCATTGATCAATGCTGATTTAGACGTATTGGAGCTGGTTCTGTTGGAATATCCTCCTTCACATCAGATTGAGGCCACTCATAGGTTTCATTGAGTTCATCACTGCTAGGTTGAGCATCCATAGACAGGTCCTCAGCATCAACTGAATCTAATTTTTGGGCATCAAAAGCAGCTAAAAGGATGATATTGGCCTTCTTTCCAAAGATTTCATCCATTTGAATACAAAAAGGACAAATGGAGTCCAACTTATCAACCACCAAGTTTATTCCCTTGGCTTTATTGGAGTTGGTGATACCAAAGCCAGGGGAGATTGAAATTGAGTGGGCTTTTTTGTACTTGGCTTGATAGTTCTTGAATCACTCCTGCATCTGTTTGGATGAAGGATCCAGTCTGCCTTTGGTATTATTCTTGAGTTCATTGGCAATATGGAGATAACCATTAACCTTAGAGGATGGAGGTTGGCCAACTTGTGTTTCATTGTTGGATCCAAAGAAAGAATTTTAGTTGGAGGAAATTTTGAGCCATTTTACCAGGATGATGTGATCAGCTTTCTTGAGCAAAATTGATCCTTTGGAAGCTGATGGGGGAGTATTGTTGGATGTTGAGTTTCTAGGGGATGTTTGCTTTGGTCCATTGGATTGTTTAGTGGAATTGGGGGGGGGGGGTGTCACACCTTGCACTTAGGAATTATTGTCTCCATCACTTTGACATGTCCTCTCCTCAGTACCATCTACCTCAGTCTAAAAGCGTGACACAAATAAAGCACAACATCAATGGTGCAATCCGCTACTTCCTCTGGCTCGCGTTGACCTTCCAATCTTGGCTACCAACTCAGTATATACTTGCGAACTTTGCGGTTAACTCCATACCGGTTGGCCATCCATTATGAGATCCATCTCCTTCCCTGGCCAATCAACAGCCTTGGACTTCCATCTTTGGCCACGCACTGTTTGTTAGTTCGCGTCTATGTCTAACTAAGCCATCATTACTGTAAAGTTTGCAATTGGACTGGTCCCTACCCTGCATACACTATTACTTCTCATTTGCATTACCTTCAACGTCACTCGCTCCTGTCCCAATTTTTCATACAATTGTACGCTCAGATTCTATTGTCTTGCACTTATGCCATGACCTTGGATATGGTTGTACTACTGCTTCATTTCCTATCCCGTTCCTGTCATTCATTGCCTCACCGCTTCAACTGTAGTTAGCTCACCACCAGGTTGTATCTAGTCACTTTGGATTACCTTATAAGGGCTATCCCCTTGCCTGATGATTGTCTCCTCAGTTAGTTAATTTCATACGTTCTCGCATTTTGCTACAACCTAGTTAACGCATCGGACTCAGGTTGAGTTTCCTTCCTTGGAACACATTACATTCCTCTTGCCATTTGTTGAGTGGCATAACCAAGTTGGCACTTCGCAACTGAGTCTTGCTACTTGCACTTGCCCTTGCACTCAGCATTCCTTCACGCTCACAATCATCTAAGAATTGCCCTATAGTACATGGGGTGGTCGTGTGACAGGGGGGAGGATCACTGAGGGGCCATTTTGCTGAATCTAATGTTTCTGTTTTTCTTGTTGTGTTTTACTTTCTTTCATTCTACTCTTGATTTTACCACGGTTGTATGTTGCGGCTTGTTCAGAGTGTACAAACTCCATTCTCAGAGCACTCGCGGTCCCCTATCTGTCAACCACTATCAGAGGAAGAGAACCGGAGGCTCAAGATCACTCTAGTCCGGACCAACTTGATCAACTTACTCTTCAAGATCAACACTCTTGAACTATCAACCACAACTACCATCTTGATTCCGTTATAAGCAGCCAGCTTGACTATTGTAAGTACCGTATCCGACTCTTTGGTCTTACCCATACTGACCTTATCTCAACAGCTCGCTCAAGGAGCTCACTTGGATTCTTGTCTCATTGTTGTCGTTGGCTTCTTTCTATTTTCTCAGGCTCCTGCTAGTAAATTCTTCTTTTGTACATTCAAAATACTTCTCACCATCTCTGACTCATCTCTTGGATATTCCAGTTTCTTGTCTTGTCTCCTTTGCTTGTCCTCATACTTCTGCCATATTATCAGCAGAATTCTTCCGTTGGTCATTTTCTTATTTCCTTATCTTCTTTCTCATTCTTTGATGTAATGCTCCCTTTCTGATTATATTCTTCTGTGAATGCAATGAAAGTCTGGTCTTGGCTTGCTATTCAATTTGTTCTTAAATGGTTAAAAGCCAAAAATGCCAGAAGCCGGCCCTTCTACAACACCAGTACCAGGGGGAGATTCCACAAACTTCAAAGCACAAGCCATTAAAGTTCTCATCAATTCAACACCATTCTTGAACAAAGATAACTATAGTACATGGCAAAAAAAATGGAGAACCTTTTCAAGCTACATGGAATTTTTAGGCTTATGAGCTCACCAGACAGATCAGTCAAATTGGTAGAGGAGACAAATCAAGAAATGGTTGCATATCTCATTGCCAAACTGGACACAAACACGTACAACAACATCATAGACAGTCATAATGAGGATGACGCCAAACTCATCTGGTTGGCAACTCAATCACATTTTGCATTGTACTAATTGGAAAACAGAGCAAGGTTTTTCAACAGATTTCTTCATTTGACCATGTTGTCCAACATTGAAAGCTTTGTCACAAGGATCAAGACGTACATAAAAAAACTGACAGAAGTGGGAATAGAATTACCAATGGACATCATAGCCTAACTTGTCCTGTTCAAGTTCCCGCCATCCATGCAGAACATGAAGACCCAAATTATGCACTCAATGACCAATATGAAGATAGAAACCATTCTGGATCATCTCATGCAACACAAAAATGAAATAAGTGCCCAGGAAGCCCAAAATGAACCGGTGAACATGGCTCTGTACAATGGACCAAGGTGCAAGAATGGGAAACACAATCCCGCTGTCACCAATTATCCGGCAAACTTGTGCTGGGCTGAATTTCCGGAACTGAAACCCCCCCATCTCCACAACCAAGGAAAGAAAGGGAAGAAGAAAATGGAAGAAGAAGCTCATTGCTATTCTTTCTTCTGTGGGATGACATTGACCAGTCAAAGCAACTCGCTTCCAAATCAATTCATTCTTGATTCCAGATGTTCCATCCACATTATTGTTGATAAGTCTTTATTTAAATTGATCTCCACCTCAGACAACAAGGGCGCGATTCAAACTGGTAAAAGAAACACTGATATAAAAATCAAGGGGATGGGGAGCGCTCTCATACCATCATTCAAATCAAACATCCTCCTCAGTAACTCTGCTTGGGTACCAGAAGCCACATTCAATCTCATCTCACTTGGGGCTCTGGTTGAGAAAGGCGCCAGTCTCAAGGTTAACTCAACCAATCTTCCCTTCACCTTTTCTCTCTCACTCCAAGGAAAGATGCTACTCACCGGGAAAATTCTTAACAAGCTCTTTGTGATTGACATGGCCAGGGAAAATAACAAAATTCTATACTCAAGAAAGGATCTACCCAAGATACACAGAACCTTGGGGCATGCGAGTCTTGGACAAATGGAAAAATACCTGGACAAGTCCATCTCAGCTGAAGACAAACAAGCTTTCAAATGTCTCAACTGCAACAAAAGCAAAATAACAAGGTCCTTCCCTCAGACTCAACAACCGGCCAAAAAGGCCTTCAACTGGATCCAAATTGACTTGATGGGTCCTCTAAATCCCACGGCCAAAGGAGGATTCAGATTTGCTCTTAATCTTGTGGACTCCTTCTCTGGTTACACCACTTGTTTCCCACTGCAATCAAAAGACAAGACTGCCAGCACTCTCATATTCATAATTTAGAACAAATTTAGGAAAAATCAGAGATACCCTTCAGAAGTTTGTTCCAACAGAGGGGGGCGAATTTGTCAATAGCAAATTATTGTAATTCTACAGGGAGAAGAATATCAACCAGATCATCTCCAAACCTTACCACTCTCAACACAACAGTCGAGTGGAGAGAGCCAACCATACTGTCATGGAGTCAACTAGAACAATCCTTTGCAAAACTCAAATACCCAAATCCTATTGGCACGAAGTCATCAAAAGCTGCTGCATCCTACTCAACCAAATCCCTAGAGAAAAGGGACACAGATTGCCCTGGTTTCTTATTCATGGAAAGGAGCTTCTGGCTGATTACCTCAAACCAATTGGTTCTAAACTAACGTATCGACTGAATGAACCTCTAATTAAATCCAAGCTGGATGAAAAAGGAGACATTGGCGTCCTCATTGGTTTCAATCCCGCATTACTATCTTACAGAGTCCTCTCCAGCTTGGGCAGAATTATTAACACCAAACATGTCAAATTCTCCAAATCAACATCAACCAAACTCAAATTCCAAGACAAAATTTCTGACTCTGACACCAGCTTCAATCCAAAAATTCAGACTAGCCAGAATGTCCCTGCTATCACCAATTCCCCATCTGAAGAGAACGGACCTAGTCCAATCCCTAGTCTTACCATCAAGGAAGAAGAGTCTAGCTCAATTGATGACAAATCAGGGGATGAAGAGAATGTATCTGCCAGCTTGCAACCGTCTCTGAGAAACAGAGAAACTCTAACCAAACCTGACCGGTATCGCTTTCATACAGAGACACTGCCATCCTCAATTGAGGAAGCTCTCTCCATTCCCATTTGGAAAGCCTCCACATTGAAAGAGTTTCAGACCATTGAAGATCAAGGTGTTTGGGAAGAAGTCAATGAGGATCATGTTGCCAATCCTCTCAAGATGGTACCTGTGTATAAAATAAAATAGAATGCACACAGCAAAGCACCCACTTATAAAACCCAACTTTGCATACAGGGATTCAACCAGAAAAACGGCTTGGATTACACAGAAACCTACGCACCTACCTGGAGAATAGCCTCACTTCGAGCACTTCTAACGTTTGCCATGGATAAGAAACTTGAACTACTCCAGCTGGACGTAAAAGGGGTGTTCCTTCATGCCAACTTGGATGAAGACGTCTATATCTTCAATCCTCCCAGCTCTGGAAGAAAGGGAAAATTCCTGAAGTTAAAGAAATCATTATACGGGCTCAAACAAGCCCCTTGAAACTGGTACCAAATGCTGAAATCCTGGATCAAAGCTCAAGGATACACCAAATCCTCCTGCAACCCCTGTTTGTTTCTTAGAAACAACAATGTATCTGCCTTGTTTTTTCATGTGGACAATCTTATTGTGGTTGGAAACACCAATCAATTCAAAGACAAATTCTTAAATCAATTCAAACATTCCTCCGCACATGCTCCAAACACCCTGCTAGGTATGAAAGTTACAAGAGAGAACAACTTTCTCCATCTGAGTTTACCCCTTCACATTGAAAAGGGCCTCTCCAAACTGAATTTGAATGAGTGTAAGCCAGTATCCACTCCCAGAACCACCGGACTTCACCTGTCTCTGGCGACTGAAGAAGACCAAAAAAAATTTCTGTCCCTCAACGTCAACTATTGGTCCCAAATAGGCTTTCTCAATTTCATTGCGGGCTTAGCTAGACCCAACATCAGTTTTGCGGTGTCTATCCTGGCACGCTTCTCCAAAAAACATGGCTATACACACTGGATGGAAGTGATCCACGTATGGCGCTACCTATCAGCTACCAACAACGTATGTCTTACATTAGGTCCTTGCTCTATATCAAATTGCCTTATCTGTTACAGAAATGCAACCTGGGGAGACAATCCCCATGATTGAATCTCCCAAACCAGTATGGCTTTCTTGTTCAAAGGTAGCGCACTATACTGGACCAGTCGCAGACAACGCTGCATCACTCACTCCTCTACGGAATCAGAGTGTGTGGAATTATCCAGCAGCCATCTTGAAGGAAGGTGGCTGAACCAATTGATCACTGAAGTTTATCAACTGAAGTTCAACTGTCCGCTACACCTTATTGACAACAAGGGTTTAGACAACAAATTGAACAAGTTTGGCATTAACTCCAAAGCCAAACACATAGACATAAAAACAAAAATCTTAAGAGAAGATTTTAAAAAAAATCTGATTGACCTGAAGCTCATACCATCACAATTGATGACTGCCAATGCTTTGACAAAAGCGGCCAATATAGGGTCCAACTTAAGAATTGTAAATTATTTTTTTTCATCCTTCCACTGACCTCTGAGTCGAGGGGGAGTGTTGAATCTAATGTTTCTGTTTTTCTTGTTGTGTTTTGCTTTCTTTCATTCTACTCTTGATTTTACTAAATTTTTATGTTGCGGCTTGTTCAGAGTGTACACACTCCATTCTCAGAGCACTCGCGGTCTCCTATCTGTCCACCACTATCAGAGGAAGAGAACCGGAGGCTCAAGATCACTCTAGTCTGGACCAACTCAATCAACTTACTCTTCAAGATCAAAACTCTTGAACTATCAACCATGACTACCATCTTGATTTTGTTATAAGCAGCCAGCTTGACTATTGTAAGGACCATATCCAACTCTTTGGTCTTACCCGTACTGACCTTATCTCAACAGCTTGCTCAAGGCGCTCACTCGGATTCTTGTCTCATTGTTGTTGTTTGCTTCTTTCTATTGTCTCAGGCTCCTGCTAGTAAATTGTTCTTTTGTATGGTCAAAATACTTCTCACCAACTCTGACTCATCTCTTGGATATTCCAGTTCCTTGTCCTGTCTCCTTTGCTTGCTCTGAAAGTCTGCATGTCCTCATACTTCTGCCATATTATCAGCAGAAGTCTTCCGTTGGTCATTTTCTTATTTTCTTATCTTCTTTCTCATTCTTTGATGTCATGCTCACTTTCTGATTATATTGTTCTGTGAATGCAATAAAATTCTGATATTGGCTTGCTATTCAATTAGTTCTTACAAATTTAAAAATATTAAGAGGGATAGAGGGATGAAGCAATGAATCAATGAAGTGATGAAGGGATGTGTTACAAGGGAAGATGATGTTATGAAGCAATGAAGCAATGAAGCAATGAAGAAATGAGAGTTAGGATGTGATGAAAGCTGCAATGAAGAAATGAAGTGATGAGAGGATGGATGTGATTAAAGCAATAATGTGATGAGGGTGATGAAGAAATGAGAGCATTAAAGTGATGAAGCAAAAAGGATAGGAAGAGATGATAGTCATGAAGCAATGAGAGTGATATAGTGATGAGGATAGCAATGAAGAGATGAAGAGCAATGAATAAAATTTTTCAGATGAGGTTGGGGGTAGAATTTTTCCAATGAGGTTGGAAGTCCAAACAAGGGATGATGATGTGGAATGATAGGTTGAGGTGGTGGAAGCCTTTAAATAATTTATTTGAAAAAACCCATTTATTTTCAGGTAACTTCAACACGTCTGATGTGAAATAAGCGGGTTTTTTTTTGATAATTAATGGCGGGTTTGAAATGGTGGATTTGGGTTAAAACCCGCCATTAAAAAATGGTGGGTTTGGTTAACTTTGTTAAACCCTATTAAAATGGTGGGGTTGGTCAAAAGAAATGTCAGTTTTTTTAATTGAAATTTTGATAAATTGAATAAACCCCTCTTATAAATATCCATTTTATTTTATTATTATTTACTTCCCATCTTTCTTACATTTTTTAGATGTGCAATCTTGGAACCCCTTTATTTTGTTGTTTATCCACCCTTTATTGGTAAATGCCCATTTTTTCGTTGTAAATGGTTAAGGGAAATGTTAAATTCACAGCTCATTGAGCCGTGGACACAGTTCAAAAGGGGCCGTGTGGCACGCCACACCATCCAATAAAAGCCATGTACAACCCCCAATGGCTCTGCCCGCATGTTGGATTCCACACGCCACCAGACCGCAGTGAGCAAAAAAAAATGGAATGAAAGGGCACTAAAATAACCCATGAATCAAATAAACCTTCCAAAAAACAGGAATCAACCAAAAAATCAAAGAAATCAAAAAATGTTGATTTTTTGGTTAAAAGAAAAACAAAAAAAACTGGGACTATCCAATGGAATATCCCTAAAGTAAAAATACCCAAAAAACACACAAGTAACTGGACTAGCCCTAAACTAAAAACACCAAAAAAAGACAAGTAAAATGACAATCCCTAAAGTAAAAACACCAAAAAAAATACAAGTAACTTGACAAGCCCTAAAGTAAGTTCAAATTGACTAGCCCTAAAGTAAAAGGGCCCAAAAATTAAAGAATTCTTTTGACCATCCCTAAAGTAAGAGTTCCAAAAAAATACCAGTCTTTCAACCAGGCAAAAAATACAAGAAGTCATTTGACCAGCCCTAAAGTAAAAGTTCCAAAAAAATACAAGTCTTTTGACCAGCCCTAAAGTAAAAACACCAAAAAAAGACAAGTTCAACTTGTGTTAAGCTGATCCCATCCCAAGCTTAACATAAGTTAAGCTTGTGATGGAATCAGCCCAACACAAGTTGAAATGACTTAAAATTAAACTCTCATTCAAAACACTCAATATAATGATGTTAATTCAAAACAATCAACATAATGATGTTCAAAATGTGATAACCCTTTACATTAATACAACGTGTTAGCTGCATTATAATTAAAATTTATATGAAACCCAATGATGAAATGAAGTCAAATTCTATTACAATCTAGAATACATTGGAAGTTGATCTTTGAGATGATAAACCCAACCAGAGGCTTTTTTTGGAAATAAAGGAATGTGGTTTTGCTACAATGAGCTGGATTGGAATCATTTCTCCCTCAAGTACTGCTAGTACCCAGTGGTTATTGTTTACAAAGGAAATGAACATTGGATCTGATTGATCAGTAACACCATTTTCCATCGGAGTATAAGTATCATATGAATCCAATGAAATGAAACATATAGGTTTGGAATATGTGTCTGCTATGATTTGACCCATGTCTAATTTAGCCAGGCATTTTGAGGAGGGAATCTTTTCATTTATGTCTTCAAAATCAAGTCTTTGTTTAATATTTTCAACCTCCCTTGCACCACCAAGCATCTTAATGTAGCATGCTTTATGTTTCTCTAATGTTTCAATCATTTCCTTCCTAACTTCAAACCAACCATGTTCTTCATAAACAAGAGATTTAGCAATGACTCTAAATCGGCAATTCCCATCTCCAATTGGATCCCAAATCTCACCCAAGAACTAATGGAATTTCTTGGGTATTCAATTGGGGTATTTCAAGCTTGGGTCCTATCATGAAAACTAACTTAGGATTCATTTCTTTAATTAGATCAATTAAGTGAATACTCACCAAAGATGAGGTTCTGGTTGAGCTTTGCTGCACTTTCTCTTCCTCTGGAGAGGATTCTGATTCCAAATTAAGTGATCCTGATTCACTTTCAGTCTCTTCCTCTGAACTATGAAATTCAGATTCAGATTCTGCCAACTTTGACCAACACTTCATCATTAGTTAGTAACAAAGTTCTTTAAACCAAAAAAATGAACATATCCCAAAAGAAAAGACTTAAAATCTTTTTTCTTTTCTTGTTTGGAGCCCTTATAGTCCTTTTTCCCCCTTGAGTTGTTTTTCAACAAGCTCAAAACAAGATGGTTCTTGCCGCATATGTGTCAATTTTGGCCTGCACCTACTTGATTGTAAGACTTTAGGTTCAAGTCTTGGCTTTGATCTATATTTCTTAATCTTCTGAATGATATAATTCAATAGTCAACTTTGCTCATGATCTGGAGATTCCAAGATCATTGCATTCACTTTTTCACATAACTGAGGAATGCTTAGCATTTCATTGAGATTGCACTTGAAAGATTCAAAAGTATCAACCATTATTGAATTAGGAATCATTAATCAAAAAGAATTAATCACATAGTAATTTGAACAATCCACCTTGAACAATCCAACTTAAGCCAACTTACAGAACTAGAACTGCAAGGGTCATAGTACAACCTCCACTGAGGATGAACATCTTTGGGTATCATGGATCCTCTGAATGCTAGAAGATCACCTATTTGGTGGGAACAGGGTAAACCCATAGTCTTTGAGTATGACTTGGTGCACACTTTAACATCATGATCATGTTTGAATTTCTCAAATTGTTCCCTAATAAGATGAATTGCCTCTAAAGACAATTTGTAACCCAATGGTAACAGTTCAGGAGGAAGAACTGTCCCTAACTTAATTCAGGAGTTATAAAGTGATGCATGAACCAATTTAATTTGATTTGAAACTGTTCTGCCAAGGCTTTTCCCAACATCCAACAGGTTTCCCAAAGAGTTTGCAAGGAATTTTTTGAGAGTTTCATGGGCCACTTCAACCCAAGATGTTGTTTTTTTTTTTACAAAATTTGGGTTTATACAAGTCCACGCTGTTACAAAAGTCTCTTTGATAGGGAAAATTTTATTTTCCATATACTCAAGTACATCCTCATAGTCTTTCAAGAAACACTATACAAGTCAAAAGGTCAGAACCCAAAACTATGAAGAATAAGAAGCAGTTATTTGTACCTACTCTGAGTTCTGCATCATTGAACTCCGCCTCCTCCTTGGTCTTTGAGGCCCCATACTTTTCCCACAGAGTCATAAAGCTTTTCCATCCTTCAACTTCATTAACAAAGCGGGCTTTACAGTTTGCTTCCATGTTTTTAGACAAGTGCCAAGTGCAAAATTGTCTTGATTAATCTGGGAAACTAGATTCAATTGCATGAATCACGGCTTTTTCACAGTCCATCATAAAGAATTTTGGAAGTCTCTCAGGATCATAAGCCAACTCCTTTAATGCGTTTACAGACCAACTGTAGAACTCAAATGTTTCTTTTGTTTTAAAAACAAGAGCTCTTGTGAAAGTTTTCTGATTGGCTGTCATTCCTAGAACATGCAATAGTGGGGTTTGTACTTATTTGTCTTATCATTACAATCCAACATAGCAATATGATGGAATTGGTTTGAAAGCTTTAATGCCTTGGGATGGGCTAAGTACAGGGCCTCCATGTGACCCTCTCCACTGAACTTTGAGTGGTAAATCCAACTTTTTTCTTCAAGCTGTTCATAGAGTACCTCCATAACACTTTTCCCTTTTAGTTCTGAAAGCGTTACCTTCTGCTTAGTGTTGTAGATTGTTTGGTCATCAACATAATCCCCCTCATCAATCTTGCTCAATTTTCTCTTAAGTTGTAATGTATTGAGCCCATCTTTCATGCCTTCCTTAGGTAGATCCAAGGCTTTCCAAGAGATTCTCCTCAGTTTAGAATGCACAGAGGGATTTTCAGATGGTTGATGGTTATGTTGGGTTTCTTTATAGGAGATTTGGCACAAGGTGTCTGCCTTTGTGTGGCTTGCATGGATTAAAAACTTGCACCCAACCTTCCTTGTGCGAGTTTGTCTAGACCGTTCAGTAAGAAGTTGTCCTGAATAGGAACCATGGAAATCACAGGCCAAATAGGCATATTTATATTTCTTTGAGTTAAAAACCTTCAGAGCGTAACCATTCTTCATAGCCCATGTTTGAAAATAGTTTTGGGCCTCTTTGCTGGAAGGAAAAGTTCTCACAGGAGGTGGTTCAAGTGGATATGGCACCAATTCAATGGTTAGGTTTTTTAGTTTCATAGTTGCATGCACCCATTAGTTTCAATCAGATTAAATCCAGCAAAGGCCTCAGTAACATAAATTTTTACTCATGACCAGAGGTCAAATCCCACTGTGAAACATTTTGTTCCTCAATTGTCACCCTTGATGAGGATGCCATTGGGGCTTCCAATGTTTCACTACCCAATTTTTTTTTCTTTTTCCAAAGCTTTGTTGATGGCACCATCAATGTAGACCTTCCACGCAGCCATTTCAGAAGAAGGAGGGCTTGCCACTGTTCCCATGCAAAAAATGAAATGGTATACTTCAGTATTCAGTCCAACTTTCAATTGAACAAACAAAGTTTGCTCACGTTTGAGTTGAGAAAGAATTGTTTTCAGATTTTAATATGATTTCAATTTTCACTTTAATTTCACTTTTGGATTGCTAGGTGTAGAACAACAGTCCAAAAAAGTATGCGTTGATCCCAAATTTGGGTTGACAGAAGCCAAGTGTGGTCCAGGGGGTGCCCAAAATTCTGAAACAATTTCTGAGGTGTTGTGCATCCCCAAACACAGGGGTTTGAGCTGTGTATGGGGGTACACAGCTCCAAATTGCTATGTTTGGGGGATAAAAAGATCCTAAAAAACCCCCTGGGGTTTGCGTGTGTTTGAAACGGCCCTTTGTAGTTGTCTATGGGCCCTCACGGCTCATTTGAGCCATGTAGGCCCCTACACAACTCCCACATGACTAGAGTTGTGAATTTAACATCACCCAATGGTTAAAATTCTTATTTTTTCATTAATTACTGGATAAAATAAAATAATTGGGATTTCTCATTTATAATAAATTTCAATCTGGTGAAAATTCTATAAAAACATGGAGGTATGCAACCCATTTGGGGGACAGAAAGTAGAATAAGTGCTTGTAAATTTCCCTTGAGATAAGTGAGGAAGGCTTCAAACCTGAAGAGAAAGTCATCTTTTCCAATTGATTTTTTGTGCTACTTCAATTTTATCCTTTCATCAATGATGGAAACAAGAAGAAGTACTGCAAACCAAAAATAGGATGATTTCCAAAAATATCAGGATTGGTTCCATAATTTTTTATTCTTCAGCAATAGAAGGTTTGTTTTTGAAGATAAATCCAATGAAGGTCCACTTTTGGATATTGCTGAGTTGATAAATTTGGGGAAAATTTATCAAATGAAAAGAAAGAAATCAAATTTTTAATCACATAAATTTAAAAGTGAAAAATATTTTTGAATAATTTTGTGCCTTCTCACACTTTGCGTGGCAAGATTTTGGACACCATTTGTTGAAATTTATGAAGACCCAGGAATTGTTTGGCCAATGTGAAAATATTTCTGGTGCTTTATTTTCTTGAAATGAATAAAATGCATTTAGAAATTTAATTTCACAGGAGTTTCCTTTGTTTCCCATAAATTATATTTTGGTGTTTATTATCAGATGAAAAGGAATATCCAAAATTATTTGGTCTGCCAACAAGTAAAATATAATGTATCCTTCCAGGAAAGGAGTCAAGCAACTATTCTTGCATGGAAAATTCAATGCAGATTGAAATGAAACCAAAAAAAAACTTCAAGAAAGGCCATATGTATTCTAAGGAAAATAAAATCAAAATAAAAAAATATTTGTATAGTGGAGGACTTAAAAAATGTATCAAGCTTAGTTCTAAAAAATAAAAACATTGCCTTTATTTTTTTCTCAAAATAACACAAAGAAAATATTGAGAATCCAAGATTCTGAGCTATTTTTTAAATTTAATCAAATGGCCAACCATTTCTGGCACAAGAAATGGCTAAGTACAGTTTTTCCTTTGTTGTCTTATTGAAAAACCTTCTTATTTTCCTATTTATGAAAATAAAATTTGATTTTTTTCAAATATTTCTCTGCATGAAGTTCATGCTTTTTGGGAAATAAGCTTGTATTTGGGGTTTCCCCTCAATTACCAGATTTAACTCCAAGTTTAGCCTTTCAGACTCAATTTCTTCAATTTCAAACTGATACTCAACTAGTATCCAAATTCAACAAAGTTATGAGCATAATTTTTCATAAAAGATTTTCTCATTTTATTTATTTTATTAGTTGGATTTTTCTTGTCAATTATTTATTTAAAGACTCAAAATCTGGAAGTATTTATGGATTTTTGGGTTGATTTTGATGGAATTTGAAGTCATCTCCTTTCCATCTCACTTTTCTCAAGATGATTGTAGATAAAAGTGTCCATGGTGATAAGAAGATGAGGTGGGAGGCTGAATTGAATTAAGATTTGATTTTTTTAGAAAAGGATGAGCCCCTTTATAATAAGGGCAATGATAAATTGACAACTAAAATGAGTCATGTACACAACTCATTTGAGTTGTTTGGCATGCCACACAACCACATTCAAGCTCTGTAGCCTCCACATGACTTGAGTGTAGTTGTGCAGCCCTCACATGGCGGTCCGGTGCTCTGTGGCCTACAGCCCAACCACATTTGGGTTGTGTGGGGATCTACACAACTCTAATGTAGTTGTATTGCCATGCCACACAACTAAAAGTATTGTGGGCCAAGTAATAATAATAATAATAATAATAATAATAATAATAATAATAATAATAATAATAATAATAATAATAATAATAATAATAATAATAATAATAATAATAATAATAATAATAATAATAATAATAATAATAATAATAATAATAATAATAATAATAATAATAATAATAATAATAATAATAATAATAATAATAATAATAATAATAATAATAATAATAATAATAATAATAATAATAATAATAATAATAATAATAATAATAATAATAATAATAATAATAATAATAATAATAATAGTAATAATAATAATAATAATAATAATAATAATAATAATAATAATAATAATAATAATAATAATAATAATAATAATAATAATAATAATAATAATAATAATAATAATAATAATAATAATAATAATAATAATAATAATAATAATAATAATAATAATAATAAAAATCATAACAATAATAATAATGATAATAATAATCATAATAATAATAATAATGATAATAATAATGATAATAATAATAATAATAATAATAATAATAATAATAATAATAATAATAATAATAATAATAATAATAATAATAATAATAATAATAATAATAATAATAATAATAATAATAATAATAATAATAATAATAATAATAATAATAATAATAATAATAATAATAATAATAATAATAATAATAATAATAATAATAATAATAATAATAATAATAATAATAATAATAATAATAATAATAATAATAATAATAATAATAATAATAATAATAATAATAATAATAATAATAATAATAATAATAATAATAATAATAATAATAATAATAATAATAATAATAATAATAATAATAATAATAATAATAATAATAATAATAATAATAATAATAATAATAATAATAATAATAATAATAATAATAATAATAATAATAATAATAATAATAATAATAATAATAATAATAATAATAATAATAATAATAATAATAATAATAATAATAATAATAATAATAATAATAATAATAATAATAATAATAATAATAATAATAATAATAATAATAATAATAATAATAATAATAATAATAATAATAATAATAATAATAATAATAATAATAATAATAATAATAATAATAATAATAATAATAATAATCATAATAATAATAATAATCATAATAATAATAATAATAATAATAATAATAATAATAATAATAATAATAATAATAATAATAATAATAATAATAATAATAATAATAATAATAATAATAATAATAATAATAATAATAATAATAATAATAATAATAATAATAATAATAATAATAATAATAATAATAATAATAATAATAATAATAATAATAATAATAATAATAATAATAATAATAATAATAATAATAATAATAATAATAATAATAATAATAATAATAATAATAATAATAATAATAATAATAATAATAATAATAATAATAATAATAATAATAATAATAATAATAATAATAATAATAATAATAATAATAATAATAATAATAATAATAATAATAATAATAATAATAATAATAATAATAATAATAATAATAATAATAATAATAATAATAATAATAATAATAATAATAATAATAATAATAATAATAATAATAATAATAATAATAATAATAATAATAATAATAATAATAATAATAATAATAATAATAATAATAATAATAATAATAATAATAATAATAATAATAATAATAATAATAATAATAATAATAATAATAATAATAATAATAATAATAATAATAATAATAATAATAATAATAATAATAATAATAATAATAATAATAATAATAATAATAATAATAATAATAATAATAATAATAATAATAATAATAATAATAATAATAATAATAATAATAATAATAATAATAATAATAATAATAATAATAATAATAATAATAATAATAATAATAATAATAATAATAATAATAATAATAATAATAATAATAATAATAATAATAATAATAATAATAATAATAATAATAATAATAATAATAATAATAATAATAATAATAATAATAATAATAATAATAATAATAATAATAATAATAATAATAATAATAATAATAATAATAATAATAATAATAATAATAATAATAATAATAATAATAATAATAATAATAATAATAATAATAATAATAATAATAATAATAATAATAATAATAATAATAATAATAATAATAATAATAATAATAATAATAATAATAATAATAATAATAATAATAATAATAATAATAATAATAATAATAATAATAATAATAATAATAATAATAATAATAATAATAATAATAATAATAATAATAATAATAATAATAATAATAATAATAATAATAATAATAATAATAATAATAATAATAATAATAATAATAATAATAATAATAATAATAATAAGGGCACTGATCAATTCACAAATCAAATGATTTGTGTACAAAACTCTTTCAGATTGTGTGGCACAGCAACACAACTACATTAGAGTGGTGTAGGGCCCCAAAAAACTATAGTGTAGTTGTGCATCCCCAATACAGCAGTCTGGTGCTGTGTGGCCTACAATCCAACCACATTTGGTCCATGTGGGGCCCTACACGGCTCTAATGTAGTTGTGTTGATGTGCCACACAACTACAAGTCTCGTGGGCTTCCCCCCAAAAAAATTATGATAATTATAATAAACTAAATAAAAATACAGTAAAAACAGAAATCACCCAAAAAAATTGAAAAATATTGATTTTTTGGTTAAAAAACAAAAAAAAATAAGAAATAAAATAAAAATATGAACAAAAAAAAACTGAAGAAAACAAACCCAAAAAAATACAAGTTCAACTTGAATAGCCCTAAAGTTAAAACACCAAAAAAATACAAGTTCAATTTGACTAGCCCTAAATTAAAAGTGCCAAAAAATGCAAGTTTAACTTGTGAATAGCCCTAAAGTTAAAGTGCCAAAGAATACAAGTTTTTTTTCCAGCCAAGTAAAAACACCAAAAAAAATTTCAAGTTGTGTTAAGCTGATCCCATCAAAAGCAGTGAAAATAATCCTTATGATGGGATCAGCCCAAAACAAATTGAACTGACTTAACAATAAAATCTCATTCAAAACACTCATCATAATGATGTTAACTCAAAACACTCAACGTAATGATGTTCAAAATTTTATAACTCTTTATATTAATAGCATTGCAAGATCAGAATCAGAAAACAAACCCAAATGATGAAATCAATCTATAAGTTAGAATAAAACTCAAGTTGATCTTTGAGGTGATCAACCCAACAAGCTGCTTTTTTAGAATTCATGAAACATGGTTTGGAAACTATGGATGGGATTGGAATCAAATCTCCCTTAAGAACAAGCTGGACCCAATGGTTATTGTTAAAAAAGAAAATGAACATAGGATCTGATTGTTCTTTTACACTCATTTTCATAGGAGTAAAAGTACAACATGATTCCAATGAAATGAAACATATTGGTCTTCCATTAGTATCTGCTATTATTTGACCAATGTCAAGCTTTGAAATCCAATTTGAAGAGGGAATCTTTTCATTGATTTCATTAAAATAAAGTATTTTTTCTTCCTTTTCAACATCTTTAATGCCACCAAGAATCTTAGCATAGCACTTCTTATTTTTCCTCATTTTTTCAAGCATTTCTTTTCTTACTTGAAACCATTAAATCTCATCATATCCAATTGATTTAGAAATAAATCTAAATAAACAGTTCCCATCACCAACCAGATCCCAAACCCCACCCCAGAACTTATGTAAGTCCTCAGGTATTTGATTGAGGTAATCCACTTCCTAAAATAAAAAATTAGTTAGCCACATCTCATAAAAGGAATCACCACTCACCAAAGATGAGCTTCTGTTTGAATCCTCCATTGGGTCTGTTTCATCCTTTGAAAAGGAATTTGATCCCAACAGCACCAAAACCAATGAAATTTCAGTCTCTTCCACTGAACTATGAAATTCAGATGAAGAGCCATCCTTGCACTACCAAAATAATGACCCCATTAGTTCTAGTTCATTAAACCATAAAAATGAACATTTCTCAAAATCAAAGACTTACTATCTTTGGTCTTTCTGATCCCCTTTTGAGTTTTTCTGCAGTCTCATCCTCTGAAATAAGAGATTTGGATGAAGACCCATCCTTGCATTTCAGAAATCATTTTCCCATCAGTTCATTAAACCCAAAAAATGAAAAGACTTAAAATATTTCATCTTTTATTATTTGGTTCCCTTCTAATTCTCTTTTCCCGCTTAATTAAAAAGGTTCAAATTGAGAAGGATCATGCCAGGTATCTTTCAATTTTGGACGGCCTCCGCTTTATTGCAAGACTTTGGGTTCAAGTCTTGGCTTTGATTGATAATTTGCCATCTCCTTCATCAAGTGCTTCAACAGCCCGCAATAATCTTTTTGAGGATGAGAAAATATCATTTCATTGAGCTTCTCATGTAAGTGAGAATTGTTGAGAAGTTTATCAACATTGAACTTTTAAAATTCAAAAGGATCAAATATTAGTAAAGTAGGAATCATCATTCAAAAAGCATTAATCACAAAGTGATTTGAACAATCCAAAAATCCGACTGAAACCAACTTAAAGAACTAGAAATTCAAGGGTTATAATCAAACCTCCACTGAGGATGAACATCCTCAAGCAAAACGGATCCTCTTGAACCTAGTAGGTCACATATTTGGTGGGAAAAGGGCAAACCCATAGTCATTGAGTATCACCAGGGCCAAAATGGGGACTCTGGATGGCCAGTGACTTCATGTAACCATCCAGTCCCATTTTCTGGCCAATTGAATCCCTTTATGGGAAACTTCTCTTCACCAATGAGTATTCTTGAGTTCACCTCAGTTTACATCAAAAAGAAAATATGATTCACCTTGTATTCACCATGGTGGAAAATGAATGTCACTTGTAATTCCCCAAGGAAAAAACCTGAATTCACTTGAGCGTTCACATTGATTCAACTGGGACTCACTTGAAATTCCTTATGGAATAAAAATTTCCAATTAAAGATTGTATATTTTGATATCCCAGCTACAATTTCAGTGATCAATATTTTCCACAATGCAATGACAGCTTCATTCTGATTAATTCCAGTATTCATAAAAAAATTATTTTACAGTTTATTTCATATCACTTTTATGTAACACTACCACTTCTATAGTAAAAATTTCATTGGTGTTTTTCCAGTCTTTCAGCTGTGTTTCACATCTGGTTGCATTACTGAAAAATCAGCTCCAAATCAATTTTAGTTTATCCTTCCCAATTGGACCCTACTCCCCCAGCCGGGTAAAACCATCAACGTTCCACTGTCCAAGAAAAAAAAAAAGAAAGAAAAGTCAAACCAAGGAGGGAAATCTGCCAAGATAAACAATAGAAGGTGTATCCTAAACCCAGAATTGAGGTTGAATTGTATCAGCAATAGGAGCGTCATCCTTGTTGTCGAGTTACTCAGCTTTTTTTTTCCATTTTTTCCCCCGGGAATCTTGCCATGGACCATTGGTCTTGTCCAGCAAGTATTGATCCTAATTCAAATCAATGGGATGAAGAAGAGGATTGAATCAAGGTTGATGCTGAAGGTGAGTGAGGGTGTCAAGGTGAAGCTGGAGAGAGAGTTAGACGCCTTGAGTGATCTTCACGATCTTGATGACATGTGGTTGCTTGATTTGACATCAAGAGAGTCACCCAATCCGGCTCCTACTGGATGTTCTTCCACTCTTTGATTGTTTCCCCTTCATCCATGACTCCCATCCTCCCGCTTGCTCAAAAACTGGGAGGGTTCTTCAATCATCAGTCAAATTAGGATCAGGCTTGTGACCAATTTGGGGTGTTAGCCTCCCGGGTTTTGAAACCTATATCAATTGTCTTTCTCTCTTGTGCATCAATGATCTCTTTAGATCTTCCAAAACTCATTACAGGATACTTTCTACTGCTATCTACACATTTTTGAAGGGAACTGCCCAAGGTTGGAATGGGATGTTCAGGACTGCCTCTGCACAAAGTTGTGAAATTCTTGCATGCTCTCACTTTCCACATTACCACAAACTTGGTGTTTTTTTTTTTTTTTTTGATCTCAATTTCTGACTACTCAATTGATTCAAAAAAAAAAATTAAACAATTAAACAAACATGGTAAGTGATTATTATTATTATTGATTTATGGGTTCTCATTTTTGATATATATAGTCTTCTTTTTAGAAATCTATTGATTCAGAAGATCAAGGGTGATGGTCAAACCACATCAGAGGAGGAGGGTCAAAAGTGCAAGGATCAGAATTGATTTTAGAATGATGTCAATGGACCTGAACTCCAATTCAACCTCAGAATACAAAAAGATCAGATGCTTAAAGTCCTTCAATCAATCAATGTGTGTGTGTTTTTTTTGCAGCAGTTTCCACAACTCCCAACCTATCACTTTCAAAATTCTCATCACCATCTTCTTACCAAGCCACCATCAACATCAACATCAAACCAATGGTTTTGAATCCCGTTTTTTTTTTAAGAAAAAGAATCTCTTCAAGAGACTTCATCTTTCTTTTCTTCAACATCATTCCCCTTTGCAATCCTCACTCTCTCACTCACACCCTCTTTAACAAGAACAAAAAAATATTGATGGTACTGGATTTTTCAATTTTTTCAATTTTTTTCAATTTTTTTTCCTCCAGCGTATTTTATTGGAGTTTTATGCTTGATTTGATATTTTTTCCAAAAATTTAAATTGTGTTGTTAAGTAGAGAGTACATACAGACGTTCAAACAATCTAAATCCCAAGAACAGAAAATGAATAATACATGCCTTTTATTATTTATTTTTTTTGAACGATCAAATTTAGCCTTGAAAGAGAAGCCCAAGCATGAATGGACCGATTTAAGGTCAATTGGTCCCATTATTCTTATCTAGCCACCGTACGTACGTACGTACACTTAGAAATCCCTTCCTTCAACCCTTGAGTTTCTTCACCTCACTACCAGTGGAGTCGTCGATTGTCTTCATTCGGATTTGATTTTGATCAACAAAACTTTTTTTCTTTGACCACTTCTACCTCGATCCTCATGGCTGCTCGGACACTTACCCACCTGTTTCAATCCGCAATTGAGGGCAAGACCATTCGTCAAATCAGTTCATTCATCAGCCGGTTTAGAGGATTCATCTTTGCACACCTTGTCACTATTACTATTGTGATTATGGTGATTGTGATCATCATCATCATCAGATATGATCAAGTGACCACAATCTTGGGCTACGGCAATCTTGGTGGTTGTTTTGCCCTTTTGAACACTGTAGGTTGTCTTTTGTTTCTTGGGTTCTTTGAAATTAGTCTTCAAGTTTGAATTGGACGTTTGCTTGCTTTTTGGAGCAGATACCAAAGGAATAATGATTTTGAAGTGGTTTGGAATCTGATTTTCGGAGGACCAAGGCTTGTACACGGTCATGATAGTGTCACGGTACCGTTCCAAGTCGCGAGATTTGGTTCCAAGCATGATATAGCTGTTGACCGTGTAAGCAGCTTTGGTCAAGCGGGAGTGGTAGACACAATTTCTCAATCTTCAGACAACTCTCGCCAAAATCAAGGAAAAACAAGGCTTGATTTGACGTACTAGCGACAAACTGTTCCGCCAGGTAACCTTGCAAAATTAGGTGAAGGATTAAGTTTTCCAATTGCTTTGGATGAAAACAAGGGCAATCAAAATAATGAAGAAAAAAACGATGAAGTATTGGGCAGTTAAGCGTTCTCATTCTTCATTTTTAGCATGCTGTCTTTAAGAAGATCAGCCAACCTCTTTAGTGAGTGCAATCTTATTTCAATTCAGTTTTGTCTAGTCCCACTACCTTGGGAGCTAGATGGGTTGGTGAATCATTGAAATCTTGGTCAACTTGGCGGGTTTGAATGATTTGAATGATTGAAGGCCCAACGCCACGCATCAAATCCCCTAGTTGGATCATTGTTATTTGGCCATTCATTCTAGTTATGTAAACAACAACGTGGCAGATGTGACAAGCTTGTATTGTCAAGTCATCGTATAGGATTTGAGAAGGATCTTGTTTGCAATCATCACAATTTTTACAGGGCTCAGGAGAGAAAGGTAGAGGATTGCCAGAGTCGCAAGTTGAGCGGGAGGTTTTGAAATAGTCGGCAAAGAGGGTACTACGACAGCATTCCACTTCGACAGCGTATCGGGCCATAGAGTAAACTGCAGGGGGTGGCAAGACACCACGTCAAAAAACTGGGTTGTGACCAAGATGTCAAAGAATATGAAGGCCTATATGTTTCGTGATCCCATCAGTCTTGGAGGCAACCATTCCAGAGAGTGGGATAAGATCACTTGTTTTCCAAAAGAGCAAACAGTCCAAAACATGCCCATCACGTCCAGCACAACCTGATTCTTGATAATAACCTTCAGTACTTTTTGGAAGCGTATGATGGATCACAAAGCAAACATGAGGAGCGTTGATACCTAAACTAAGAGAGACAATAAGCGGGCCTTGACACCTATCTGAATCAAAGGAAGACGGTTTGGATTACTTGAACTCGTCTTACCCATCCCAAGTGGATTCTATGTATTTGCTTATGTGGGACTGATGGAAGGACTCAGACGCAAAGCATCAGCGTGAGCAGTGGTCAGACCTCCAAGTTGCACCAAAATCCTCCTGTTTGGATGCATGCATCCAAACACTAACATTTTCATGCAACTTCCATGCTTTAATCCAAGTTGCACCAAAATCCTCCTGTTCGGATGCATGCATCCAAACACTAACATTTTCATGCAACTTCCATGCTTTAATCCAAGTTGCACCAAAATCCTCCTGTTCGGATGCATGCATCCGAACACTAACATTTTCATGCAACGTCCATGCTTTAATCCAAGTTGCACCAAAATCCTCCTGTTTGGATGCATGCATCCAAACACTAACATTTTCATGTAACTTCCATGCTTTAATCCAAGTTTCACCAAAATCCTCCTGTTTGGATGCATGCATTGTAGCATGATGAGACGTGTTGAAATACACTTTGGTGAGGATGTAGCACAGTGAGGAGTGTTGAAATCCACTTCAGTGGGAGTGTAGAAGGGTGATGTGTGTTCAAAATTAGGTCAGGAGTGTTGATATCCACTTTGATGAGAGTTTAGCAGGGTGAGGCCTGTTGAAAATTGGGTAACAATTCTTCAAATTCACTTTTGTCAGGGTTGGAATGGTGATTAGTGTTAGAAATTGGGTAACAATTGTTCAAATTCAGTTTGGTGAGGGTGTGCAGGGTGAGGAGTGTTGAAGTCCACTTGGGTGAGGGTGTAGCAGGTTGAGGTGTGTTCCAAATCAAGTGAGAAATGTTCAAAAGTTGGTGAGGTTTGTTCAAAATTGAGTGTGGTTTTCAAAGCATTGAGTGAAGTGTGGTTTAATCATTTACATATACCGGTGTTGTGTAATTTAACCTTGTAGGTGGGGCTCAATTCACCTAGACCACACTTGGGTTCTGTCAGCCCAAATTTTCATGCCTGGCCTACTATATGGGAGTGCACATCACTGCACTGGCAACGGTGAAACTACAACCACATAAGAGTGTAGTCCCTCCTCTGCCCACCCTCTCATGTGGATGAAATACACACTATGATGAGTCTGTAAAGTAACTTCACTCTTTTTATAAGAAACAAGTTTCTTGTATCAAATAAATGTTTAAGATATTGTCAAACAAAGATTGTTGGGGAGTTGCTCTGGTCAATATGAATTGGCCTTTGCATACTGGAGACATTGGTTCACATGCGCAAATGAGTCCATTAAGGAAACCGTGCAATGTGTGGGCTTTTGTTGTTGATAGTGATTGTTTCTTTGGGCTGTGGCCGCGCCATGCTCAATGGGAATTCCTTCCTACATCTGATTTGAAGTCAAATAGGCTTGAATCAAAAATTAATGCAGACAGGAAATGGCATAAATATGTTACAGGGGGGCATTTTGAATTTGTACAAATGATTTTTTAAGGCTTTGACTGAAAATCCAAGCTTTTAGCCTTTGAACATAGGTTCAAATTGGATTGGTTTTAGTGACAGAAATAGAAGGGTTTTTTTTGAGATTATGAGTAAAGAGAATCTTCTGAAAAAAGATATCCCCACCAGGATGATACATATTTTAGTGCAGAAATCCAACTATATAAAACATGTGGATCAAACAATGAATGCAAAATAAAGGCAACTAAGGCAGCTCCTCAGGTGAGTATTGAGAAAGCATACAATAAACCCTGAAAAGAGAAAGCTATTTAAAATCAATGATTGTTGTGGTTTAAACACATTAGCACCTTTTATGCAGAAAATTGATTGATATGAAGTAAATGGAACACAATAACCCCATCTAGGATGGGAGAATGAGGAAGAATAAATTTTATCTTAGAAAGGAAGATTTACCACCACATGCCTTGACAGTTGTTGAGGAGTTTGTTGAAATGAGTCAGTGCTCTAAACTGAATTGGAGATTTGCCTTGCTTTTCTTCTGGAAGTCTCTGCCTGGCTGTCTTGTTTTATCCTAGTATGATTCTTCTTCCCATTACTGTTTACAAGTGCCACCTTGTGTTTGTTTCAACCCTCCATGTGAGACATTTTGGGAGATATCTATTCAAATTCTGCATTTCCTGGCAGAGATATCCATGTTTTTTACATGGAATAAATATTTGAAGAATGAAACAAAAGGCTTTCCTGTAAAACCGTATCCATAAAAGCTTTTAAAATATTTGAGTGAACTGTGAGTTTATTTGAGGTTTTTCCCTTGTGAAATTATATGAGGGAGATCTGTGCATTGAAAAATACTCCTGGGTCATTCAAAATCCCTTGATTTCTATGGCATTCATGTGCTAAATTAAGGTTTTTTTACCAGGTACAAAGCCCATGTTGCCAGCTCTGAGATGGGTTAGCTAACTCCAAGGATTAGCTTGAAGATGGGATCCTTGGACAATGCGTGATTGCACTTTTTTACCCACAAGTAAAGTGGGGCCTGTGCCCCAGGTGCACCAGCAAAAAGAAAGTGAACTGTGAGCTGATTTGAAGTGATTCCCTGGTGAATTCATAGTGACACTGGCGGAAACTTTTTGTTACATTTATTTTTGGTGAAATGCTGGGAAGAGTGTAACACTCATCTCTGAACAGAAAATTCCTTTGGATTTTGCTATAACTTGCTTTATTTTTTTCTCTGTTCATTTATATATTTTTTTGTTGGGATAAAGTCAGCACCAATTTAATTTGGCATGGGGAGGGCATTTATGTTTTCATGTATGGATACTCACATCTGTTACATAGAATCTTGATGGCCTGCAATCTTGGCCTTGGAAAAAATGCCAACTGTTTGTAGGAGATGCGGAGCTTTGTGAAATTATAATTTTCAAGCTGTGAAAATTGAGAATTGCAAAAACTGAAAACGGTTTATAACCATTTTGATTTTTCCAACAAACAAACTTCCTTTACAAATCAATTTCCCTGTAAAAAAATCAACATGTTTCACAAAATTTTTTTTTTCCAGAAATAGTTCTTGTTTTATCTTGGTGGAAATGGCAGAATTAAAAGTTCATGATTTGGGAAATACAGATGAATTCCAATTTCCAAAAAGGTGAAATCAAGGTGATTCTCATTTTCAGCAGCAGTGAAATCTTCTGGACTTTTGTTTTCCATAAAGGTGAAACCCACAAGAAATATTGTGTACAGCATTGTGAAAAATTGAATCAATCATTGTGAATTCATGGGGAATGTTTTGATACTTATGGGGGACAAAAGTGGCCACAAAAGTGACTTCATGTCACTGGTCAGCCAGAGACCCCAATTTGGCCCTGGTGTATGACTTGGTGCACACTTCCCCATGATGGTTCCGCTTTAATCTCTCTAGTTGATCCACAACAAGTTTGATTGCCTGTAAAGACACCTTGTATCCCAATGTTAACAGTTCAGTATAAAGAACTATTCCAATCTTTATTCAAGAGTTTTAAAGGTGCCTGAACCAACCTCATTTGATTGGACACTGTTCCCTCTAGGTTTTGCCAAACATACAAAATGTTTCACAAAATATTTTCAAGGAATTATTTGAGAGTAGCATGGGCCCCTTCAACTCAAGACATTGTTTTATTTCCAGATTCAGGGTTTTTGCAAGTCTAAGCTGTTAAAAATGTCTCTTTGATACAGAAGATATTATGATCCATATACTCAATTACATCCTCACGGCATTCCAAGAAAAACTTTATACAAGTCATAATGTAAGCAACCCAAAACTAGGAAGATTAAAAGTAGATGATGTGATTTGGCACTTACTCTAATTTGCGCATCATTGAACTCTGCCTCCTCCTTAGTTTTTGAGGCCCCATACTTAGCCCACAGAGACATAAAGCTTTGCAACCCTTCAACTTCATTATTAAAGCTCACTTTACAGTTTTCTTGTATTTTTTTTAGACAAGTGCAATTGACAACACTTTCTTGTAGAATTAGGGAAAATTTGTTCTAGAGCCCAGATCAAAGATTTTCACGGTCCATCACAAAGAATTTGGGAAGTCTCTCAGGATAATAACAAAATCCTTTAGCACATTGAAAGACCAAATGTAGAACTCAAACTTTTCTCTTGTTATTCTGGTTGGCTGTAATTCCTACAACATGAAATAGGGGGATGTTGTATTTCTTTGTTTTAAAAGTACAATCCATCATAGATATATGATGGAATTGTTTGAAAAGCTTTAATGACTCTGGGTGAGCCAATAATAGGGCCTCCAAGTGACCCTCTCCACTAAATTTTGCTTGATGAACCTAACCTGAATCACCAAGTTGTTCAAAGAGGACCTCCATAAATATTTTCCCCTTTAGTTCTGCTAGGTTTGTTTACCTTGTGCTTAGTGTTATAGATTGCTTTTTCATCAACATATTTGCCACCATCAATCTTTCTCAATTTTCTTTTAAGTTGGATTTTAATGAGCCAATCTTTCATGCCTTCTTTTAGATTGTCTAAGGATAACCCAGAGATTCTCCTCAGGTGAGGATGCACTGAGGGGTGTGGAGATGGTTCATGGTTATTTTGATCATTTCTGTAGTAGATTTGCCACAAGGGTTCTGCATTTGTGTGAATTTCATGGATTAAAAACTTGCATCCAACCTTCCTTGTGTGAGCTTGCCTTTACCCTTTGGTGAGAAATTGCCCAGAGTACAAACCATGTCTATCACAGGATAAAGCCACATATTTATCATGCCTTGAGTTGAAAAATGTTAAAGCGTAAAAATCCTTCATTTCCCATTTTTGAAAATAGTTTTGTGCCTCTCACCTAGTAGGAAAAGCTCTCACAGGAGGTGGGGCAAGTGGGTCTGTCATAGGTATGCCATATTCAAGTTTTCATAGTTCAGTTTCCATTAAATTAAATCAGCCAAAGACCAGAGTAACATAAATGTTACTCACCACCAGAGTTCATGTCAATTTGTGGAACATTTTTTTCCTTGATTTTCATCCTCAATGAGGATGCAATTAGGGATTAAAATGTTTAATTACCCAAATCCTTTTTTTCCTCAGCTTTGTTCATGGAACTATCAATGTAGTCCTTCAACTCAGCCATGTTACAAAAAGGAGGGCTTGCCACTTTTCCCATAATGCAAAAAAAATGCAATGCTACTTGAGTATTCAATCTGTTAAAATGTGGATGCACTCAGGTAATGTGCATGGGAGTGTGTAATTCAAATGGGATGCAAAAATGGGCCTCCACGGCCCATTGGACATCACGTGGGCCACATGGGCCTATGTGGGTGTTATTGGTTTTGGGCATTTGGGCGCCAAAACACGTTTTTATAGTCTTTTGGGATAAGGCCCCCCCCCCAGGGTGGATGGGCCACCCAAGCCAGATGGGCTTATTTGGGAATAAAAGGGCCCAAGCTTTATTATGGACATACTTGGCCAGACAGGCTGGCCTGCCAAAGTATGTAATTCTCACAATTTGGGCTTGGGGCGGCCCATTGGGGCTGCCGCCCCTGTCGCGGCCCGCTAGGGGCCGCCGTCCATGTTGCAGACCGCTCGGGCGTCGCAGTCCGTTTGGGGCCGCCTGTGTTCCTTGGTACGGCCCACATGGGGCCCAACGGCCCGCGCAGGGCTGTCGCGCGGCCAAGGGATCCCGCGCGGGCCCTGCTGGTCGCGCCCGGTGACCAGTGCCGCGGAGCCGGGGCTTGCGGCCCCAGCTAGCTCCCCCTCCCCTTGCTTGCTGTTGCAAGGGGGACGGGGGCAAGCTGGCTGGGTTGAACCAGCCAGCAACCAACCGCGACAGTGCGGTCGGTCAGGGCAGGGGGGACCTGACCACCCCCTTGCCCAAGGAGGTGGCGGCGCTGGCCGCAAGGGTAGCTACCGGCAGGTGAGGGGGAATTCATCACCCCCCCCCCACCATAGATTGTTTGAGGCAACCAAGCAGGGCAGGGGTGCTCTCCCCCCCCCCCCTTTACCAAGGGGGAGGAGCAATGGGCCTGGGGGGACCTGATCACCTCCCAGGCCAACTTACTTGACGACGCCCTGGGGGTATCAACCCCCAGGGCCCCTGGTGAGGGGATTTGACCGCCCCCACCAGGGATTTGAGAGAAAGAGGGGGGGGGACAGCATGTCTGCTGTTCACACCCCCCATGTGAGGCTGAGACCGGACCCAGGTGTGCCCGGGGTCCCATCTGGCCCATTTGAGGGGCCAGGGGCTGGCTGCATGAGGCAACCAGCCCGTAAACAAGGCAATGAGGTCATCATGGCTGGTTGTAACGGACAACCAGCCAAGGGGATTGAACAGTTAAGGGGCTGGTTCAGCCCCATTGAGGTGGAAACACCAGAAATAACCGGAATAGGCAGTTGTAAGACTACAGGGACTGATGCCATGTGGGCTGATGTAGTCAAAACCAAGTAACAAGGCCAGTGGAGCCTGTAGAGCTCTTTTGGGGCGGAAAATTTGCCTTTTGTCTTGTTGTATCATGGGCTCACAAGAGGCCAATCTTTTGTACTTAAGGAGCTCTTCTCCCTGCTGTTTTCCATCCATTCATTCATCATTCCAATCAAATTCATCCAACATATTTCCCCATTGTGAGAGCCCCATTAGCCAATATTGACACCCAGTGTCCAGCATTTCTTTTGCTTTAAATACTGCTCATTTTCCTAAGCTAATTTCTGGCCATAATTCTAACACAATCCAACTTTTAATTGAACAAATATCAAGTTTGCTCACATTTGGGTTGAGAAAAAATATCAATTTTGTGGGACATTTGTTTGGAGTTGCCTATAGTGTCACTTAAATTTCACTTGATTTTGTTTTATTTTACTTTAAATTCACTTTAGTGTCATGTGGGGATCCATAGGTGTGGTCCAACAGTCCCACGTAGTATGCATTCATCCAAAAATTGGGTTCATGGAACCCAAATGTGGTCCAGGGGGTGCCAAACATTTTGGCATGACCCCTGGCCACCCTTCAAAATCGCCATGAACAGGGGTAAATGACCCAAAAACCCTTTTTATGGGCCAAAAACACTGTTTATGGGGGGTATATACCCCCTGGGGTTGGGCGTGTTTGAGGCAACCCCTTGGAAGCGTGTAGATGTGTGTTTTGGCCCGCATGCGCATATGGGCCCCCACGCGCGTATGGGCCCCCACGCGTCCATTGGGACGCGTAGAGCCCCTCATAACTCCCACACAACTGGGAGTTGTGAATTTATTGTCAACCAACCCTAATAATACACTAAATAAAAATAAAATAAAAACAGAAATCACCCAAAAAATTGAAAAATATTGATTTGGGTAACGTTAAATTCACAGCTCCAGTCCTGTGGGAGCCATGTAGGGCTCCATATTTATTATTATTTATTATTATTTATTATTCTTTATTATTCTTTATTATTCTTTATTATTCTTTATTATTCTTTATTATTCTTTATTATTCTTTATTATTATTTATTATTATTTATTATTCATTATTATTTCTTACCTATTATCTATTATCTATTATTTATTATTTATTATTTATTATTTATTATTTATTATTTATTATTTATTATTCATTATTTATTATTTATTATTTATTATTTATTATTTATTATTTATTATTTATTATTTATTATTTATTATTTATTATTTATTATTTATTATTTATTATTTATTATTTATTATTTATTATTTATTATTTATTATTTATTATTTATTATTTATTATTTATTATTTATTATTTATTATTTATTATTTATTATTTATTATTTATTATTTATTATTTATTATTTATTATTTATTATTTATTATTTATTATTTATTATTTATTATTTATTATTTATTATTTATTATTTATTATTTATTATTTATTATTTATTATTTATTATTTATTATTTATTATTTATTATTTATTATTTATTATTTATTATTTAATATTTATTATTTATTATTTATTATTTATTATTTATTATTTATTATTTATTATTTATTATTTATTATTTATTATTTATTATTTATTATTTATTATTTATTATTTATTATTTATTATTTATTATTTATTATTTATTATTTATTATTTATTATTTATTATTTATTATTTATTATTTATTATTTATTATTTATTATTTATTATTTATTATTTATTATTTATTATTTATTATTTATTATTTATTATTTATTATTTATTATTTATTATTTATTATTTATTATTTATTATTTATTATTTATTATTTATTATTTATTATTTATTATTTATTATTTATTATTTATTATTTATTATTTATTATTTATTATTTATTATTTATTATTTATTATTTATTATTTATTATTTATTATTTATTATTTATTATTTATTATTTATTATTTATTATTTATTATTTATTATTTATTATTTATTATTTATTATTTATTATTTATTATTTATTATTTATTATTTATTATTTATTATTTATTATTTATTATTTATTATTTATTATTTATTATTTATTATTTATTATTTATTATTTATTATTTATTATTTATTATTTATTATTTATTATTTATTATTTATTATTTATTATTTATTATTTATTATTTATTATTTATTATTTATTATTTATTATTTATTATTTATTATTTATTATTTATTATTTATTATTTATTATTTATTATTTATTATTTATTATTTATTATTTATTATTTATTATTTATTATTTATTATTTATTATTTATTATTTATTATTTATTATTTATTATTTATTATTTATTATTTATTATTTATTATTTATTATTTATTATTTATTATTTATTATTTATTATTTATTATTTATTATTTATTATTTATTATTTATTATTTATTATTTATTATTTATTATTTATTATTTATTATTTATTATTTATTATTTATTATATAGTGGAGGCTACAAAACTTGATTTTAGTTGTTTAGCATGCCACACGGCCCATTTGAACCGCGTAGCATGACACATGGCCCATTTGAGTTGTGTAGCATGCCACACAGCTCATTTGAGTCATGTACATTGTTACACAGCCCATTGAGATGTGTAAACAGCTCAAAGAGTTGTGTACATGACTCAATGAGCCATGAATTTAACATTTCTCAATATATATATATATATTCTGTGCCACTAAGGGACCTCTTCCATTTTCTGTTTCTCCAACTTCTCCCTTTCCTAGTGGTCTAGCAAGGCCTCTCCAGGGTTTTCAAATCCTCACATCCTTGGTTCAACTCATCCTTGCAGTACTTGTGGCCCAATTCTTTTTGGCAAACTGCACGCAAATGGCCATTCCACTCCTCATCTCCATCACTTTCATCTATCAGCACCATCCCCTCGTCAAGTTTCCATCACCTTCATTGGAAGAAACAAAGACCGCCTCCAATCCCTCCATTTTTATTCCAATTGCTCAATCCCCCCTTCATCCAGTCAGCTTTCAGTGTCTCCAACAGGAATTGTTATCCCATCCCCATCCCTTTTGCCTTGTCACCCTTGGTTTTCTTACCTGACCAACCAGCAAGCAGTTGCTTGCGGCCATTGGTGCCGTCGCCTGGCAGCCCGGAAACGTCCATCACCAACTTTCCTCCAATTTTCCAACTGGTTATCCCATCCCAATTGGTCCACCTCAAGCCTTCTTTGATTGGCTCACCCAACCAACTAGCAAGCTGTTTATTTTGGCCATTGGAGCCAATGTCTGTCAATCTCATCTCCACCCAATCAATGCGCACCATCCTCTTGAAACTCCCACCTCTCTCCTTGGGACTAATGGTGATCTCCATCCACCTCCTCCCACAAACTTGCTCAATCCCCCCTTGAGTCTCCTTCATCCACCCCCAATCAAATCATCATCTGCCACCACTGTCACAACCTCTCATCCCCAAAGCTGCAGAAATTCATATGCTGCCCACTGCCTCCTTGAAATGGGCTAGTTGTCCTACTTTCAATCTATTTTTTTACTTGTCCTGATCATTCTGTTCCTATGGTTTGTTGTTTTTATTACTATGTTCTCCCTTCCATCTTTCATGTTAAAAAAAAATACTCTGCACACATCTATAGTTATCTCTTGTAAGTAGTCTACAGGGCCGCTTGCCCATAAAAGGAGGGGCTCTCCCCTGATATTTTCCCATCTGGCATGATATCCTATCTTCATCAGCACTATAAAAGATCAATAAAATCTGTGGAGCCCTTCCCCTTTATCCGAGAATCCTTATTCTGGGTATATCCATTATTTCCCATTGTTCTTTGAGCCTCCATACTCAAATCATTTATCAATTGTCTGTTGCCTTATCCATTATTACCAACCAATAGCTTGTCTGGCTTGAGAAGAATTCATTGAGTTGGATTCTTGATTGTTTTATACCACTTGTTGATCCTATTTTTGACAATAGTGTTCTGGTCATTCTTTTTGATCATCCTTCTGGAAAAAGTCACATTTGACTGAGAGGCTTCTTTAAGCTTGAAATCTGGAGTGTCAAACTTAACTTTATTTTGTTAAAAGCTGAATTCTTCCACGCTATAATTGAGTCCCTTGAGAAGTGCTGGGTTATTCTTTTTTGAATTTCTTACTGCTTTGCTACTAGAGCTTCATAAAACAAATTGCTTTGTTTTTTACAGCTAGCCACAGTTATCTGGTAACCTTCAAGCTATTGATTGCAGAGAGTTCTGCAGGTTCATTGAGAGCATGGAGGTTGGTTGGGATTGAGTTGGTCTTTCCTAATCTTCTGCTGAAGAGCAGAGTTATTAGCTTGTTGGCTTTTTTACTTAAAACTTCCTTGTTCTATTGAACTCTGAACAAACTTTAACTTTTTTTTTCAATTATTTTCCTGCATCATATTTCCTCAGATAGTGTTGTTCCATTGCGACTGACTACTATCAAATTCATCCCTTCCATTGATTCCATATTTACAAGGTTCTGGATCTTGATTCCAGTTACATTTAAATATTGTTTTAACGCTCAGGAGGGCAGCCCAAAGATCACCTTTCCCCTCCACATAACTGCCTGCAGCTCAGCACCATTTGTAGTCTTAAATTTGGTCCCCTGGGCCGGCATAAAACCAGCAACCTTGGGATTTACAGTTGAAAATATGTTTGAAATCAACTTTGAAATATAATTGTTTTTCTTTTTTTCTATGTTTATCTTTTCTCAGATCTGAGCTGCAGAGGTAAATTATTTCACAAGTAAGTCCTCCCAATTTTGCACCACTTTGGGAAGATTCTTGTTGTATTTTGTGAAACCCTACTCTTTCCACAATCGTGAGCCACTTTGGAAATCTGCTCTTTGGATCCTCTAGGAACTCTGTTATTCAAAATGGCATCTACCGGTACTCCCAACACCTGTACCCAACCTAGGATGTTCAAGATCAAACCTCAGAGCAAGATTGGGGTTCAATGGGGTAAATGTTGAAAGGTTCTTGGACTCTTACAAAATGGCTGCTGAAGTGGATGGGGAAAGTGAATACAACATGGCTTATCAATTAAAATTCTTTATCCCCTCTGATGAAGGAAGTCATGGAATTAATCAATTTTTTTTATGGATTCAAATCCCATAACTGGACACTTCTACGGGAAGAAATGTTGGCATATTGGGGTAAAATAGATGTAGCCCAGTTTACTTTACAGGACCTGGATGATCTTGTCTCTCAGTAGATCTAAAATGGTGGTTTATCTTCAGCCTCTGAATATCAGTATTTTAGAAATTCATAGGATCAAATCCAATCTTTCTTATCCAAAAAAGCCACATTGATACAATGGACAAAGTTTGAGTTCAATTTTTTCAATGTTTTTTACTAGGAGTGCAGGAAAGGATTAGGGATGAATTTGTCAATTCTGGACCAATTATCACCACCAGCAATAATTGATTCAAGCTCCCTTTTTTTCCTCTCCTTAGGAATCTTTTGGATAAAGTGATGAAAGTTCAAAATAATTTTACTTTTGAAAAACCTAGAACCACTGAACCAGTCCATGCTCCTTCTTTCAAAGAATCTAACAACATTATGAATAAGATGGAGGCAAACTGCAGGCCCAAACCAAATCCTCAGTCCAACAAGCAAACTGCTACTATTGATGAAATAACCAAGCTACTCCAAGATTTTGAGAATAAAATAGATCAAAACATTTCTTCTCTTGCTACTCCTAAGAACTCTAATTCTCTCTCTAAATCTACTCTGGTCTGCTACTAATGTCATATGGATGGTCATGGAACACAAAGATGACCTGAGCTCCAGAAGGATAAAGAAAAAATTTTGTGGAGCAGAAGGGGAAAAATTTCTTTCTTCCTAATTGTGCCTTGATCCCCTTTGACTCATCTTTCCCTATCCAGCATGTGGTAGCCTCTTATCAGCAACCACCTCCAATGAAGGCATCTTTGGCATCTTTTGATTTCCAATCTTCCTGTGGTACCCTTCAACCTTTATATACTCCAGATATCTCCTCCTCCAGGCATATGGGAGCTTATCAATCTGATCCAGCTAGTAAACCAATTGGTTTTCTTCCTTTTTATCTTGGTGACTCAGCTAAAACTTTTTCACTTCTTGTTGGTTCTGGATCTCAGCTCAACTTAATTTTTGATGCTATGGCCTGCAAACTCAAACTCAGTCCTAGGTTCAGCTTAAATTCTGCAATGTATGTGATAGGTAATCAACCTTATGAATTTTTTGGTATTGCTGAAGACATCCAAGTCAGAATTGGTTGAAATATTGTTGGGACTTGTCATTTTTGTATCACGTGTTTGGAAGGTCCTATGATCTTGAGAAAACCATTCTAAATGGATTTTAATGCTACCCTGATGTTTTGTGATCAAGTTGGGGAGAGAATCATCCTCCCTGAGTCTGATGGTAGAAATATCAAAGTTCCTCTCTGCTCTTTGTATTTTGGGTTTTTTGAAAGAGATTTCCCTGGTCATACTCCTAAATTGGGTTTTAAGGGGAACCAATTCCCCCCATTATTTAGCAGAACAGTCAACCCTACTGATATTTTTAGTTCTTCTCAGCCTTAGACTTTAACTCAAGGATCAAATCTCATCCCTGAGGCTTATTTTTAATTTTTATCATAATTCTATTCTAATCTGGAAAATGTTGAAAATCCAAAATATGTCAAAATAGAAAAACCCAAAAATATTCCTTCTCTCTCTGGATCTGTTTTGTCTTGTTTTCCTTGAAATCTTAAGCCCAATCAATCTTCTCTCAGTTCTGGTTCCAATCTCTGCAATGAGTATAAAATAGATCTTGATATTGATTCTGTTGTTGGTGGTTTTGGTATAGATTAATATGGGCTTCAGTGGGGGAAATTCGGGGTAGAAGTAAGTCCTCCCAATTGTGCACTGCTAAGGCAATTTTCTACCATCATTTTAAAAATCCTACGTAGTGCCAAACATGTGGGAAATGTATAATCTTCTGGTTGTCCCTTTATGGAGAAGGCAACCTTTGAGGATATTGCAGAACATTGCACATGGAAAATGTTGGAACTTGGTCTCAGTTTTTGTAATCAAGCTTTGCTGCTCAACTCTTGGAGGAAACAATAACTTCTCTCTTTTGCTACAAAGTATAAAGCAGAGCCAAAGAAGGGCAAGCAAGTCAACCATCCTATGCCTGTCAACCTCAATCCTCCTCTTATGCGTCCTCCCTTATCTCCTTATCCTTAATATGGTATATCTCAATCTCTTACTGGTCCCTTTGTGCCTAATGGTTGTGTCACTGAAGAACATCTGAAAGTGGTCAACTTTGGTCCAGATGGATGGCTTCTTCCTGATGAGTTAAGTTTGATCAAAAATGTATTATCTCTGAGGGAAAAATCTATTGCTTTCTGTGAAGAGGAGAGATGTCTCTTGAAAGAATCCTATGGTCTTCCCTATATTGTAGCTGTAGTTGAACATGATCCTTGGAAACATAAAAAGATCCCAATACCTTCTTCTAAAGTTGACAAATTTATCAAGCTTGTCCACAAACAAGTTTTTAGTGGTCTATACAAGCAGTTAACTTCCAGTTATTCCAGCCCTGTCTTCTGTATCCTCAAGAGTAATGGTAGAGTTAGAATATTACATGATCTTCAAAATGTTAACAAATTTACTATTAAAGACTCTGGTATTCCTCCTGGCACTGAAGAATTTGTTGAATATTTCTGTGGGAGAGCTTTAAATGGTCTAGGGGACATTATTGGTTGTTATGAAGAAAAATCATTACATCCTGTCTCTTTCCCCCTCACTACTTTTGATACTCCTCTTGGTCAATCCCAACTTACTCTATTGCCTCAGGGTGCCACTAATTTGGTTGCAATTCATCAGGCTCAGATGATTTGGATCCTCCAGGATGAAATCCCTGATTATGCTGGTATCTTTATTGACACTGGGGGAATCAAAGTTCCACTTTCTGACTATGTTAATGAGCTCTTACCTTGGCATTCAGGAGTTTGTTGTTTCATCTGGGAATATGCTACTACTTTGGAAAGGATTCTGTTTCAAATCAAGGAATCTGTTATGGTGGTTATCTATAGACACCAAGGAAATTAGGCTCACCACTGGAAATTTGACTTGGAGAAGCTCAACTGTGGTTGTAATTCCGCAGCACAATAGGCTTGGAGAAGCGTGTTGGTGGACTTTCTAATCTGGAGTACATTAGCTGAGGGCTTGGCATTGGTGCGGCGCGCGCTTTTTGCGGGCACAATGACAAGAATGGGCCGGATTTTTTGCCTTTTGAGGACATTGAGCATGGTCAAACATAACTTTTGCTCTGCAGTGGTGGGTTTACTAATGGGGAAGCAAGTGGTTGAAGCTAAGTAGTACAGATTAGGTCAATTATGGGATATGCACTGAGATTGCAGAGCACTGTGGGTTGATGAACACTAAAGTTGAGGAGGCGGCAGGCAGATTGTTGGGGATCTGTAGTTATGCTGCATGTGGGATTGGGAGTGATCTTCTAGGGAATATTGACAAGGATCTGTTGTTATTTATGCATTGGAGCGACTCAACTGTTAGGGGAAATTGGAAGCAGGATCATCAAATCTACTGAAAATCATCATATTGGGTAAGGATCAGGCTATTAGTGAGGAGGATCAGTGCAAATGCACAGAGGAGGTGGGAAAAGGGGTCTTTCATTGGCAGTTCACATTCCTTTTTTGGAGTAGCTAAGGCGGGTCAGTGCGGAATTCACGGAGACAAGAGGGGTCTTTCTTTTGCAGCTTGCATTCTTTTGTTGTACATATAAGGAAGCTTTTCTTTTTTTGTAGAGGAGTTTAGGGAGGAGGGGGGAGAAGTTTATGATTGATTATCATAGGAGTTTATCATTGGAAATTACAATCATCATTGGAGTTTACCATTATTGGAGTTTATCATGATTGGTGTTTACCATTATTGGAGATTTTTGCAGCGTATTATAGCTTTATTCTTTTTCTTCCATTACTTTGGAGTTTAATTTCCAGAAAGAGTTCTCAGAGGTCATAGTTAGGGAAATATTTCAAGTGCAGAGCTTTTTGGGAAGTCCAACCTGTTTATTTACTATTATTTCATTGCAAGTTAGCTTTAGTGGTTTCCAGCTTGGGTGCGGAAGCAGAGTTTAGTAACAAATTGCGGAGGTATAGGAGTGTGACTCAAGTGCTAGTGGGCTTTCCGGAACTTGGAGCAGGATTTTAGTGGAGAATTTTATATTTTTGCGGGGAATTCACCAAACACACAATCTCTTTCCACCAATTGGGGGTCTGGCTGGGAAAGTCCTTTCTCTGTTATAATACCTTGTACTGTCTGCAAAGATATAATTTTTTAGTTTTTATTCTTTCTTTTACAACAAGATGATGGGAGATTTTGAGGCCATTTTGGTCAACTCACTTCCAAATCACCAACAGGCAACCAGTAGCGCGCCACCGTATAAAAGCACTCCTTGTCAGACCGCCAGTCCGGCGGGGTTGCTGCCAAGAGCAGCCACAGGGGGGTGGCAATGTACGCGGCACCAGAGATGCCAGAGGAGCATCAAGGGAGCGGAGCAAAAATTTGGCCAAGGGACTACCCTGCAGTTAGGTTTTGTCCAGAGGATGTTCACTGATTTCTGGAACAGTTCAAAAACGGGGCCAACAGCAAAGGTGAAAATGACTTTGACCGGGTCCAGAAAATATTCAACTTCATTCTGGATGAAGAGGATCTGCGGGATGTGGAGGATATGGAGGGTTATGGAGAACAAAATTGGGGAAATTTGCGGGGTTAAATAATGGAAAAATGGGGGTCACAGGAGCAGAGGTTTGGAAAAGTGGATCTCAAGCATCTTGCAACTGAAACAGCAAAGGAAGGATGTATTTCCTTGAGGACGTCTTTTGGTGTGTATTTTTCCTCATTTGATTGCATTTTGAAGTACCTTGTCCGCAACAAAATTTTGGCAGAGCATACTTGCTCTGTCAAGAGGACCTTTATGCAGGGGCTTAGCTCTTATTACGCGGAAGGGTCCACAGAAAGCTTTACAACAGAGGATCAATTTTTAGGTTGTGGGACGGAGGGGTAACCTTACTTCCGGACATGAAGGAAATCTGCGCGGCCGTTGTAGGCAAGTTGGAATTAGAGGAACTTATGGAGGAAGACCCAAAGGGTTTGGAGAAGAAGGATGCGCAGGTTAAAAGGTCAAAAGGGCCAGTAACACCAAAGGAAACTGCTGAAATGACAGAGATGTTTAACAAAATGCGTCTTTTCTGGCAGAAAGCTAAAGCAAAGCCAGCCGCAAAAGTCCCAGAACCAACAAAAACAACATCTATTGCGCCAAATCAGGGGCCATCAAGGGCGCCGCCAAGGAACAAAGGCAAGCCTTGCGTCTTCCAATGCTATTACTTCCGGGAAGACGGCCATCTTAAAAGTTTGTGTAAATATCTGAGTGCGGAAATACAGAGCAAGATAGTTAAGACAGATGGAAGGGTATTCTTTTACCCTTCAGGAGAAACTTTACCAGATATGCCAAATCAACCTTTGCCACAAGATCTGGCTCAAATGGCAGAAGCGGAGAAGAAGGAAGATACAGCTTCAGCGGGGTATGCTTTTCCTTTAATTGGGAACCCCCGGAAGTTTTGGCGGAGGTTAGAGCCATTTTCTCTGATGAAAAGAGAATGGACATTGATGGTCCAACTCCAAAAAAAGAACTGGAGCCAGCAGTTGTAGTCAAAGCAGGGGATCCTGCAGGAGGGCCCAAGAATTTGCGGAACGGACCACCCGGTTTCCCTAACCTTGAAAGAACTAGTGGAAAACTCACCAGTAATGGCGGAGAAAATGGTCACGGTCTTCAAGCAGTTTGGGGGGAATAAGGAGGACAACCCAAAACCCAGGGAAGAGGCAAAGGTTGGTTCTCTGAACGGGGGGGAGGATGTTTTAAGAGTTAGAGGTGCTATTATGTGCCCTTTGGGATATGTGGAAATGTGAATTGGAGGCAAATGGTGTTGGGAAATGTTTGATAGCAGTTCAATGTTAAACATCCTTCCATTGAAGCTGGAAACCAATGTGGGATTGGTCTGAAACAGGGAAAACATTGGTTTGAAACTTTAGGAGGTTTTGAATGCGTGGTCAAAGGGGTGGTGAAGAAAGAAATGAGGGAAGTGGCAAAGGTATTGGTTCCGCTATTGTATTTGGTAGTAAGCGGGTTGGAGGTCATACTTGTTAGGCCGTTCCTTTTTGCCTTCCAGGCATCTCTTGGCTTCTTTCCAAATACTAGGGAAGAACTTCTTACTGTTGCACACCTCAGGGAAAAAATACAAGAAAACCATCTGTTGGCCTGAAATTGGCGGATGGGAACATTGGAAGGGCTGCCCTCTTGTGGAAGGCAGCCACAACAATTTGGCGGAGGATTTTGAAATGTTGGCCATTTGGCCTGTGCAGAGAAGGCTCCCTCCTCCTGCAGACGGTTGACAGGTAAGGAGCAGGAAGGAGGAACCCCTGTAGCGTGGTCCAATGTGCTTTGGGCAGTATGGAGAAGAGCAGGAATTGGCACAACAATGATGGGAGCGGGGATAGGATGAAAATTGAGTCCTTACTTGTATGCGCCTCCAATGGGTGGCAGCACAAGCAGATACCCTTGTGCCACAATTGTGAGCAACCCAGATTTTGTTGCAGGTAAACAATTCCAAATAGAGGAGACAACTGAGGGATTGAAGTTGGTTGAGGTGTGGGTCTTTGGTGGAAAATAAAAATTGGTGGCTAACAAGGTCCGGCCACAGAGCAAGCCAATACTGCAGGACCTCAATAAATCAATGAGGCCTATCCGTTGGTCACAGGACCCTTATGAGTTGCCTTTGACACTTGCAATCCTGGAGAAGGATCCAATGGGCTTGAAGGAGGAGCAGATGGCGGAACTCAACTTTGGGCCAGAGAGGTGGTTGCAAGAGGAGGAAGTCCAATTACGCAAGGCAGTGATTTTCATGCGGAGGAGGGCGCTTTCCTTTAGTCTGGAAGAGCAGGGGTTCCTCAGGCATGAGATTGCAGACCCCTACCAGATACCTACAGTTCCCCACAACCCTTGGCAAATCAAACCCATTCCTATTCCAGTAGCGGTTAGGGATCAGTTTACGGAGTTGGTGCGGGAGCGTTTGCAGACAGGTCTGTACAAGCCTTCTTTTTCTAGTTATTCTATTCCCATTTTTGCAGTACTAAAGCAGGACGGGAAGATTTTGCGGATTGTCCACAACCTGCAGATGTTAAACTTGGTCACAATCAGAGATGCGGGGTTGCCTCTGCAGGTGGAGGAGTTTGTGGAGAATATGAGTGGAAGAGTCTGCTATGGGCTACTAGACGTAATGGGGGGGTACAATCAGTTGGAGCTAAATCTGCAGTCCCTTCCAATGATGGTGTTTGAAACATGTTTGGGGCAACTTCAGTTAAAACGTCTTCCTCAGGGGGCGACTAATTTGGTAGCGGTTTACCAGGCACAGATGACGTGGATTTTTCAGGATGATGTTCCGGAAACAGATATTCATCAATGAAACAGGTATCAAGGGGCCACAGAGAAAACGGCAGAGAAACAATTGTGGAGAATTTGGGGATCAGGCGGTTTGTCTGGGAGTACACACAGACTTTGGAGAGAATCCTGTTCCGGATTGAGGAAGTGGCTTTGACCATTTCCTATAAAAATTTTGCAGTTTGCATTCTGGCCTTAGACGTCCTGGGCCACAAGTTTTCCACAAAACGGAGGAAGATCACTGAGGCCAAAGTTAAAAAAGTTTTGGAATGGCCTACTCCATGGATGCTACTCACGTTTCCCAGTTTTCAGGTCTTTTTGGATGGGTACAGATCTTCATTGAGTGTTTTGCAGAGATAGCTAGCCCATTGGGGAAACTGATCAGGAAGGGGGCAGAGTGGGTGTGGATGGCGTAATGTAATGGCACTTTCCAGGAGCTGAAGGAGATCATTGGGTGGCAGATACCGTTGAAGGACCTTGACAATGGAAAAGGAGGGATCCGGCTAGCGGTGGACTCAAACAAGTCCAGTTTGGGCGGTGTGCTGACCCAAGAAGAGGAAGGGAAAGACAGGCCAGTACTCTATGAGTTGGTAACCTTTTTGGAGGTAGAATCTTGGTACTTGCAGCCCAAGTTGGAGTTGTGTGGAGTGGCAAGGATTGTGCAGATATTACAGCATCTTCTGTGGGGGGTGTCTTTTGAACTCCTGGTGGATGCAGAAGCGCTGGCTAGGATGATTAATTCCCCAACCTTGCCTAATTCTCCTACGAAACAGTGGATTGCATGCTTAAAATTGTTCAATTTCACAGTCAGGCACGTTCTGGGGAAGGCTTTTACAATTCCAGATGCTTTGTCTCTGTATATGGAGGTCCGGCGCGCGGCGGAAGGGAATTTGTATGTGGAGAAGAAGCTTCTGACAGTGGCAGAAACGGCTGTGGAGGTTGGGAAACTTCCCCTGAAACAGTTTGGAAGGTTTCAGGCATCGGACAAGTATCTTTGGACGCTCCTTTTTCCTGAAGGTTTTTTGGCAACAGAGGTTAGATGAGTTTGGTGGAAGGCTTTGCTTTTATTTTTCCAGGATGGTCAGTTGCGGAAGCGGGCACTTCCAATACTTTTGGTTGTGGTCACAAGGCGGGAGGATCAGGAGGATTTGATTTGGAGTCTTCACAATGAATTAGGCCATTGGGGAGAGACAGAGACGCAGAGAAGAGTTGAGACCAGGTTCTGGTGGCCCTGTCTGGGGAAAACGGTGCAAGATTGGGTGCGGAGTTGCAAATCTTGTCAGCGGCGGAGTACCAGATTACCTAGGGAGGTGGGTATTCCAACAGGTGAGGATGCACTTCTTGGGAGTTTCTCTCTGGAAGTGGTCCATATCAAGGCAGGAAAGTTTCCATATCTGCTTGTGGCTTGGGACAACTTGTTGGGGTGGGTGGAGGCGCGTCCATTGGTTAAGCTGTCTGCAGAGAGGGTGGGGTGGTTTTTGGAGGAGCATTGGTTTTCTTGTTTTGGGTGTTTGCAGCTCATCATGGTGGATGGCAGAGTGGAGATTTGGGGTGATCTTTGAAGGCTTGTCAAATCTTGCGGCGCAAAGTTTGGGCGAGTTACAGAATATTATCTGGAGGGAGAAGGGGCAATTAAAAGAGGTCATCAGCCAATCAAAGATGCAATGGTCAAGATACATGGAAGTAATGGGAAGAAGTGGCAGGAAACCTTGCCAGTTGTTCTGTTTGCAGATTGGATATTGGTCAAGCAGGGAACGGGTTATTTGCCTTAAAAGATTTTATATGGGCCGCAGCTGGTGCTTCCGGTGGATATCAAACCTTGACTTACCTTGCTATTGACTGGTGGAAGGTTAAGACCACGTAGGATCTAGTTTTGGCGCAGGCGGAGAAACTTTTGCGGTTGAAGGAGATGGTGGAAAAGGCGGCAAAGAGGCTTTGGGACAGTTGGGCTAAGTTGGTTTGATACTGGGAAAAGTTTTGTTACAATTGCTTGCAGGACCCTTTTCGGAGAGGCAACCTGGTTCTGCTTTATAATTGGAGCTTGGAGATGCAGTGGGGTAAGCTTTTTGCGTATTTCTGGAACCGTCCTTATCAAGTGGTTAGTCAGTTTCCAGGTGGGAGTTATCAGTTGGAGGAATTGGATGGCACTCCACTCAAGCAGAAGGCAGCGGCGGCTCACGTGAAGAATTTCCACGTGCGGGGCACTACGTACTTTGATAAAACCGCGGATTCAGGGGATGAAAATCAAGAGATGGCCAACGTATGTGAGCCAGCTGCGGAGGAGAGGGAGTCTTTGGAGGAGGAGTCCTTGGAGGAATGAATGTTGGGGTCAAAATTCAAGTTGTGGGGGGACTGGGAATCTCAGATCACCAGAGAAGCATGGAAGGTCTAGTCTTAAAGGCCTTTGTCTGCGGTGGTCAAGGTCCCTTAGGTGATATTTATTTGCGGAGTTTGGAGTCTTTTCCTTGTCTCAGTTTTATTTGTCTAATTCTTAGACTTAGAGGGGTTCTCACTAGGGGTTGTGGGGTTTCTTTTGTTTGTGTGTCTCATTTTGTAGTATGGTGCGGGGAATCAAGAGGATTCCTTTCTGGGGTAGGCCATGCATCATATTTATTTATATACAAGATTTAGGGGGCAAGGCAATAGTTCAAGAGTAGGGAGAAATCTAAGGAAGGAAGATGGCACAGCGGAGCTTGCGGGGGAGCTCACCACTGGCACAATGATGCTTGCAGAGGAGCTTGTGACGCTCTGCAGCTGGGATCCCAACCAATCTTTGTAGGATGGCCAGTATTTGCTCATCCAATTTGCAGAGGTACCTGTCAATTTTGGCTTCCTCAATTCCTCAGCCGCCTTCTTTTTTGTTGCTTTGGATGGCTGCGTGGTAAAGAGAGACCAGGAAGAATTGTGTCAATCTAGAAGGGGGGGAGTTGGAGGTCTGTGAGAAGAGCCAAGGTGAAGGGGTCCAAATTGGAGAAAAGCAACGCGCTGATCTTTGGACTGGAAATGGAGTCAACAGTGACTCAACGTGAGGCCCGGCAGCTGTGTGAAGATGTGGAGGGGTCAGTAAAAAAAAACTCACGGGGTATGGGCGGCAAATCGGAGCTAATTGCAGCAACCAAGCACAGGGAATCAACCCCTGCAGGAGGTGTTTTGGTTGGAGGAGATGCAGTTGGCATTTTGGACACCGGAGGATTGGGTGATGGTGGATGGAAGAGGGGGATGTTGGGCGCTGTCAGCAGGGTATTGGAGGCATAGCTACTCAAACAAAGATGGGAGCCGTGTTGGGCCCCTGTGGTACTTGGCCAAGTCTGACATTCAGGTTATGGCATTGGCCCCAGGATTGGGTGGCATATCCCCAGGTGGCGGCAGTAGGGTAGTCCGCGCATTGAGGAGGGGGGGATAGGTGATCCATGGCCTCTGAAACATCCAACAAGGAGGCGGAGCAGTCCAGCTCCAGAGTCCAGTCTTTGGACTTGATTGACTTGTAATTGTCCACTACAAAGTTGGCCATTGGTCTGCAGTGGTGGCATTTGCAATGGGGACAGGAGGTGGAGCAAGGACGGGGAAGAGGGCAAGTTTGCAAGGATCCAGGGGTCTGAGCTACAAACAAACACCTGTGGTGGCCTAGACAGCAGGCGTTTCAGGCTGGGCAACCGACGGTTTGGGTTCACGTCCTCCGTATTTTTGCGCAGTACTTGCAAGTTTCCATGGTGGGGGATTTTCTTTCTTTTTTGGAGTTTGGAGGGCGTTGAAGGGTTTGGGGGATGTTCTGGTGTTGTGAAGCACGGGAATCCTGGGGACAGAATTCAAGTTTTGGGGGGATGCGGTGGTTATTTATAGACACAGAGGCAAGTAGGCTCACCACTGAAAATTTGACTTGAAGCGGCTCAGCTGTGGTTGGTGTTGAGCTGTATCAAATTTATTCCATTTCAAACCTCCAATTCAAACTGTTATACAGCAACTCATTTGTAAGAGAAATGATACTCAAAAAAAATCTACCCTAACCACAATGTTGTCCTCATTAAAATACTTGGTTATTGTAGTTCAGATTGATCTTGTCTTCTTCAATCATCTTTGTTTTGTGTTCTTCATTCATGTTCTTACCTCTATTGATGTACCCTCCTTTCAAAGTTTTGTGTGTTATCCAAGCTGTTAGTGTCCTATTAGACTTTATCTAAATTGCCCCTCCCTTAATTCGATCCAACCAGGTCTGTCAATTATTTTCCTATTTTATCTTGGCCTGGTCTTCTTGAATCATTTTTTTTTTGTTCTTCATTCACATTTTTACCTCTATTGCTGTACTCTCCTGTCAAAGGTTTGTGTGTTTTCCAAGCTGTTGTTTTCCTATTAGACTTGATCTAAAAGGCCCCTCCCTTAATTTGATCCAACCAGTTTTGTGTGTTGTCCAAGCTGTTGGTGTCCTATTAGACTTGATCTAAATGTCCCCTCCCTTAATTTGATCCAACCAGACTATGTTCAATTGTTGGAAGTTTGCAGTAAAATAGGCTTGGAGAAGCGCATCAGCGGAATGTCTATTCTGGATTAAATTAGCTGAGGGCTTGGCATTGGTTCAGCGTGCGCTTTTTGCAGGCACAATGACAAGAATGGGCCAGATTTTTTGCCTTTTGCGGACATTGAGTGTGTTCAAGTATAACTTTTTCTCCGCAGCGGTGGGTTTACTAATGCGGAAGCAAGTGATTGAAGATAAGTAGTACAGATTGGGCCAATTATGGGATATGCACTGAGATTGCGGAGTGCTGCGGGTTGATGAGCTCTAAAGTTGAGGAGGCAGCATGCGGATTGTTGGGGATCTGTGGTTATGCTGCATGCAGGATTGGGAGTGATCTGCTAGGGAAGATTGACAAGGATCTGTCTTAAGTTATGCATTGGAGCAACTCAACTGTCAGGGGGAATTGGCAACAGGATCATCAAATCTACTGCAAATCATCAGATTGGGTAAGGATCAGACTATAATTAGTGAGGAGGATCAGTGCAAACGCACGGAGGCTGTGGGAAAAGGGGTCTTTCATTAGCAGTTCATGTTCCTTTTTTGGAGTAGCTAAGGCAGGTCAGTGCGGAATGCATGAAGACAAGAGTGGTCTTTCATTAGAAGTTCATGTTCCTTTTTTGGAGTAGCTAAGGCAGGTCAGTGCGGAATGCATGAAGACAAGAGTGGTCTTTCTTTTGCGGCTTGCATTCTTTTTTTGTATATATAAGGAAGCTTTTCTTTTGTTGTAAAGGAGTTTAGGGAGGAGGGGGGGAGAAGTTTATGATTGATTATCATAGGAGTTTATCATTGGAAATTATAATCATCATTGGAGTTTACCATTATTGGAATTTATCATGATTGGTGTTTACCATTATCAGAGATTTTTGCAGTGTATTATAGCTTTAATCTTTTATTCCATTGATTTGGAGTGTAATAACAAGCAAGAGTTCTCAGAGGTCATAGTTAGGGAAATAGTTCAATTGCGGAGCTTTTTGGGGAGTCCAACTTTTTTATTTACTATTATTTCATCACAAGTTAGCTTTAGTGGTTTCCAGATCAGGTGCGGAAGCAAAGTTTGGTTGGGAATCACAGAGGTACAGGAGTGTGACTCAAGGGCTAGTGGTATTTCTGGAACTTGGAGTGGGAATGTTGCAAAGAATTTTATATTTTTGCGGGGAATTTAACAAACACACAATCTCTTTCCACACTGGCCTTACTGTCTCTGGATTCAAATTGGATGCTTGTGTCCCTGCTCTGGAAATTGTTGGTCATGTGGTCTGCAAGGAAGGAAGAAGGATGTCACCAGCAAAAGTTAACAAGATCATCTATTGGCCCACTCCAATCAATCCTACTGAAGGTAGGGGCTTTCTAGGTGTTGTAACTTATTTTCAAACCTTTATCCCATCTTTATCCAAAATCTGTGGGCCTTTGCGTTGTCTAACCAGGAAAGACACTGAATGGATTTGGACCCAAGATTTCTAGCATTTTTCTCAGTTTCTCAAAATGTTTTTTGGTTAAGACATAGTTTTGAAAATGACCTCTTATAGACCGGGAGCTGGCAAGATCAAGCTGGCTGTTGATTCTAGCTATCAATATGCTTGGGCTATCCTTACTCAGGAAGATGAAAATGGTTGGGAATGTCCTGCTCTTTATGAATCTTTGTTATTTTCAGATTTAGAATCCAGATACTCTCAACAAAAATTGGAACTCTATGGAGTTGTGCAAATGATAAAAAATCTCCAAACCGTCCTCTGGGGTCAACATTTTGAATCAAAAGTCAATGCTTGATCCATCATTCAAATGATCAATGCTCCCAGCCTTCCAAATGCTCCTATGATTCCTTGGGTGGCATTTATCCAGCTTTTCTCTTTTGATATTTTTCACAGGCCTGGAAAATCTTTCACCAAGCCTGATGGTTTATCTCAACATCCTCTTGAAGATAAATAATCTGATTTTGGAATGGATTTTGATGAAGAAGAACCTTTAATCCAACCTGTCTTCTCCTTCTCCTCTCAAGATTATTCTGGCTTAAATTAGAGTTTTACCTTTTAATTCTTCAAAAACCTCTTGATCTTTCTGCTAAAGAATTTTGATCTCTGGAAAGAAATTCTTCTCATTCCTTTGTACAAGGCTCTAGGATTATTAAAAGAGGAAATTCTTGCGCTCTTATTGTTGTTACTATTCCTTCTAAACAAGATTCAACCCTTGAAATTCTCCATGAAGTTCTTGATAATTTTGGGGAAACAAAAACTTATCAACAATTATCTGAGCAATTCTGGTGGCCATCTCTGAACAAATCTGTTTCTCAATGGTGAAAGAGTTGTGAATCCTTAAAATATGTGATCTTAGTTTTCCAGCTGAAATTTTTTATCCTACTGGAGAGTTCACTTTCTCAGGATGGATTGCTATGGATGTGTTTCATATTAAGGTGGGTGATGCTAAGTACCTCATGGTGGCTAGAGATGATTTTTCTGGATGGTTTGAAGCAAAATTTCTTAAGAATCTTAGCTCTGAATAAGTGGCAGCTTTCCTTTATGAGACTTGGATGATGCTTTACGTCTTTGCTTGATCTTACTCTACTGATGGTGGCTCTGAATTTGGTGGAAAACTTGCTGAAATGATCCAATCTCTCCCTGGAAAAAAATAGAGTTACTACCCCTTATTATCCGGAAGGCCAAGGCATGGTGGAATGGGGCCATACTCCTTTGAAGGCCACACTTGTTAAACTTTCCGGTGAAAGTGGAAATAATTGTTGCAAATTCCTTCCTCTTCTTCCTTCTCTGATCAAATCTCAACCAAATGGACCACTGCCTACTCGCCTTATGAAATCATTGTTGGTCAAAGAGAAGTTCTTCCTTTGGATCTGGAAATGGAACCTTTCTTGGTTATCTTTTGGGAAGAGGTTTCTTCAACCACTGATATATTATTTGCCATATCTAAGCAAATGGAGCAAATTGAAGATGCTTGTGATGAAGCTTATCAAAAAATGATCCAACCAAGAGGAAAATTGGTTCAGTATTGGGAACATAAACAATCAAATCCAATCAAGGATCCCTGAAATACTGGTTGTCTAGTTTCAGCTTATTAATGATCTTTGGAAACCCAGTAGGGAAAGCTTCTCTCAAACCACTGGAATGGTCCTTATTGGGTTTTTTTTCAAGTCAGAGGTGGATCTTATGTTTTGGAAGAGCTGGATGGGACTCAGTTGAACCAAAGGTTCTCTGCTGATCAGGTTAAGAAGTATCATTTTTGTGGAGGAAACTTATCTCAGAAGTAAGTCCTCCCAATTGTGCACCACCAGGGTCATTTGCTGCGCTTTTTGTTGTAAAACTCTACTGTATGCCACATACGTGATCACCTTCAACGCATAATTTGTTTTATCTCTGCCCCTTCTAGTGATTGTTTGAATGAATAAAGATTTTTTTAAACTCCTCAATCACTCTCAAGATCAAGAAATGGCCATTCTTCTGTCTAAATTTCTTTTTAATCCTTCTTTTCTAATATTTTCAAATTTGAGATGCAGACAAGGGACAGTCTGTAAGTTGGGGAGAAATGTGGTGACCAATCTGGGACACCTCAGAAAAAAAGGAAATTTTTTTTAAAAAAATATATATAGATATTTTTGGCTATGATTATGGAAACCCTTCATCTTTCCCTCTTTCCAACTCCTCCCTGTCCTAGCAGACTAGGAAGGGCTTCCTTGGCAAATCAAGTCCATGGTTTGTATGTTCAATTCCTCTTCCTTGTGCCCATCACCCTAACTTTTGGCAAAGTGCGCATGAACAGTCTCCACCAATAATTCCCTCCAGCTCATCCTCACCCTCATCAACATTGCCACCAACTTTTCCATCTTGAGGCCTAGAAAGCAATTTCTAGCAGCCAACGGTAATGTAGCCCATCATCCCCTCATCCCATCCAGTGTTTGGCCCATTTTCTCAATCCCTCCTTCCTTTGGTTACCTGTTGCGGCTGACCATCAACCAACAATCTTTTCTTTTTCCATCTGGCCGGCCAAGAAAGACCGCCGGAAAGCCTCACCTCATCACCCATTCTCACTCCCTCATCCGGCCAGACAATGGCTAAAACTCACACTAACCTCAATTATCAATCTCCCTTGCTTTGCTCACCTGACAGACCAGCATGCAGTGTAGAGACTCCTGTGGGATTGAGTTTAAATTTAGCAAATTGCTTGCTGGAAGTCACTTGAGGGGGGATTTAGTAGTAAAACTATTGATATGATAGAGGAATACTAAGGATGATTTTGAATTTCCTGCCCTTCTAAGTATTATATCAGTCTCAAAAAAATAAAATCAAAGAGATTTTTGGCTGATTTTCAAATAGAGTTGCTACTATAGAAGTCTCTATCAGACCTAGGATCAATTTATTCAAGCTTGATAAGCAAGAAATGGTGGAACAGATAGTTGACTGTGGAAATAGAAGCTGAGTAAGGGAAGAATCCTTTTTCTAGGCTTATCCTTTATATATTCTTTCTTGCTTTATTGGTTACTAATGGATAATCCTTTGATGTTACAGGTGATGGTTTGATAGATATAAGGGTTGATCATTGTTGGCAATGTTTGATATCTTTTATAAGGGTTCAATATTTTTTTATAAGGGGTGACCACCCCAGGCCGGGTGCCTGGGGGGATGGTAACTGGCCAGGTGGTCTGATATGGGTATTGGTAAAACTTGGGTAGGGCAGGGAGGCCCTCCTTAAATAGAAAATTCCTGCCCCTAGGGGTGCTCAAGGCTTCCCCTGAGGTTTTTCCCTGTTCTGGTGAGGAACAGTGAGATACAATTACATGAGACATATCTTCTTGTTGGAAAAAGCTTATACAGTTACATGAGAAATTTCTGCTGGTTGAAAAAAGCTTGTACAGGGGTGTCATGCATGCACAGCCCTGCACAAAATGCTGTGAAGTGCAGATACAATATATCACTTTGCATTACTGGTAGTTGTTTTAGTGCTACTTGATTCTTCCTACATGTGTTTCTGTTCAATCACTGGTGGTTTGTTTGGTTCTATTTGATTCTACCTACATTTTTTTTGTGCATTACTGGTGGTTTGTTTGGTTCTGTATGGTCTTGAATGAATGCATATATTGCTGGGTAGCCCTTTGTTACTGGTACTGGTGGTTTTTTTTGGTTATCACATGCTTCTGACTACATAAACTGCTTTGTGGTGCTGGGGTTGTTTTTTTTTCTCTGGTTGATCCTGGTTCCACTTTCTCCTGCCTATAATTCTCCTGTATACTCCTGTACAGCTTTATTTATGTATATTTGCTTGTTTGTTTAGTTTTGCTTGAGACTGGTTTCACTTCCTCCTTCCTGCACTGTTCCTGTATACTTCTGCACAGCCTTCTGTATGTATATTTGCATGCATTCTGGGTCTAGTTACAGGAGCTGAACTAGTTGCACTGCCTCCTGTATTGTTATTGCTGTATTCTGGCTGAGGTGACAGGGTTGGTGTATGGTCCTGGTGTTGAGTTAAGTGGTTACTGGTATGTACTTGAGGTTTTCCAAGGTATGTCTTTATGCCTTCCTCAGAGCTGTGACACCTGGTTGGGTATGAGTTTGCCACATTTGAAGGTTTCTTGGGCTTTATTGTCTGATACATGAGGGATAGGGGGTACTTTGGCTGAGTGACTATGGGTTATTTTTGATGTAGAATCCATTTATGAGGTTAATTTGAGGGTTTGAGCTGTTTTTATACTATAAAATTGAGTATGATGGCTCTAGGACAGGTTAGGTCTACCACAGAAGTTGCTTGTGGCCATCAGTGCCAATGCCATTGCTTGCCAACACCGCCAAAGTCTTTCACCCCCCCTTTGATCATTGCACTAACTGTTGCGCATCTGGTAGAAAAATTGCAACCTATGGTTGGGAACTTTCCAAAACCCCCAATTCAATCCCATCCAACCGCTCACACCTTGCAACCGCAAAGCCACAGACATCCATGCACTTCCCGCCGTCATCCTAAACATGGGATGGGTTTCCTTCTTTCTCATCCTTGTTTTTTTTCTTTTTTTCACATGTCAGGCGCTTCCTGTTGCCAATTTTTTTCTTCCTCATCCTTATCAATATTCATTAAAAAAAAATCCCGCTTGTTTTCCCACTCTCTTTGTGTCATCTCTTGTAAGGAGTCTACAGGGGCCTCTTTCCCATAAAAGGAGGGACTCCCCCCTGCCTTTTTTCCCATCTATCATTGTATCATCATCATTATAATCAATCAATAACTCCATGGGGGCCCTTCCCCTTTATCTGAGCATCCTTATTCTGGGTATATCTATGATTGCCCCTTGATCCTTGAGCCTCCATACTCAGATCTTGATCCATGCCTCTGTGGGCCTCGTTTGTTATCACCAATCAATAGCCTTTCTGGTTGAAGAAGAATTCATTTTATTGAATTCTTGAGTGTGTTATACTGCTCTGATCCCTTTTTTGACCATACTGGTCTTGATCATTCTTTTTGGTCATCCTTCCAGAACCAGTCACATTTGACTGATAGATTTCTTTAAGCTTGAAACCTGGAGTGTTAAATCTCCCTTCATTTCTTCAAAGTTGAATTCCGCCATGCTATTTGTGATTCCCTTGAGAAGTTTTGGGTTATTTTTGTTCAAACTTGTTACTGTGTTGCTTCTATAGCTTCATAAAACAAATTGATTTGTTTTTTACAGCCACCCACAGTTATCTGGTACCCTTCAAGAACCTGGTTGTGGAGAGTTGGGCAGGTTCATTGAGAGCCTGTAGGTTGGTTGGGATTGATTTGATCTTTCATAATCTTCTGCTGACAACCAGAGTTATTATCTTGTGTGTTGTTACTTACAACTGCCTTGTTCTATTGAACCCTGAAAAAACTTTAACTTATTCTGTTCAAGTATTCCTGCACCATCTTGCCTCAGATATTTTTGTTCCATTTCTACTGAATATTATCAAACTCATCCCTTCCATTGATTCCTTATGTACTGTGGGTGGACAGAAACAATGGGACTGACTGACCCAAAACGGTCCATTTATTTTCAGGCCTGTGTTCCAAGCTAAATCAATTGTTAAAAAAAATGAACGTATTTACTTTTATCCATGGTATAATATATTTCAGAATCTTTAATTTAACTATTCAACAATTGAAATTTCAAAAAATATCAAATCATAATTTTTTTAAAAAAATTGTATAACACACAAAACCCCCAAAAAACATGCCAGAGGAAAAAAAATTGAAAAATTCTGTGACATCAATATTTTTTCTTCTTTATAGGGGTTTTAGAGAGGATCAAAATTAATCATTTTCATTAAAAAAAATTAAGATTGAGAGTTCCTAAAACAATCTAAAAACCACTTTAGATCAATGTTGACTTTTCAGTGCCTTGGTAAGATTGTGATGATAATGTTGAGATAGGTTGGTTGGAAGTCTTGGAAACAACTTAGAAAGGCTTATTCAAGCTCTGTGGTCAACTGATTGCCATATTGTTCAGTTCTTCTGCTCCATTTCAGATTTGATGTGCATTGAGATGTTTGAGGTTATATTGATCCAAGGTTGAATTTGAGTGGGGCCAATTGAAATTGCTCTAACATGGATTTGGACCATTGCAATTGTAGCTTCTTCCAATTGTTTGACCATCTTCATCTAATGAAACAACTGAGTGCACAAAGAAGACTGAATAACAAAAAACAAAAACATGAATCAGAATCAAATATGAAGAACAAGATTCAAAAAAAATTACTTACAATCCTTGTTTTTTGGATCAATTGAGTAGTCAGACATCAAAATCCAAAAACCAAGTTGGTGGCAATGTGGCGATGGTTCAGATGGAGGGGGAGCCCAAAGATGGGTTGGTCAAAAGCAAGATTGCAACACCCGCGGCTTCATCAACATAGTTTGAAGTACCTGGGTGTGGTTGCTTTGACAAACAGTCCCACAACTTTTGTCCAACCATTGTACAAGGTTCTGGATCTTGATTACAGCTTCATTTAAAAATTTTTTGTAATGCTCAGAAGGGCAGCCTAAACAGCACCTTTCCCCTCCACAGAACTTCCTGCGGCTCAGTACCGTATGGAATCTTACAGTGGATAAAAGGGCTCTGGTGAGAGAATGGTGATTAATATCTGGATAATAAGGACAAGAAAAATGAGTTAAGAGTACCCTTTGAAACTTTGGAAGATTAAATCCTTGGGAAAGACATGAAAAATCTTGGGAATCCAGTTCAAACATCAATATTTCCATCAAGATTTATCTTGTAAGTTTCAAAGAAATTAAGGAAATAAATTTTCAAACTCTGGATCATGAAAAAAAATATTTTTTGGATTCATGATTAAATATAAATAAATAAATAAAATTTTCAAATCTATGAAACTATATACACAAAATGAAAAAAGAAAGAAACAAACCTCAAAACAAAAAAATAAAAATAAAAACTAATAATAATAAATTAAGGGGGACTTTGATTGCTTCCCAGACAAACAGTGCTTTTGAATCTTACCAAATAAAATTACGGAAAAGAAAATTGCATAAGAATAAGGGAAAAAATGAAAGAAATTGGAAAATTTTAAGAAAAAAAATTGAATAAAAACTAAGTTGAACCATTTAGTGGGGGAGACCACCACCATTTAATCCAATTATAGGTCAGGTCAAAACCTGCAATTCCCCAGAGCCAATTATAGTTCAGCTCAGAACCTGTCATGCACCAGTGTTTTTGACAGAAGCCACTGTGGATGGTTTTATCCTGGCCCCTAAAACCCTCCACAATTCCCAGAAACATTAAAAACAATGATAAACTGATTAATAGTGACATACCAGGGCAAAAAGGGCCCCTTTGACCTCAGGTATGTCACTTTTAATCAAGTGATCATTATTTTTTCATGGTTCAGGCAGGTTTGACTTGGCTGTCAAAACTGGTGGGACAAAACAGTTTTTTCTGGTATTTCAAAACTGTTTTTCCCATTGAATTTTTGCAGCCCTGCAGGTTGGAGTGCTTTCCCTTCTGAAATCAAGCAGGCAGTTCACTGGAAGGGCCACCCACTTCTGGAATATTGAGTGGGGGACAAGGCACTTTTTAACATAAAAATTCTAAAATGAAGCCTTTTTTTGAAAAAACAACTGATTTTATTAAATTTTAAGGAATTGATTTCTCCTGTGCCTTATTCAATATAAAATTTAATATAAAATATAATGAATTTTGATCAAAACATAAATTTGGCTGTTTGTGGAGGGGGTGACACATGAAAGTGTTGGATCCAGGCATGAATTGGAATGGATTATTGATTCCAATTTGGACCCCATGAGACCTGTTCTTGTTTCAATATCTTTCTTGACTCCAGAATCTGGCCACTCCAAAGATTCCTCAATAAAGGAAGGTTCCACAATAAATTTTTCCCCATTATCCCCATCACTTGCCTAAGGATTGGCTACCATCATATCAGCATCACTTGAGGCAGAGCTTTGAGAATCAAAGTCAGATAGAGCAGTAATGTTGGCCTTCTGTTGCAATTTTTCATCCATCTGAACAAAAAAGGAAAGATGGTGTCCATTTATAAACCAGAAGGTTGATTTATTTGGCTTTATTTGGCTTTATAAGCATCAGTGAGACCAAATCTGGTTGAAATCAAAATTGAGTGGGATTTTGATACTTGGAACAATATTTCTTGAATTTATCCCCAATTCTTTTTACAAGAAATCAAGCCTCCCTTTGGTTTTTTTCTTGAGATCATTGGCCATCAGAAGATAACAATTGTCCTTAGAAGATGGATTCTGGCCAATTCAATTTTCATTGCCAGACCCAAAACAGGAATTTTAGTTGGAAGGAATTTTAAGCCAGTTGATAAGAATGAGATGGTCAGCTTTCTGGATTTTACTGGAAAATTTGGAATCAGATGGGGGAGGAGGGTTGATTTTTGTCAAAACTTTGGACATGTGTTTCCTGGGAGATTTTCTCTTGGAATATTTTCAAGGGGAGTTTTTCTGAGGGGACAGTTGGAAAGTGGAAGATAGATCAAGTGATGAGTCAAAGTGAAATAAATTGATTAGTGCAATTAATTGATGAGTTGGATGAGGTTTGAGTTGGGAATTCTAAATGGAAAGATGAAGAATGATTTCTATATCAATTGAGTTTGAATTGGGAATTAGCAATGGCCAGATGAAGAAGAAAGGGATGGTATATCAAATGAGGTTAGAGATGAAATTAGGTGGGAAGCAAGGGGCTAAAAGTGTGGCCCCATTTGTGTTGGACGTTGCATGAACCTTTATATACTTTATTTGAAATTTTATTTATTTATTTTTCAGTACATCTGAAAAATCTGATTTTAATTAATTGTTTTTATTTTTATTTTTAATGGTGTCTTTGGAATTGGAGTATTTTCCCAAAACCTGCCATTAAAAAAATGCCAGGTTTGCTAACTGTGATACACCTTATTAATTCAATTGGTGTCAACATTTGCATTATCCCTAAACTTTATCATGGGGAGGCCCCACAGGGGTCCTGGAGGCCTTGATTTAGCACCCCATTCATTCAATTAATGTTTAAAGGGCTCGGATGGCCCAAAACATTCTCAAAAAGCAAGTTCTTTCATCCCAGGAAGCTGCACCACACCTTTAATGTCTATATTTATGCCTTTTTTTCATAGGCACAACTTTTAGAGGTTTAAACACCTTCCTGGGATGGGAAAATACGCCAGAAGGTGTGAATTTTTTAAAAAATTAATATAATTATGTCTTTCTTTGACAGAGGTTTGATTTTAGCAATAAAATAAAATAAAATAAAATCAGGCCTTTTTCAAAAAAGTGTAGATTTATTAATTTTAAAGGTGTGATATTAGACTTGGCCTTTTTACCATCCTGTGAAGGCCTTTAAATCTCATAAATTTGTGCATGATTCCTTCATTTCTTTGAAAAAACTCTTTAGTGTTTTTATTTATTTGTAGGGTGGGAAAATATTTCAGAAGGAATGAATTTAGCAATGACTGATGCTTCTTTTTTGTCTGTTTTGTTTGTGATCAGAAGTTGACGGATTCAGTGCTTTCAAACGGGTGAGCTTTGCACAAGCCTTTCATGTGCCCTTCAATCAATTTATATATATACATTCATTCATATCAATATAGTTTTAGTCTGGGTTGATATTTTAGAATGTTTGTTTCTTGAATTCTTCTACCCTAAAGTAAATATAAACAGATAGCTATTATTAATATTTCTGCTATTGTAAGTTTTGAGCTGTTTTTTTTTTGTTGATGATTTCTTTTCCTTGCTTAATATTTTTGATTCAAAGGGACTCTGATCATGCAAAACCTCCACCACCCCCAATCATAAAGTGACTTATCCCAAGAGGGACAACTACCAGCCTTGGATATTACCGGATCGCCGTCATTCAAGAGTTCACTTTCCTCTTTCACCCCTTCCTCATCATTATGTCCTTTACTGCTTGAAACTTCGTTTCCGATTTCCCAGAGTTTTGAAGTTCTATTCTTACTTATTTTAAGAGGGCTAATCTTCAAACTGCTTTTGTTACCCCGTATGTTGTCCCTTGAAGCGGCTCAACAGGAGCCTCTGCGGGTGAAAGTTGACGATGGAAATGGGTACTGCAGAGAAAAATCTGTACCTTCAGATCTTGTGTTTCTGTACTTGATGCTTTCAGTGGTGCTATTGGAGTAAATAGCGCCCATACGAGATAAGACTCTGCCTCTGGTATTCTCTCATCGCTCTCTTGCGGTCCCCTTCCTGGCATGATTTCTAGTGCATGTATTGCACCTTACCGGTCAAGATTGACTTTTCCAGTTGGTCCCTTTGTCACAGGAGTCTGGGCTCCTCATCAACGGTCATGTCGATTGGATCTTTATCAGCCATTCAAAGTGACTTGATATGGGTCCCGAGAATTGCAATTGGGAGAAGCATTGATTGCATTTCTTGGCTGCCTCACATTTTTTGTTTCACGTTTTTTGTTTCTTCCTTGGGCCCATCCAAAGAAGCTTCACTGATCGCACTGGCTAATATTCAACTGTCTAGATGATTAGTGGGTTGAATGAATCAATCCGTGCCAAACAAAAATCCAGAGGCAGCTCTGAATCTCAACTTGCCATCTTCCTCTAAAAAGAGCAGATAGACTATATACACATACCCATACATGTTGCCTAAAACTAGGCTTCGACTAATCTTTCATACCCTGGCATGTTTTTTCTAACCCCCTCCAACTTAGTTGTCTCTCTTGCCCTCTTCCCCTAGATAAATGTACTCGTTTTACACGGATAACCCATATCATCGAGTCCTTCAACTTTCTTCAGGGGTCATTTCACTCTTTGTGACCCCAACATCTAAAACGCTGCTTGGGGTAGCCGAGGACTGACGTAGGGCATCGGAGAGGGTAATTATATTTAGCGCCCCTCCACTGTACCGGTAGATAAGCCGATATTAGATGACGATTGGCGTGGTTCAGCACGTGTAATTAATGTTGTTACAAAAATCATCTCCAATGGGGTGAGGTGCCACGGTATCAAGCAATAAGCTCCGTCTCGGTTGAGGTGTATGGTACAGCACATTCAACATATCATAAGTTAATATCCATCAGGCTGGCGCTTGGAGCCTGCTCACTGCGGTCCAGTTGTGCCGCGTGATCTGTAAAAATCCTCGAGAAAAGAATTAAGTTTCGAGGGGCCAAGCAGCGAATCCGTCCCTGGCCTTTCTTCTCAAAAGCATGTCTTAGAAAAGGCGCTAACCGCGAGCAAAACGTGTTTCTAGTTTTGCAATGTGGTCCAACTGGGTGCTTCCATCACCTTCTACTTAAGTGTGTAGAAGCCAAGAGGCTGCTGAAATGGCCGTGTCATACAGTCGGCAACAACACAGCAAGCTGCCCGAATACATCGAGAACCGCCCTATTAGCACCTTCCATTGCTTTTAAGAGTGGATTACACTCCTTATTAAATTTGTCGCGTGGCCTTAGGACGGCCCTCAGATTGACTGACTGTGCATCGATCAGCTGATCGGGCGACAAATCGGTCCTACAAGCTTGGATACCAATGTCATGGGCTTAGGGTTGTCCACGGCCGTGCGCCTCGGTGATGAAATTCATGCGGAAATTCGCGTATTGGCTTTCCTTGATGACCTCCGATCGGAAGGGGATGGATTAAAAACGCAGGAGAGTAGTATGTCCAACTGCTATATCCAGGCTGAAAATAAGCTTTTTGCGGCCTCTTTCCCTTTAGTCGCAAAAAGAAGGTCTCGAGGGGGAGGGGCCCTACGGGCGGCATTCATGTGTTACGTTTTGGGTACGAAGCTCCAGCTGCAATATCCGAGCGGGCATGATATACGATGAAAACCCTAACAATATCTCCAAAAAAAAGTTATAAATGCTGCACTCTGGGGAAACCACTTCGAAGGAAGCTACAGAGACAGCAGGAATCGTAGACCTTCAAAAAAGAAAGCTAAATAATATGTAAGTGGAGCTCCTCAGATGGACCGGTCGATTTACGGCAAAAAATATTTTTCAAAGTCTTCACGCATGCTTTTCCGATTCCACGATTGTTGCCAGATTGCGGAATACCATGCATAAACTCGAAACTTCTGCAGCTAATTGGTCTGCCGTGGAATGTGGGATGACGCACGAAAACTACTTGCCGGTTTGGCAAGACATCACATCGACGAATTTACCCTCCCTGCTCTTAACTCTATCTGCTGTTGGTAACCCCCATAAACTCCTTCTTCCAATCAACGGCTTGAGAAACTACCCGAAAATGCACTGGCTAAGCTTCATTGAATTTTTTCTGACTTCTTCCCGTTGTTATTTTCAACATCTATGCAAGGCTTCACACTTTATCCTCAGACGTCACGAGCCGACGGCTTTCTATTATGCATGCTTTCAATCAGCCTTCCTCATACTTCTGAGGGTTGTGCTTTGGGTGCCGGTTGACACTGCCATACTAAGCATTTTTATATTCAACTTGTTTCTGGGAATCCAAATTGCCTTCTATCGGACATTCTGGCATGGATTGAGAGAATTCCCCGGTCCGAAACTCGCAGCCCTGACCCAAGCTTGGATCCTGAGAGAAGCGTACATCGGTCGTTTACGGTTTACGATGCTAGAGTTGAGCAGAAAATATGGAGAATGGGTGCGAATCGGTCAGTGAGCTTTCCTCTTCACTTGACCTTTGTTTAAACTCGCCGCAGTTGTCCAGAGTTACATTAGTTTTCAAGTTGACTGAGCGCAATCAACTTGCTAGGGCCGAATGAGCTCTACACGACCAATCTCGAAGCCTTGTATGCAATCATGGGCCCAAAAGGCTGGCCCAAGAGTCCATCATATGATAGTGGACTTACTAAAGGAGACCTCGGCGGCGACAGCGTCTTGACCATAAAAACCTGTAGGTTTTTGATGCATTTCCTTCCTGGTTTTTTTTTTTCAATCAAGCCGAAGATGAAACAAAAATTCTGGCTGGTAACTGGATGTGCTCGGTTTTCCTTTGTACCAACCTTGCCTCAAAAATCTACAGTGCCCGAGCATGCTATTCGACGGCGAATGTAAGTTTTTGAATGATGAACCTTTTACCCATGCGCTGCTCACATATCCCAACCATTTTTTCAGATGGAACAAAGCTTTTACAGCAAACGCTATCCAAGGATATCTGCCCTCGATTGAGAAGCGCCTGGATGAGATGATGGGTGTCATAGATTCTCACACTAAACACAGGAAACCCGTCGATTTGCGCTTACAACTGGGTTGCTTTGTATATGACAGTCAGCCAGCATTTCCATTTAGTTTTTTTCTCGGGATCTTACCTAAGAGCAAATTATATTCAATCAAGCTCTTCTTTAATTTTGATGAAACTTACGACTTTAAGCTATGTGTGACATGGCCTACGGAGGTTGGCTCGTTTACCGGTTTCGAGCAAAACGCATTAACCCCTCTAACATTCACGTGACTAATTTTCTCTCTCCGGTTAATTCTTCCATCTTTTTCTCATATGGGCACAGCACTCACTGGGCCAGATTTACTCCAAACCCAAGAGGATAAACATCAATTATTGACACAGATGGGGCAAGTAGTGCGACAAGTTGGCATCATCCGCAACATGCCATGGCTCACACCCTTAGTAAATACGTTTTCAAATGCTGGTAAGCAGCAGGAGGATTTCAAAGAATTTACGAGGTCCATGTTCCTGAGACGCCAGGCGCAAGGACTGGGGTCCCGTTTTGATGTTTTTCACTACTTGGTCAGTGTCCTATTATTTCTTGATTAATGCGAATAAGATTTTGGGGCCAAAGACCCCCATTGCCCATCGATCGTCCTTGATTTGATGAATGCCTTGCATTGTTTTTGGAATCCAGCTTGGAGAAGATACAGAAACTGGTGCGAGGTTGAGCAGGACAGAATTAGCTGCGGACTCAACTTTGTTGGTGATGTAAGTTCATCTCAAAGGTTACCACTGCGGAGGTACCAGATGTTCAAAATATTCCAAGATTCTGATTTCGGTCATTTGACTCTAGAACGGGCTCAGACACTACCCGGACAGTTTTGACTGTCTTGTTCTTGTACCTGTTGAAACATCCTCACTGCTTGCAAGAGCTGCAAAAAGAATTAAGCGCTGCACCGGATTTATCGCCATCAGGCCTCTCTCAGTTGCAGTACTTGAATGCATGCCTACATGAAGTGATGCGACTGCAGCCTCCTTCGCCATCCAATCTCCAGCGTATCTGCCCCCCGGGGGGCGCTTTAATTTGTGGGAAGCATATTCCTGAAGGAACCAGAGTTCGTTTCAGCCCCTACGCAATTCATCGCGATCCACGATATTTCGATAGGCCTGAAGAATTTCGGCCAGAGCGCTGGATGAAGGAGGAAATAAGTGACAAGAAGGTTGAAAAAGCTTCAATTTTAAACGAAAAGGCATTTTTTGCTTTTTTACTAGGCCCCGGGGCTTGTGTTGCCAGGAATTTAGCATGGCTGGAAATGCGCTTGGTAAATTCACCCCTCCCCCCCTTTTCCTTCTGTATCAACACGCAAACATCAATCCCCTGAAAATATGGAGCAACCCAATCAAACAAATATCTTGCATCTGGGACTGGTGTCGGAAGCGGGCATTTTTTGGAAAAAATATTCCTGGAAGGGCTATACGTTGACAAACATTTCTCTACAATCACAGGTTGTGGCCACGATAATCACAAACTATGACTTGGAATTCGCTGAAGGCTTTGACCCCGTAGCTTTCGAATCATCCTGGACCGACGCTTACCTATTATTGATCGATCAGCCCTTTCTTGTCACATTCACGCCAAAAATTGAGAGATTCCGATAAACCGCCGAAGTAGATATTAGTACCGTTAAATTGTTGGTTAATTCAAATATCTTGGGACAACTCTCGTGTATGAATATATTTACTGACTTCATGTTTTGATTGTGCACATACATGAGAGATGATATTATTGAGATGTATCCATTTTGATTTGGTTACTACAGCAAGTGAAGCTTTCACCTTCGAGCGTTTGTACATACGCCGAAAGGTAAAGGTGGAAGTAGCTCGGCAAGAAGTCGATTTTTGTAAATCATAAAGCAATATAAAAGCATGTAGATGGAAATGGGTCATCAGACACATCAAATGATTGAATCTGGAAATCGCGACCAACACTGTGAGGATATATCGGCTCTCAATGTAGAAATCTTTTCAGTAAACTGTGTGGTTTCAGAGTTTAATGATACAAGTGACGTTTCAGATAGTCTCAGAAAAGATTGAATATGGCAAATGACGCAAAAAGAGATGATCTTGGTTAGGGCAAAGTGATATAGAAATTAAGAATGGCTGACACCAGCCTGAAGATTCAGAAGATGTACCTGAAAGGTGAAAAACAAGGGTATGATCAATGAATGTGGCCTTGTAAGAAAAGAAAAAATTTTGAGTTAATGAATAGTTTGGAGGACAATTGAGATTGAGCTGAGTGATATGGAGAAAGTTCAAGACGCAGAGGGAAGCATTTAAGCCAGAGTTTATTATTCTTGTTTGAAAAAGAGCTGATGAGAGATGTTTTTGATGATTTGAAATGGAAATCTGATCAAAGAGTAATAAAGGAGTGGCAGAAAAAATTGGAAAGAAGAAGATGAAATCATGACAAAAAAATGATACAAAAAGGAAATGACAGCCATCTAGTATGGGAAGAAAATTCTGAGAGTCCTCAATCCAAAGATTCTAACACCCCCCTTGACCTCCAGGCTGAAGAGAACCACATGCTAAAATGCCCTGGCCATAACAGGTTGGGGTACAGGCTTGGTCAAGAATTCAGCAAGAATATCCCCAGAAGGAACATATAGTAGTCAATTTTTGAATTTTTGATCAATTCTCATATAAAATGTAATTTAATCTCAACATGTTTCATCCAATGGGAATTCCATTTGCAGTTGTTGTTGGCAGTTTCAATACAACCTTGATTTTTTTCAGACAAGGTGTGAGATCTTTGGAAGATGTGAAATGAACTTCTTTCAAAAACTGACAAAACCACAACAGTTCACAAGAAAGTTACATGAAAGCTCAATACTTGGATTCAGCAGTCAAGAGAGAATCATTAGTTTTTATCCATGATCTCCATACAATTATTAAGCTTTTGAAGAGACACAGATACCCTGTGACTGATATTGGTGTCTTTTGAAAGTTTCCCCAGTCAGCATTGGAAGATTCAGCAAGAGATTCTAGTTTTCCTTTTTGATAAGACAAGCAAACTTGAATCATTACTTGTAGATATTTGAGCACATGAATGAAGGCATGCCAATGTTGAATACCAGTTCTATCCAAATACTGGGAAAACATGCTTACCACATACAGCAGATCAGGTCTGGTAGCAGTTGCAAGATAGGTGAGAGAACCAACCACTTTTCAATATTTTTGACAAGTCTCTTTGAATTGCTTGAATTATTCATCACTTCAAGGTTCAGGATGAAATCCACAAATTGCAGGAGTGGGAATGGTCTCAAGTTTTTTCATATTTTAGTTGTGAAGAATCAACTCCACATAGTGAGATTGAGATAAATTGATTGACTAATTTAGTTGATTTACTCATACTTGCAGAAAATTTCCAGCTTCCCCAAGGTCCTTCATGTTGAATTTGGAGCTAATTTCTTTTGTAAAAAATGAAAATTTGGCCCCAAACAATTCAATGTTGTCCAAATTAATTAAGAGCCAGATAGGATGATTTTCTACCCAATAGAAGACACACACATCCAACACTGAGCATGAGAAATCTTTTCTAAAAAGTCAAGATGAAAGGCAATTATACCAGGCCAAAGCTTCCTGTTTAATCCCATAGATATCCTTATGCAATCTAAGGCAGACTTCATTTATATTAATTTGCATGCCTTGAGGATCAGTGAGATTCACAGTCTCATTCAGAGGAGCATTTATAAATTCACTCTTCAAATTCATCTACTGAAACTTCAGATGATTAGCAGAAGCATACAATATGAGAGCCCAAAGGGAATTTAGAATTCCACTTGGAACAAATAATTTTATTTAGTCTACTCCAGGTAATTGATAAAAACCTTGCACACAAAGCCTTGCCTGAAATTCAACTAATTTTCTGGTGTGATCCCTTTTCTTTCTAAGCACCCACAAAGTTCCCAATTTAATTTTCATTTCAACAGGAAATTCTTCCCAAAGGCCTAGCTTGACCATTTCATCAATGTTTATTTGATGGCTGAAGTCCAATAATCCTTCTCCAGAAATTTCATGGCTTACTTGTAGCTTTGAGAAAAAATATTTTCCTTAAGACAGGTTATATTTGTGGTAGGTCATTGAGGGTATGGTAAGATATGAAGAGGATCAATTCTTCCTTCCCAAAATGTAGGATTTAATGGTCCAATAAATCTAAGGAAAGGAGGTGAAAGTGGAGGAGAGTGATGGTGCTCAAGTGATGAAAAGGAAAAATTGAGGCTCAAAGTTACAGGATCTGGTATGGAATACTGCTCAAGAGAAAAAGAAAAACACTGCGGGAAGATAGAATCTTCCTCCGGGATACTTAGATAGGAAGTAAAATGATATTAAAAATGAAAAAACTCACCATCCCCTTCATCAACAAAATCCCCCCCACTATTAGAGTAAAACTCCTTATTAGTGCTGACAGATCAGGGCAATGGAAAATTGTGATCAAAGAACACAAAATACCTAGTGAAAACCAATTGACTATCATTGAGATAAAATATTCAATAAGTGCCAAATTTTTCTTTACCTAAAGAATATTCCTTCATACCCAGTGGGCATAAGCTTACATGTTAATCTATGCTTTGGAAAATCAATGAAGGCTTTGAAACCAAAGTTTTGTGATTTCTTGATTATTGGTGAGGATTTGTTTCAAAAATAGAAAGGAGAATGATTTTTGGGGATTTTGTGGGTGCTAGATCAAAAAAAAAAACAGGAACTGCTGAAAAGTTTTTCCCAGAAGAATCTTATGAGCAAACTCTGGCCAAGAAGAAATTGTGCCTTTTCCAGAATTTTTCAATTATCCCTTTCAGCTATCCCATTTTTTTGAGGAGTCTCTGCAGGAGAAAATTGATGTGTAAAGCCATTGGAATCTGCTAGCTTCTGGAAGTGATTTTGGAAAATTGTCCTCCCCAATATGGAATAAATTTCTTTATTGCTATTTCATGAAATGTTCCCATTATATTTTTAAGCAAATACCCAAAGGCATTGGAGTTATTCTTTCAAATTCTGATGAAATTGAAGGAGGATTGCTAATACACAACAGTGAGGAAGTATTTGAAACCCAAGATTGAGTTAGGGTTGATAGCCCCCACATTATCCACATGAATTCAATTGATTATAATATGCATGGAATCAAGATTCCATAGAAAGGGCAAAATTTTTGATTTGATTCAACACATGTGGGGCAATTTGAAAAGCCACAAACTGAGAGACCAAGAGAATTCATGACAGCTGGCGCTGAATGGCCTAGTAAAAGATGACATATATCAGAGGTTGTTTTGTTTAAATTGACACTTGGGGCTTGATAAGGAATTTTCATCAAATTTATTTTGATGTTTTGAGAAAAAGATTTGTGTGGTGGTCTTTGAGAGAAATTTTGTCACAGTTTTGGTGATGGTAATAGGTGCAAAAATTAAAGGAGAAATTGAAATGAGGTCACTTCTGAACTTTGGGACAAAGAGAAAGTCTCTCAAGACACACTGAGATTCTCCTATAATTAAACTGACATCCCCTAAACCAATTTCAACTAGATAACTGGAGGAATTTCCAGTGATCATGGAGAAATTTTTGGAATCTTCAAGGGTAGTTAAAAGACTTCTCCAACAAAAATATGATGAGTTTCAAAAAAATCCAGGATTGCTTCATATTCAAAGGTGCCTTGGGAAGAATTCTTGGTAAAGTATGCTTGGGCATAGGTGAATTAAGCAATAGCTTTTTTTGAATCATCTTTTTTCCTTTGTGGTTTTAAATAAGGAAATGCTACATAGAACTTTTGCGCCTTGTGAGATGTAAATTGAGGATTATGAAATAAATTTCAGCAGTAGAGTATAAAACACAAAGGGAACTTGGAATCAGCATTGGTGAAAAGAGCTTTGGAGGCTTTTGATTTATTCTGAGCCACTTATTGATTATTGGCACTGAAATGATGAGAATAGATTTGAATTTATGCCAAAATAGTCAAATGTTTTTCAACAGAAGGTTTTTGCATGGATAGACAATTGAAAAGGTGGTAAACTGAGAGTTTTGCAGAGATTTCCAAGAATGGAGTGGGAAAGAATATAATTGGTTATATCAATGTTAATTAGAGATAAGTCCCTCAGTTTTTCTTGACAGAAATTTATGAAACTTTGAATATCCCCTTGATATTCAAGTGCCATACAAGACATTTATACTTGAACAAATTTTAGTGCTTAAATGGAGCAATAATTATCACTGATATTTCCCCAAGGAAGTGTGGCATTATTCCCTGTGTCACTACTTATTACTGAGATGAAAAATTCTGATTGATGGAACTGGTGATCACTCCAACAGTTTTTTAACTTAGCTTTGTCCATTTTTTGTTTTCTGAAGTAGTGGCATCCTCAGGGGGCGCACTTTCATAGAAATCGATGAGGCCCTTATATTGAAGATGGATTTCCACATTTGCAATTCACTGAAATTATTAAAATCTAAGATAGTTATTTTTAAATTGAACAAGGGATCTATATTTTCATGATGAAGCAGAGGTTTATCAAATTCCACCTTTCCTATGAGTTTTTTTGAAGGTTAAGTACCTTTTGGACTGTAAATCTTTGAGATAGAGCGGAAATGAAAGTTTTTTTCAAGTTAAAAATGATCAGAAGACTTGGAGAAACATGAGAAAAATAGAAATGGACCAAAAGAAGTACCTTAAAGTTGAGCAAAACATATGATCACTGAGGCTAAACCTATAAGAAAAGAAAAAATGTCAGGTAGTGAATTGTTTGGAGGAAAAGTGAGATTGAGCTGAGTGATGGTGAGAAAGTTCAAGAAAAAAAGGGAAGTATTTAAGCTACAGGTCATTTTTTCTTCTTTGAAAACAAGCTGATTACGGATGTTGGTGATTGGAAATGGAAATTTGATAAAAGATTAGTGGAAGAAAAAATTACAAAAGAATAAAATGATATCATGAGAAAGGAATAATACAAAAAGGAAATGACATCTGTCTACAATGGGAAGTAAAATCTGAGATTAACTTTGAAAAATTCTTACAATAATAAAAGAAAACTTCTGAGAAGTAAATCAAAATAATCTGGAAATTGAAGATGACTCAGGAAAGAAAGAGAATATGAAAGATAGAGTAAAGATTTTGTTGAACCAGTCAGTGAACAAGAGTGAATTTTCAAAATGAGGAAAGATGTTTCAAAACCAGAAATAAGACTGGAATAAATACAAAAAAAAGTTATTTGAGAGATTGATAAAATAAAGGATTTTACAGGGAGTAATATTCCTTAACATTGTGTTGGAAAATCTCAGGGTTTTCAACTAAGAGCCTGGGATATTTTTGTGAAACAAAGGTGTAAATTGTTTTCACACAGGAAGATTATGAATGAAAAAAACACAATTAATTAATAAGAGGAATAAGAAAAAACAATCAGAAAAGATCAAAATGAGAAGTAGAAAATCAAAAATCTAACAAAAAATTAAACAAAAGAGGATGAAAGTTCAAAAAATCCCGTGACTGGTGGAAATGATGCTTGGATTTTTCAAATTTTACGCAAAAGTTTTTTTAATAAGATTTATTGAACTGTAAATAATCAGAAAAATCAAAGGTTTAGTAATCCTGTGAGAAATCTTGTTAGTTCTAAAAATCAGTATGATTTGATGATTTCATTTTTAAAGCTCTTGTTATTTCTGAAATTTTCCCATGTACAGGGGGCGGAAGTAAGTCTTCACACTGATGTATGAAATGAAAAAACCAGGAAATTTTATTGTTTTTGAAGAATAATATTAAAATGAATGAGTTAAGTTGAGCCAAAGCTGTTTTGAATCAGTATAGACATGAAAAAGATGAAAAATTTCTTGCCCTTCATTGTTGAATATAGATGGATCTCTGCCTGAAAAATAAATGAAAAATTATCCTCAGAAGTTTTTCAGGTTTTCTGCTCAGTCATTTTCAAAATTTGATATTTCTTTTTAAGGTGTAAAATTATTCATTCAATCAAAATGATTTATTTACTAAAGTATTTTACTTCATTTGAAAAGTTTAATTGGTTTTCAAGCAATGGAATGAGTCCCTCCTCAAAACCAAAAAAATCAAGAAATCTCACAAAATGCTGGAAGCTCTAGAAAAGGGAAACTTTTCAATGGAATCATAATGCAAGACTAAAACAGCATCAAAAATATTTCCTGTTTGAATTATATGGGTTCTCAGATACCCATGATGATTATTTAATAAAAGTACCATCAAACACACCAAAAAATCACATTATTCTAATTTGCTTTCCCCATGAATAGAAAAATTAAATTTCATTGGGTTTGATTTTTATATTTCTATTCTTTTTATTCCCTATGATTGAATATATTCAAAATAGCATGAACTTCAAAAGGATGGTTTCTTTTTTTCTCTTTCCAAAACATCTATTTTGGGTTATTTTGTACCTTTTTGTATTATTTTGAGAAAATTGATAGTTGAATGATTCAACTCATCAATCTATTTCAACCTTCAGGAAGAGATGCTAAAATAAATTATCATACAATTTTGAATAAATTTATGAATTTTTGGGACTGGAAACTTTAACCTTGAAAATGTGTCTCAAAATCAAAATACTTGTTTTGGCCATTCAGTGGGGGGACTTACTTCCCCCTGTTAAAATACGTATGCACTTACGCGTGTGCTAGGTATGAGTGTAATCCAAATGGGATGCACATGTGGGCCTCTGTGGCCCATTGGACACACACACAGACCATACGTGCCTGTGTGGATGTCATTGATTTGGGGAAACTGGCCTCAAAACGCGTGAAACAGGCCTATTGGTACATGGGCCCTAACAGGCCCGGTGGGGTATAAGGGAATGTACATCCAGATGGGCTTGTATGGGCATAAATGGGCCCAAGGTTTATTTTGGACATACTTGGGTAGACGGGCTTGCCCGCCAAAGTATGTTGAACTCACTTTTCGGGCTTGGGGCGGCCCATTAGGGGCCGCCGCTGCCGTGTTGCAGTCCATTTGGGGCTGCCGCCTGTGTTGCGGCCTGCTCAGGGCCGTTTTTTTTGCTTTAGGCCCGTTTATGGGGCCCAACGGCCCGCGCAGGGCCGTTGTAGGGGGCAGGGGGACTCAAAATGGAGTCCCCCCACCCTGGTTGCGGCTGACAGGCTGGGTGGCAGCCGCGGGGCTGGGGCCAATGGCCCCGGCTCCTCCCCCTCCCCTTGCTTTCCATCGCAAGGAGGAGGGGGAGGGCTGGCTGGGTTGAACCAGCCAGCAACTGGTCATGGTGGGGGGGACCTTGATCACCCCCCCCCCCCTTTACCAAGGGGGAGGAGCAACGGGCTGGAGGGAATTTGACCACCCCCCATCCCACCTACCTTGACAATGCCCTGGGGGTATCAACCTCCAGGGCCCCTGGTAGGGGGATTTCACTGCCCCCTCCAGGGATTTGGGTGAAGGAGGGGGGGGGAAGCATGTCCGCCAGTTACACCCCCCCCATGTGTGTCTGAGACCGGACCCAGGTGTGTGCTGGGTCCTACCTGGCCATTTGTATGGCCAGGGGCTGGTTGCATGAGGCAACCAGCCAGCATGTGAGGTAACAGGCCAGTTGTAACAGACAACCGGCCAGGTTTTTGAACAGCTAAGGGGATGTTTCAGCCCCATTAAGGTGGAAACACCAGAAATGACCGGAATAGGCTGGTTGTAAGGGTACAGGGATTGATGCCATGCGTGCTGATCTAGCCCAAACCAAGTAACAAGGCCTGTAGAGCCTGTAGAGCTCCTTTGGAACAGAAAATTTGCCTTTTGGCTTGCTGTATCATGGGCTCACAAGAGGCCAATCTTTTGTACTTAAGGAGCTCTTCTCCCTGCTGTTTTACATCATCCATTCATCATTCAATCAAATTCATCACTTATATCATCCAACATATTTCCCCATTGTGAGAGCCCATTAGCAATTATTGACACAATGTGTCCAGCATTTTTTTTGCTTTAAATAAAGCTCATTTGCCTAAGCTAATTGCTGGCCATAATTATAACACCCCACCCCCCCTGTAATTTGGAAGTGAAATATTGATAAAGCCCAAAAGGAGGAAATTTTCAAGAAGGGAAGAGTTGAAAGTCTAAAATTTTACTCCAACTACAAGCTAAAAAAATATTTTAAGTTTGATGTTACTAATTAAAAATTTTAGTGCAAGATTCAATCTCACAAATTTTATATAGGGAGGTTTTACATTTGCACCTTTGGGTTGCAAACAGGCATGAAACACTGTTAACAATCCATATGAGTTGTGAACCAAGGTCCACAACTCAATGAGTCACAAACAAAATCTTTCAAAACTTGCACAACCCCCCAGGGGCTGTTTTTTTTCTTTATTTCTTTTTTTCAATATCTTTTCAATTTCTTGCATTTTTTTTCAATTTTTTTTTCTTTTTATTTTTACTTTTTTCCCTTTTTTTTCTTGTCTTTTCTTTTTTTTTCTTTTTTTTCTTTTTTTCTTTTTTTTTCTTTTTTTTTCTTTTTTTTTCTTTTTTTTTCTTTTTTTTTCTTTTTTTTCTTTTTTTTTCTTTTTTTTCTTTTTTTTCTTTTTTTTCTTTTATTTTCTTTTTTTTCTTTTTTTTCTTTTTTTTTCTTTTTTTTCTTTTTTTTTCTTTTTTTTCTTTTTTTTCTTTTTTTTCTTTTTTTTCTTTTTTTTCTTTTTTTTATTTTTTTTATTTTTTTTCTTTTTTTTATTTTTTTTATTTTTTTTATTTTTTTTATTTTTTTTCTTTTTTTCTTTTTTTTCTTTTTTTTCTTTTTTTTCTTTTTTTTCTTTTTTTTTCTTTTTTTTCTTTTTTCTTTCTTTTTTCTTTCTTTTTTTTTTCTTTTTTTTCCTTTTTTTTTCTTTTTTTTCTTTTTTTCTTTTTTTTCTTTTTTTTCTTTTTTTTCTTTTTTTTCTTTTTTTTCTTTTTTTTCTTTTTTTTTCTTTTTTTTATTTTTTTTATTTTTTTTATTTTTTTTCTTTTTTTTCTTTTTTTTCTTTTTTTTCTTTTTTTTCTTTTTTTTCTTTTTTTTCTTTTTTTTCTTTTTTTTCTTTTTTTTCTTTTTTTTCTTTTTTTTCTTTTTTTTCTTTTTTTTCTTTTTTTTCTTTTTTTTCTTTTTTTTCTTTTTTTTCTTTTTTTTCTTTTTTTTCTTTTTTTTCTTTTTTTTCTTTTTTTTCTTTTTTTTTCTTTTTTTTCTTTTTTTTCTTTTCTTTTCTTTTCTTTTCTTTTCTTTTTTTTTTTTTGTTTTTGTTTTTTTTTTTTTGTTTTTTTTGTTTTTTTTGTTTTTTTTTTTGTTTTTTTCCTTTTTTTAATTTTTTTTACTTTTTTTCCCTTTTTTTCTTTTTCCTTTTTTCTTGTTTTTTCCCCCTTTTTTTTCTTTGATTTTCCTTTTTTCCCTTTTTTCCCTTTTGTTCATTTTTTTGTTAATTTGTGTCTATTTAAATTCATTTAATTTTTCTTTTTTTGCTCATGACCCTTGAGTTGTGAAAAGCTGTTTGAAACCCATCTGAGTTGTGAATGACTTTTTGCAACCCATCTCAGTTGTGAACGGCTTTTTGCAACCCATCTCAGTTGTGAATGGCTTTTTGCAACCCATCTCAGTTGTGAACGGCTGTTTTCAACCCATGTGAGTTGTGAGTGGCTGTTTTCAACCCATCTGAGTTGTTCACTGACATTCACAACTCTGTGGGTTGCAAAAAGCTTTTCACAACTCTGATGTGATGTGAACTGCACCACACAACCAAATGTGACTTGTGAATGGGTTGTGTAGGCTTGCCATTTTAACACTGCCCTTTTATATAATAGAAAATATGTGAAAATTTGAATGCAATGATTGATAAGGAAAAGCGGATATTAGGGTTAATCAGATTTAGCAAACAAGCCATTAGAAACCTGCCATTTTTTTTGCAAAAACACGCCATTTCTAATGGCGGGTTTCTGAAATACACTTCCCCCAACTGGTTTATTTTGAAAAGGCCGGCTTTATGAAAATAGAGGGTTTCAAACATCAAACCCACCATAAAACCCACCATTTATTCATCATCATCAATCCACCATCTATCACATCCAAAACACCCATCCATGCCTCCCACTCAGAAAATTCATACCAATCCCATCTCCATTGCAACACACACATCTCATCTCCATTGCTTCAAATATCTATTGCTTTAAATCTCCATCTCCACAAAAATTCCATCATCATCTCATCACCCCACACCACATCACCATCTTTCTCAACATGTCCAATCAAACTTCTGGGAAGCAATTTGAAAACAAAAATAAACTGACTGAACTATTGTTACAATTCAACTCCCATTCAGACTCCAATTCCCACTCTGATTTGGAATCAACTTGCTTGGCTTTGAATTCTAAATTAGAAAAGAAATACATGGTTCTAAGAAGTCAAACTCTGCACAACCCTATGTATGAAAGGCAAAAGCTTCATCTCCTCCCTGACTTAAGCTTCCAGAAACTGTTCCAAACTCTATTGCCTTCATTCATAACAGCTTTGAAGATGATGGAATACCACCACATCTTCCAGCAAAATTCTCAGAATCCTCAACAAAATCCATCTATCCAACTGGCTGTTGCTCTTTGTAGATTGGGATCAAATGGAAATGGAGAAGCAATTCATCAATTAGAAAATCTATTCTCAGTTTGTCATGGAACCATTGACTTATAAACAAAAATATTCATGATTTTTATCCTATCTTCCCATTGCTTGTTCCTTTCTTGGCCAACCAAAGAAGAATGCAAGGAGATATGTCAAATAATGGAGACTAAATGCTTATATTTGAAGAATATATTGCCAATGCTCCTCAAATTATCCCTGTCTCATCTAGTCCCTCATCTTCTGCCATGAGAGAGTGGATTCTACCCCTCACACTTGCTCACTTTGATGAGTAGCATTTGGTTTAAAAATAGGTAAAAAACCACATCTATTTTTTTTTTTTTGGTTTTGGTTTTTCAACCAAAAATCCTAGGCTGACTCAGTTGGTTTTTTTTTGGTGGACTTAGACAAAACCAAACCACCCACCTCACCCCACCAAACCACTGATCCACTCCTTTTTCCTCCTCACCCTCCACCTCCACCCCACCCACCACCCACTCCTTCTGCCTCCTCACCCTTCACCTCAACCTTGCCCATCACCTCCCCTCCTCCTTTGGTTGGCACCCCAGGTAAGGCCCCCCCCCCTCATCCTCCCTTTCACTCCCTCTCACCTATTCTTTCTGAATTGGCCGCTCCCTCCTCTTGGTCTCCCCGCCTCTTGCTTGCTTGCCGCCCCCCCCTCTTGCTTCCTTTCAACCTCCCCTCTTGCTTGGTTGCTGGCCCCCCCCCCTCTTGCTTGTTTGCCGCTGCCCCCCCTCTCTTGTTTGGTTGCCGCCAGCCCCTCCCCCTCTGGATCAGTTGCTGCCAGCCTGTCACACGGTGGTACGTGACACCATAATAACTGCGAAGTGGACTGGCTTTCATCCAGTCTCATAGCCTTTTGGTTAGGCCTTGCCTCTCAGTTGGTTCGCAGTTGTGCAAGGTATGACAGTATACTGGATGAACCTGTTGCGGGTTCAATTTGTGATCAGGACAAGTTTTGGGAATGGCTTGCTCCTTTGACAATTGTCGGGTTTTCCGCCTGTCAACAGCAAGACTCCCGAGTCTTGGTGGCTCCTTATGGCGTTCAGGAGTGTGTCTGAATATGGCTCCATGTTGCGAGGTCATGGGTTAGTGCCACCAGCCATACACAATTTGGGACAAAGTGCCCTTAAACCCGGGGGTACTGTCACACAGTGGTATGTGACACCATAATAACTGCAAAGTGGACTGGCTTTCATCCAGTCTCATAGCCTTTTGGTTAGGCCTTGCCTCTCAGTTGGTTTGCAGTTGTGCAAGGTATGACACGGCCTCCCCCTCTTCCTCCCTCTTGCTTGCTTACTTTCCACCAGCCCCCCCCTCTTGCTCAGTCACCGCTGCCCCCCCTTTCTTTTGTTCACAACTGCCCCCCCCTCTTGTTTTGTCACCGCCACCCCCCCCTAAACCACTGCTTTCCAGCCAACCAAGCCACCCCCCACCTCCTGCCCAGCCAACCAAGCCACCCAAATCCTTCCTAGCCAACCAAGCCCAGCCTGCCCCATCCTCCCTGGCCCATCAAGCCCATCCTTTTTCACCCCCAGGTTTTTTTCCTTTTTTTAAATTATTTTCCCTGCTTTGGAAACCATCTTCACATGACTGAAGTTTTTTTTTGTTTTTTTTTTAAAACCTTTTTTGACCAATTTTGCTTCACTTCAATTGCTTCTCCCACTGCACTCATAATGTTAAACAAAAAATTGAATCCCTTCTTGATCCTCACCCAAAGCATAGAATGTTCCTGGGAGGGAACAAGATGGGAGGAGACCAGTTGAAAAACATAAAGAGAGGTCACAAGAAGAGGGCTTAGAAGCAAAATAGGGCTCAAATAAGTTGTTTGGAAATGTCTTTGGAAGTTGCAGAGGAAGGCCTTAATGAAAAGTTTGTATGGTCTGGACAGAAACTACAACCTTTGGATCTGTATCCTTCCATCACTTGCAAAAAAAAAAAGAACAATCAAAAAACCTCACCTGCTGAGTTTGAATGTCAATTCAAATCAAGAAAAACCACTCAAAAAACTTGCAGGGAGTTGAGAAGTGGCCAAATATACTCTAGAAAAATAAAATATACAAAAAAAATCTGTTTATTGGTGGGGTTAATAATAGCCTCAAATGTTGTTGTAATCAAAAACAATCTTTTTTTTTCTTTTTGAATGTCTTATCAAAGTATATATATTTATATTAAAAGCCCAGCAATCAAGTAATCTGATGTATTTAATTTAATTTTCTACTGCTACCAATAAAAACCATGGATACCAACAACCTATCTTTTTTTCTGTTACCAGTCATTCCCTCACATTTTCTAGTTGGTCTTTCTGTTTATCCTTCTCCTTTCACTCTTTTTGAAAATCTAGCTCAGCCTGTTTCAACCTCCACTCAGCATCCAATTTTTGTTTATGAGCCAAACATGGCTTTCTGCTTTTGAAAATTAATAGCCAGTTGAAGATCCCACCTTTCATTTTCAAAGTGAAGTTTTTCAGATTCAATTTGAAATTTCACTTTTTTTTGATGGGGAAAGCTTGATTTTGAAATCAAGGAGGATCCAAAAGGCTTACTCTTGCTTCTTCGTGATCTCCTCAAAGCCAGAAAGATTTGAAGTGTTCCTCCTCTGTTGATGGATATTGGGGTTGATGTTCATGGAATTGGAGGCCTTTTGCGTCCCCTTTGCAGAGGAGGTTTGTGTGGGAATGTCTTTGCTCTCATTTGAAGTGTATTTGGGAGGCCCCATTGGCTTGAGTTTTTGGCCATTCAGGAACAAACAAGGATGTTTTTTACAATCTAAATCAGTCAGGATTAATCAGACAGAATATAAAAGCACTTGTTCCTTACTTGAGCAGATTTTGATGACAATGGGGATACAGGAATAACATCCTCCTCATTGGTCAAGTTGTCCAGTTCTTCCACCCCAGGAAGAGAGCAATCAAAGGAATTAAGTGAGGGTCCCAAGGTTGGAGTTGACTCATCCATCAATTCCAAAGTAGATGCAATTGGAGCTGGCTGTGTTGGAACATCCTTCTCCACATTGTATCAGGGAAACTCATAGGTTTTGTCAGGATCACCATTGCAAGGCTGAGCATCCACAGCCAAGTCCTTCAAATCAACTGAATTGGATTGTTGGGCATCAAACGCAGCTAAAGGGGTGATGTTGGGCTTCTTTCCAAAGATTTAATCCCATTAATATAAAAAGGACAAATGGAATCCAACTTATCACCCACCAAGTTGATTCCCTTGGCTTTATTGGAGTTGTTGATACCAAAGCCAGTGACAATTGACATTGAGTGGGCTTTTTGTTACTTGGCTTGATATTTCTTCAATTGCTCTCCCATTGTTTTGGATGAAAGATTGGGCCTGAATTTTTTTTTATTCTTTGGTTCATTGCCCATCAGGAGATAAAAATTAACCTTAGAGGATGGATACTGGCCAACTTTTGTTTCATTTTTGGATCCAAAGCAAGCATTGTAGTTGGACAGAATTTTGAGCCAGTTTACCAGGATGATTTTATCAGCTCTCTTGAGCTGACTTGAGCCTTTTGAAGATGATGGGGGAGGATTGTTGGATGTTGAGTTCTTGGGAGATTTTTGCTTTGGTCCATTGGATTGTTTAGTGGACTTGCAGGGGGAGGTTTGCTGAGGGGTTATTTAAAAAAATTAAGAGGGATGAAGCAATGAAGCAATGAAGTTATGAAGGGGTGTGTTGAAAGCGGGGTCAAAATGATGAAGTGATGAGAGGATGGATGTGATGAAAGCAATAATGTGATGAGGGTAATGAAGCTATGAGAGCATTAAATTAGAGTGATGAAGCAAAGAGGATAGGAAGAGATGAGAGTAATGAAGTTACAAGAGGGATAAAGAAATGAGAGTTAGAATGCAATGAAAGTGATGAAAGATGAGAGTGATGAAGCAATGAGGATAGAAATGAATTGATTAGTATAGCAATGAAGAGATTAAGAGTGATGAAGAGATGAAGAGTAATGAATCAAATTTTTTTTGGATGAGGTTTGAGCTAGAATTTTTCACGGGTTGGAGGTTGAAACCAGGGGTGATGATGTGGAATGATGGGTTGAGGCAGTGAAACCCTTTAAATACTTTATTTGAAAAAAAACATTTGTTTTCAGGTAAATCTGACACGTCTGATGTGAAATAAGTTGGTTTTCTTGATTTTTAATAGCGGGTTTCAAATGATGGATTTGGGTTGAAACCCACCATTAACAAATTGCAGGTTTGGTTGAATCTGATACGCCATATTAAAGGCTTAGAATGAATTTATGTTTCAAAAATTACTGAAAGCTGACTTTTTGACATGCTTGACCACAAAAAAAAATCAAGAAAGAGAAAAAAAATACCCAAGGAATTAATTTATGACTTTTTATTTATTTCCAAATTAACACATTTTGGTGTGCCTTTCAATTCCCTTGTTGAAAAAAAATGAATTTTTCATACCTTTCCCTCAAATAAGAAGGTCTCCCCTCCCCCCTTCAAATGGAAAGAGGGGGGGTATGCTATCCCAGCCATTTTCAAATCTGCAGCAGTGGTTTTGAAAGACCTGTAAAACCATCAAAAACTTCAGCTGCAGAGTTTTTGATGGCTAAATATTCAATAAAAACTGCTTCAGCCAGTGGGGCTTTAAGAAATTGAGGACCACTGTTATTGTTGCTTTTTTCATAAGTCCCTTTTTTAATTTCATTTTTTATTAATTTTCTGTGAAGTCTTTGTGAATTATTGGTGAATTTTTTATTTTTTTTGAATTTTCTATTGATTCTTTATTGATGTTTTATTAGTTTTTTAGCATTCTTATTTTTATTTCATTATTGATTTTCATTTTTCATTTTTGTTCTAAGAAGTATTGAGGCAATCAACATCAGACTATTTCTTTTTGAATATTGTTTTATTAGATATATATATAATTTAAATTTTTCTTTTTTAATGTTTTTTTGTATTTCTCATCTATTGATTCATTAATTAATTAATCTATCTATAAATAATCCATGAATATTAGAAAATGAAAAAGCCTCCCATGGCTTTTCCATCAATGGTCTTTTTTGCTTCACCATTCATTACCAAATTTTCATCAAGAAACTCTTACATCCAGTTCTTTTGGATTTTTTTAGGGGGATGCTATTTTGATTCAAAGAAATTACTTGAATTAAAACCCTTTTCTGGTTTGTGAACTCCAAACACCAATGATGTTTACCTGAAAAAGTTCACATGCCACTTTTTTTTCCATGCACAAGTTCATACACCAAAATATAATTGCTTTATGGAATGTGGAAGTGTGAAAACCAAAGCATTTTGTAGGTGGATGTTTGCATTCCAAAAGAATTGGTGTGTGGATCTGGGTAAAAAAAATTGTGTTTTAATAAAAAAAAATCAACAAATCATTGAAACTATTAAAAAATTATTGAATATACTTAAGATCATGTTGAAATAACAAAGATTTCATGAAGAACTATAATATTGCTGACATATAAAATACTTTGATAACAGAAATCTAATAACATGAAGGGAATATTTTTTGTGATTCTATCCTGAATAATTGTAAAAATCAATGTTTTTTCAATAAAAAATTAAAAAGGCCCAGGCTATAATCACACCAAAAATTCTTAAATGACACAAAATTTCATGCTTTCCCAGGAAAGGGAGGAATGGTGGCCTATTATCCTATGCTATGGCATGGGATAATTGGTATCCCCCGCCATGGCATGGGATTATTGGTTTGCCCCCACTGTTGAAAAGACACAGTCTTGAAAGGTCCTTTGAAACCAACACCTGGGTTCTGTGGCGCAGCAGATTCTGACAAAAATTCCAGGGGTGCCCTGATTTTCAAACTCACCAAGAGTTGGGTGAGGTGGTAGCGGTCCTGCCTCCCTTTTTTAATATTTAATCCTATAAAAAGTTTTTTTTAAGGGTTGGAAAAGCTAACTTCAACCTGCTTCAAAAATCATTGATTAGTCAGCGTTTTCGATAATCTTAGAAAAAAACTTGACGCATGCTGTGCACCTTCAGTCAAGCTTTTGCACCAGGAAAAGCCAATACTGCACTGGGGAAATTCCATGCCTCCCCAAAATTGGGCGCATATACTAGTATATATACACATATTTGATTTAAATATGAATAATTTTTACTTCAGGTTTCAAGCTGGCCCAGAATTTGGTGAGGTGGTAGTGGACCTTCCCCCCCATTTTTTTTCTCTTATATATATTTATATATTAATGTCAACTTTATTTTATTTTATTTTTCAATTTTTCATTAAATTTAAAATTGAAGAAATATTTTACTGCAAGTTTAAAACCCAACCCAACTTGGGTGAGATGGTGGTAGTCCTCCCCCCACTAATGGTTTTTCTCTCTTCTTATTTTTATTTTGTTTATATTTAATTAAAATTTGAATGAAATTTTCACTACAGGTTTCAACCCTACCTCAACTTGTGTGAGGTGGTGGTGGTCTTCCCCCCATTTTTTCCCAGTATTTTTTTTAATTTTCTTTCTTAATTCTAATTTTTTGTTCAATTTTTTTAATTTTTGGATTTTTTTTATTTTTTTTTTTAATTTTCAATTTAAGTTAATTTTTTTCTTTTCATCTTTTTTCAACCTTTTTATTATTTTTTCTTTATTTCTTTTGTTTTTGTGTATAGTTTGATATGCTGAAAAATTGTATATCTTTATGTATGTTTTAAATTTAGTTTAAACAATAAAATCCCTAATCTATTTCATGATCCAGAGTTGAACATTATTTGTTTTATTTCTTTGAAACATTTAATTTCCATTTGGATAAGAATATAATTTTTGAACCGTATTCTCAACAGGTTCCATGTCTTTCCCAAGTATTTCCTCTTAGAGAGGGTAAAAGGGGACTATTAAATTATTTTTATCTCCTCAATATCAAGATATTCATAACTATGATCTCACCACAGCCTTTTTGCCCACCCAAATACTTAAAAGTTAAAATATTAAAAAATTAATGACACTAAAAAGTCCAATTCTCATTATTATGAAATAAAGAGGAGAAGATGTCTATCTCAAGAAATGATAATTGGTGGTTCTTACAATAAATCATCTTCTATAATGAATCCCTATGGTTATTCAAGTTTTAGCCATCATTCATCATACAATCACTCCAATATTTATCAAGATTTCCATCATCAACCTCAACCAAAATTCCCAATCTCTGAATAAAATTACCAAACTACTTCCAGCATCCCTTTGGGTAGAAACTAGGATCCCTGGTTTGAAACCCTGGGCTAAACCACAAACTCTCCTTTGTATCAAGATCCAATTTTTTCCAGAATATGTACACAGCTGAAACAACTCAAAATTATTCCAAATGCTTGAAACCATATCAAACTGAGAGCTCTTAAATTGAAGAAAAAATTCAATGGGATTCCCTATCCCACAGGTACTAAATTTATGTTGCATCTCTTGTGAATTATTTTGAATGATGACCCCTGTTTTTCTTTTTTTTCTTTTTTTTTTTATGATGTGTTGTTATAATGAATGATTGATGCCTTTTTTGTATCATGATCTGAGACTTATATTCATAATCAAGGCCAACAAAGATATCAAAAATATTCCCAATCAAATCAACCTCTGAATCCACCTTGCAAACGTTATTACCCACAATGTTATTTGAGTTGCAATTATTCCTCTATTCATAAAAAGTTTCAAAAGGATTCCATGCCTTCTCTCCCTGATGTATCCCTGGTTTCACCCAGCCATTCCAGGTATATAATTTTTCTGTCCAACTGTTGAAAATAATATAGCTTTTAACTGATTTAAAATTTTTTTATTCTTGATTTATTTGACTTTAATTTTGAGATCCCAGCATTATATTTCTTGCCAAAATTATTTGAGGGAAATAATGTAACCATAAATTAATAAAGAATTACCAAAGTTTCTCAGTATGATGATATGGATGCTTAGGGTGGAGCTGGTTTGGCTGAACAAGATCCAGAAATTCCTGTTGCAGATAATAAATAACATCAATATGATTCCATTCTTTCCAAGACAGATATGGATCCCCCCCTGAAATATATTTTACAAATTATTTAGGATTAATGCTGTTTTAAAAAAATTGGGCAAAGGATCATGGTTATGAGGTTAGACTGCTCAATTCACACAGGGACAAAAATTTGCACTTTAATTGCTCCTTGGGTGGTAATAATGAATCCAATACTAGTCCTTCATCATTTCAGACCTCTTCAAGGAGGGTGTATTGCCCTTTCAATCTTTATGGTTCAAGAAAAAGAAATTCAAGCCAATTGAATTGTGCTTTGAGGAATCCAGAAAATAAACACAAGCTCTTTTTAAAGCTTAGTGGTCAATTAATTTGTTTCAGAATTCAACCTGGAATGAAAACCAATTCCAGATCCATGATTGAAGCAGGTTTCCCTGACCAAAGAAGTTTAAATTTCATAACCAGAAAGATTAAATAAATTTAAACAGAAGCAAAGATATTCAAAACATGAAAAAAATTAAAAAAGTTCTTTCAGTTAAATCATTTCTTCAATATGTCCTGAATCTGATAAATACCTCATCCGAGAACTGGATAAGGTCCATTATGACCTCATAAGTCGGAAATTAGAAGCCTTGTTCTTCTTTCACCCCTCATGAGTATTTCTGTCTAGAAAACTCCACCATGTGTGCATAAGGGATTTCACATACAATAAAAATGCTATATATATCCCATGTTGAACTTTTTTGGAATGGATTTAATAGGAAAAAAAATTCTCAATGGCATTTTCCCTCATGAGAAATTAAAAACAAGAATTCTATTGTGTCACTTTTTCACAGCTCATATTAATTTCTACTGAAGAAAATATCCCAAAAATTGTTTTGAAAAAATTATATTTGGCTCTTGTGAACCCAGTTGAGGATCAATTTGGTAGTTATTCCCAAGAAGAAATTGAATCTGATTCAAAACTTGTTGATTGGGTGAAAAATTCAATCAAAATACTTCATTTTCAAATTTTTCAACTCTTTTTCACTTGGAATATCAACAAGAAACTATTGGCAAGATTCAAAAGATTTTTCATATCTGAAAACCTTTGGAATTCATTCATTTCTAGTTGGAACATCTTTTGTGTTTCAATAAACATGAAGAACCATGTGCCAATTTAATATTGGATTCTGTCATGTAACCAGAACTGGATTTTTCATATTACAGTAATAAATTCTGTGTAAGGCACAAGAAACCATTTTTAGCCATGCAGACTTCCAACCACTTGCACCTGGGAAATAAAACTAGTCCAATGGCTAAAGATTCCCATTCTTATATAAAATACTACTTTTTCAATTCCACAGGTGATGTTTTTGAATTGCATGGAAGTATCACAAGGTAAATATTGAATAAAAAAAAGAGATAAACATCACCATAGCTGGAAAGTTGTTGAAACAATTGATCAATTTACCAGATGTATTTTATAATTTTCACAGGAAAATTTCTCATTATGCATATCTCAAATGCAAATAAAGATATTTCTATATCCCTGAAGCAAGAACCAAATCATGCACAAGAAATTTCTTCAGGTGTATGGGCATCCCTTGCAGTCATATTTTAGATGAAATCAGGCACTCTTGAAGGCCACTTGTGCCCAGTTCCATGAAAAGTGGAATCCTCATGAAAATGCTGAATAAGATTATTCAGGATCTTGATTTTTGTTCTAAAATTGTGAATAAAATCTCAAATTTATTTTTTTAGGGCCACAGGTCATCTGGAAGATAGAAAAATCCAGATTTGGGAACAAATTGAAATATTTCTTTCTCAAAGGTAAAAGTTGAGATAATTTAGAAGTCCTGAGCGTCTGGGATCCACAAGGGGAAGGCCCACAGGCCCATCTCAAATCTCCAGTTAGTATTCAACAAGAAAGGAGCCTTTTTTGTTTGAAACTGAAGAACAGCAGCTTCAATACAAAAGCAGGCAACAAACAATGCAGAGGGGAATGATAAGCCAGGAAGAGTAAATGGAAATAAATAGAAATTTATGAATTAAATGGACTCTTTTGGAAGAGGAAAAAATAATCAGGGCTGCTTATGAAGAAAAGGAGAAAACCAGGAGGTCTTACCAAAGAAAAATCAATCAAATCCAATTATCAAAAAGAAACAAAGACAAGCTGAATAAAAGGTTAGATTAGAGAGGAAAACAAACAATTCTGCAGATCCAAATGCAAGAATCAGGAAAAAAACATGCTGCAGATCTGAAGGAAAGACAGTATTCAAATCAAACCAAATGCTGAAGATATCACGGCAATACAAGATATAAATCAAAAATATGCAGAAGATCTGAAGGCAAGCCAGGATTGAAAGAAAAAAGAAGAACCAGGAAAAATAAAATAGGGGGTTCAGAGGGAGTAAAAAACAACCTCAAAGGGCTGAATATGGAGCTCTTGAAAAATATTATGAGAGATAAAAAGACAAATCATAGAAGAGGAAAATTGACGCCTTGAGAGCTCAATTCAGGGGTTCCCATTCTCCTGAAAAGAACCCACAGGCTTACTTCAATGAAGCCAAGGAACCAATTCAGTATTATTCAATTTTTTCTATTCCAGTTCAATTATCTTCAAACAATACTATCCCATTTCAATATTCTTCAAGCTCATCTATTTCTAAGAGGCCAGAGAGGAGTAGATTTATTCACTCAGCTTCCAAGTTTTGTTTCCAATTTTTTTGGAAAATTTCTATGATCCCGCAAGGTAGGGAAATCTTTTTTAATGAGCTGTGGCTCATCAGGTTGGGGTAAAATTCTCAGATTTCAGAAATAAAAGAAAATTGGAATTGGAAAGAAATAAGGAATTTTATCAAGTTCTTGGGAAAAAATTTAGTGATCCCTTGACTTTTGATCAAGTTCTAGAAAGGATTGATTCTGATGGTGTGAATATTTCCAAAAATAATTGAATGAGTTTTCCAAATTTGGGAAATGTGCTAACAAATTTTTATGAATTCCAAATATTCTGGATCTCCAAGGCACAATCATTGAAATTTCTCTCTTTTTATTTTCCTGTAAATTCAAAATACCCTTTTTCCATTGATTTTGTGGATTAATCTCATTTCACAGCTTTTAAATGATCAAAGAGGGACTTTTCATCAATAATAATGTTCCAATTCCACCTTTTGATAAAAATTTCAAAGAATATAGGTCCAGGGGGGGGGTGTTAATAAGTTGGAGATAGAATATAAGAAGTGCTTGTATCTGCAGAAAAAATTAACTCCCACATTAAAGCATGGTGTTATTGAAATGGATTGAAATGATTTGATGTTTTTATTTAAAAATATATGAGATCCCCTTATGAGATAGATATATGCAGCATTTATATATTTGATTTTTGATAGTTGGTGCAAAGGTATTTAAATCCTATCAGGAATATTGAGTGTTATTCAAACAGTAGCTTTTCCATATTTTTTATGATTATTGATGTTCTGGATGATATTCTTGTTTAATATTAGAAACTATTTTAAATATCAGCATCAAATGGCTATATGTAGCATTTTTTTATGTTTTTGTATTTTTTTTACAAATTTATTTATTTTCCACCATAAATATTTCATTTTGTTTAAAAAAATGATTTTTATCATTTTTTTAATTTTTCTTACATTGGAAAAGGTTTTTTTAATATGAGGTCAGATTTGAATTCCTTTCAAAAAAAATTGATACTTATAGCATGGGTAAATATTAAATTTCCTCAATTGTTATCCATATTTGAATTCTCCAAAGAATTATTCCCAGAAAGACTCCACAGGGGGGCCTGAAGGCCTTAATTTAGCCCCCAGGGCGTCAAATGATGTTTTCAGGCCTTTTGAGGCACAAAACACCATCAAATGGTGTGTTCTCTCACCCCAGACACCCCTTTAAATCTTAAAAAGGACGTATACCTTCCTTGGGTGGGAAATCATTCCAATTGGCATAATTATAGTAAAAAATTAATAATAGCATGCCAATGATGCCAAAAGGAATTTTTGGTGTCATTTTATTAATTTCTATTAGAATTATTACAGCCTAGGCCATTGGAAAAGTTTACCTAAGAATGAAAAAAATTCAAATAGTGAAACAAAAAATTAAAATTCCTCATAAATCAAACTTCCAGAAGGAAATATCCTTGGGCACAAATTTGACCTCTATAGAGACAAACAAAATGGAATCTACCGTATTAAAAAAATTTATTTTGCATTTTTTCCTCATGAAATCATTTGAGCTTCAAAAATTTAAAACTAGAAATAAAAAACTAATAGACAATTTTGAAGAAAAACCATTGGGGTGTATCAGAGTTAACCAAAACTGCCATTTTTCAATGGGGGGTTTCAACCCAAATCTGCAATTTAAAACCTGCCATTAAAAATCAAAAAAAATCCACTTATTTCACATCAGACATGTCAGAGTTACCTGAAAATAAATGGGTTTTTTCAAATAAAGTATTTAAAGGCTTTCACTGCCTCAACCCATCATTTCAAATAATCACCCCTGGTTTCAACCTCAAACCTCATTGGAAAAATTTTACCTCCAACCTCATCAAAAAAATATGATTCATTGCTCTCATCACTTCATCACTCTCATCTGTTCTTTTTATCCTCATTGCTTCATCACTCTCATTGCTTCATTGCTCTCATCACTTCATCACTCTCATAAATTGATCACTTCCATCACATCCTAACTCTCATTGCTTTATCACTCTTGTCACTTCCTCACTCTCATCTCTTCATTGATATCCTCATTGCTTTGTTGCTCTCACCCTTTATCGCTTTCATCACATCCTAACTCTCATCAATTTATTGATCTCCTTGCTTCATCCCCTCATACATTTTAATATTTTTAAATGGCCCTGCTGCAAACCTCCCCCCACAAGTCCACACCAAAATCCAATGGACCTAAGAAAAAATCCACAAGGAACTCTACATCAAAAAATCCTCCCCCATCAGCTTCTAAGGGCTCAAGTAATCTCAGGAGAGCTGATCACATCATCCTGGTTAACTGGCGCAAAATTCCCTCCAACTATGACACTTGCTTTGGATCAAAAAAAAAATTGGCCAAACTCCATTCTCTAACATTATTGGGAATCTCTTTATGGGCAATGAACTGAAGTATAAAACAAAAGGTAGGCTGGATATTTCATCCAAACAGATGCAGGAGCAATTCAAGAACTATTGAGCAAAGTAAAAAAAAGGTGCACTCATTGTCAATATCCACAGGCTTTTGTATCAACAACTCCAATGAAGCCAAGGGAATCAGCTTGTTGGTTGATAATTTGGAATCTATTTGTCATTTTTATATTAATATGGATTAAATATTTGAAAAGAAGGCCAAAATCACCCCTTTATCTGCTTTTGAAGCCCAAAAATCCGATTCAGTAGATGCCAGAGACTCGGATGTGGATGCTCAGCCTAGCAATGACAATCCCAAAAAAACCTATGAGTGTCCCCAATCCAATTTGGAGGAGGATATTCCAACACAAAAAGCTTTAATCACGTCTACACCAGCATTGATCAATTATTCAAACCCTTCCTTGGACCCCTCACTTTTGTATTTGGATTGCCCTCTTCCTGGGGTGGAAAAACTTAACAACTTGCCCAATGGGGGGGCAAGGTATTCCACTATCTCCATTACAATCAACATCTTTTCAAGTAAGGAAGGAAGGTCTTTTATTTTCTGTCCTTTTGATCCTGACTGATTTAGATTTTAAAAAACCAGCAACATCTGTTTCTAAAACTCAAGCCAATGGGTCCTCCCACATCAACTTCAAATGAGAGTGATGCTGTTCCCACAAAAACCTTCTCTTCAAAGGTAAAGCAAAAGGCCTCCAATTCCATCAACATCAACCCCAATAGCTGTCAAAAGAGGAGAAACACTTCCAATTTTTCCGGCATTGATGATATCATGCGGAAGGGGGATTCAAGTAAGTGAATTGATTGAATTGGCTCACTTTCAAAATCAAGCTTATTTGTATTCACCTCTGAAAAACAGTGAAATAACAAATTGAATCTGAAAAACTTCAATTTGAAAAGGAGACGTGGGATGCTCAGCTTTCTATTGATTTTCAAAAGCAGAAAGCCAGGATTTTTGCTCATCATCAGAAATTGGATGCTGAGTGGAAATCGAAACAGGCATAGCAGGAGCTTCAAAAAGATGATAAGTAGAAGGATTGACAGGAAGAGAGACTGGAAAAGGAGAAGCAACAACTGGAAATGGAAAAAAAGATAGGTTATCAATAGCCATGGCATGTATTGGCAGCAGTAGAACTGCGGAAGAAATAAAGTAAATTACTTGATTTCTTGGCTTGTAAAATATTTACTTTGATAAAGCTTGTAAATTATTTACTTTGATTAAAAATTCAAAAATAAAACAAAAAATTATTTTCAAATACAAAAATTTTTGAGCCTATTTTTAACCCCACCAATGGAAAAATATTTTTTATTTTTATTTAAATATTTTTTTCTAGAGTATATTTTACCACTTTTCAGGTCTTTGCAAGTGTAGCAAGTAATCTTGTTAATCTTCATGGAATTGGCCATCCTTGTATGGGTTGCAGTCCCCACAGCAGGAAAATTACAGTACTTTTATTTATTGGCCACCCAAATCATTTTAACCACACCTTTTTCTTAAAAATAAATACCAAAAACCATTTCAGGAAAAAAAAATTGGCCATCAGATACTTGGTATTTTTCCTTTTTTTCAATTATTTTTTCATTTGATTTTTTTGGTTGGAACCACAAGTAAAAAGGAACAGGAAGAGATGTCACATTGTTCAATGTGGGGAGAATTTCAGAATTAATTTGAAGTGAAGGTGATGTGGGGGCACAGTTGAAAGGAGTGAGTCGGGATCCAAATTTCAATGAAGAGAAAGGGGGGATATTGTTTTCCAGCATTGTTTGACAGTTGGAATCATATGCCAGTCTTTCTAATTTTAGGAACATTTGGGCTGAAATTTGTGAGACCTTGTCTGACCTAAGGTTCAAAAGAGAAAAATCATGAGGAGGAGATTGAATAGCAGATTGCTTCAAATACCATCCAAATATTTCAGAATGTTGCATCAATTTTTGCCATCCAATTTCCCACATTTTCCCACCCCAAGATCTTGAGGGACCAACAGTGTTGAAAAACCTTTTGGATTGGTGAAGAAACATTGTGACTGAGTTTATTTCCTTCTTCTCTTTCTCAGAGAGTTTATTCAAAGTAAAAAATTTCATTATTGCAATCATAGCCTCATGATCCAATTTACTGTGGACAAATACTTATCCAGAGGAGAAGAAATGGAACTTTTTGATCTTCTGTTTAGACTTTTCATACTCTTCATGGGAGGGTTTTTGATGGTTGTTTCTTTTTTCAGCAGTGATGGCAGGATACAGATCCAAATGCCCAAGTTTTTGCTCAGGCCACACCACCTTCTCATTGATCCCTGCCTCTTCTATCTCCAAAGATATTTTGGAATCTTTGTATTGAGCCCTCTTTGGCTGAAAAGCCCTATCCTTCCACCTCTCTGTATGCATATCAAATCATTTCCTCCCATATTTTTCCCTCCCATCCAAATACTTCAATTTGGGTGAAGATCAAGAAAGGATTCAAGGGATTGTGCAGAATTTTGAGTTTGTTGGGACAAGAATTTGACAACAGCAAAAAAGTTAGTTGTAGATGGAGCAAGGGGTGGAAAGATGTGTTGCATTGCATTGAATCAATCAAAAAAAAAAAAAAAAAAAAAAAAAAAAAAAAAAAAAAAAAAAAAAAAAAAAAAAAAAAACACAAAAACACAAAAAAACACAAAAAAACACAAAAAAAAAAACACAAAAAAAAACACAAAAAAAACACAAAAAAAAAAACACAAAAAAAAAAAAAAACAAAAAACACAAAAAACACAAAAAACACAAAAAACACAAAAAAATCTGTTATTAATTTATAGTTGAGGTAGATGATCAACAAATGTAGAAAAAGAAGCAAAAAAGTACCAGTCAATCTTCCCCCCTCCCCCCCAAACAAAAAATAAATAAATAAAGGGTCAGCCCAATATTTTAATCATCTGGATGGAGCCAGAGGAACAGGAGCTGAAGGGAGGGGGGGCCGCAAATGATTGACCAAAAAAATGGCAAGCAATCAATCATTCCTTATGGTTTTTTTTTCAATCAAGCTGCAAAACATCAACCAATTCCTTGTGGTTTTTTGGTCAATCAAACCGCCAGCATTCAATTGACCAAACAAACCACAAGCAATGATCAATTGCTTGCAGTTCTTTTGGTTGATCAAAGCGCAAAAAATAAACTTATTGCTTGCGGTTTTTTTGGTCAATTGAAATGCAAATAATTTACCAATTGCTTGCAGTTTTTTTTGTTGATCAACCCGCCAGCAATCAAGCAATTTTTTGTGGTTCAATTGACCCAAAAAACCGCAAAGAATTGATCAATTTATTGAACTGTGAACAATTGGTCACTTTCTGGTCAAGGGATGAGGCGGAGGAGGAGGAAGGAGGGGCTTACTTGGGGTTCTGGGAAGTGCCAAGGAAAAACAATCTAGAGGGGGGGTAATATCTGAAAGGAGGAGGAGGAGGGAGGAGTTCAGCCAATGATGGGGTGGAGGAGGAGGGGGGGAGCTTACCTGGGGTTCCAAGCAAAGAACAAGAAAAACTAGGAGCTGAAGAAGGAGGAGGATGACTGGAGGGAACTTTGAGGTGGAGGTGGATGGTAAGATTGAGGAAGGGGGTGAGGGAGTTTGGTGAGGAGGAGGAAGGAGTGGAACAGTGGTGGGTGAGGTGGAGGTGGTTTTTGAGGATGAGGAAGGAGTGCACTGGAAGTTTGATGGTGTGAGCTATGAGCTGGAGTTTTTTTGTTGTTTCATCTAATTCCACCAAAAAAAAAACAAAGAGAAAAAGTCAACCTAGGATTCTTGGTTGAAAAATAAATAAAAAGTTACTGTGATGTGAATTTTTACCTATTTTCAAACAGAATTTTACTCATGAAAGTGAGCATGTGTTGGGGTTAGAATCTGCTCCCTCATGGTATAAGATGAGGGAAAAGATGAGACAGGAATGACTTGAGGAGGATTGGTAATATTTTCTTTAAATATTTTGTCCCATTCATCTTTTATGTTGGCCAGAAGGTTGTGAAGGATAACACAAGTGATAATCCAGTTGTTAAGGATCTTCATTTATTTGGAATTTAGAAGCTGGTTTTGAATTTCCCTCAAGCTGTTGCATCTTCTTTTCAGGACTCCTGTGGCATGCTCAATCTGAACTCAGGATTGGGAAAAATGATGGTTGAAATCAGTTTTGGCTTGGTTGTTGGATGAAACATTGTGGTATGCTGGAACAACATATTTCTTTCTAGCATAAGCTGAATCAGCCAGAAGGTATTGATCTTCACCAAAATATTTCTCTGGTTTTTGGGCAATCCACATTTGATTGAAAAGATATGAATTGTGACATGGACCTGGAAGGCCGGCATGGACGGATATGAACTTCTGGTTTTTATCACAAACAGATTTTAGGGCCACAGAGTATCTATAAAAACAGATAAAACATTTTTGGTCAGTGTTTTATTAAATTTTGCATCAACATCTTTGGAAAATAATATAATTGATTTCCTTCTTTTCCAATCAAAATAGTGGTTGCCATCTAGCTTGGGTTTTCAACTCAATAGGATAGTGGTTCCATCAAAAAAAACAATGCAAACAGGGAAGCCTTCAGTCTCCAATACTTCAGATCTCTCCTTGTGTTCTTCTTTGGTTTGCCAAGAAAGGACTGAGGAACTTAAAGATAGAATGAAAATCATTACTCTTTTGGTGTATAAGTCAATGGTTCCATACCAACTGAGAATAGATTTTCTAATTGATTAATTTCTGCTTCATTTCAATTTGATCCCAATCTATGAAGAGAGATGGCCAGTTGGATAGCTGGATTGCTTTGAGGATTCTAAGAATTGTTCTGAAAGATGTTGTGGTCTTCAATCATCTCCAAAAGATTCATTAATGAAAGCAATAAAGTTCTGAACAGTTTCTGGAAACTTAAGTTGGGGAGGAGATGAAGCTTTGGCCTTTTGCACATAGGGTTGTGGAGATTCTGTTGTCTTGGAACCATGTATTGATTTTCCATTTTATAATTCAAAGCTAACCATTTTGATTCCAAATCATATTCTGAATCAGAGTCAAATAATAAAAAAAGCTCAGTCAGCTTATTTGCATTTTCAACTTTTGTCCGGGAAGTTTGATTCAAAATTTTGAGAAAGATGGTAATGTGATGTGGGGCGATGAGATGATGATGGGATTGATGTGAAGAAATGGAGATGAGGTGTGTGTGATGCAATGGAGATGGGATTGGTATGGATTTTCTGAGGTGGAGTTAAGGATGGGTGTTTTGCATGGGATGGATGGTGGATGGATGATGGTGCAAAATGGCAGGTTTGATGTTTGAAATCCGCCATTTCAAAATACACCAGTTAGAGGGTATTTTTATTTGAGAAACCCACCATTAAAAATGGTGGGTTTCTAATGGTGGGTTTGCTAACTCTGATATGCCCTATTGATTGCTTTTCTTTGATTTTTTTTCAATTCTTCTATGTATATTTTTTGAATTTCTTGGAGAAAAACATTTAATAGGGTGTATCAGAGTTGAAATTTACAAAAATGAAATGGCTGATTTCAAGCTTATCCTTTTTATTTTTCAAAACTATTTAAACCCATATTTTCATTTTTTTATTTTTGTAAAAAAGGATTTTTGAAAAGTTGATATTTTTCCTGAAATAAGGAATTAAAATTTGTCAAATTTATAACTCTGATACACCCTAATTTTCAAAATGATTGAGGTAAAAATAACAAAAATTATTACATTAATTTTTTTATATTTCTGTTAGCAAATTATTGTAGACCTAATGAAAATTTTCATTTTTCATATTCATGATTCAGTTTTACATGATTTCAAATCATTTTTATGAATTTTTAGAATTCCAATTGACTTGTTTTTTTGAGTGAAACACCATCTTTCAGAATTCACAGATACACACCACAAATAGTTTAGCGTGCGCAGGTCTAAATTCCAGAAAGGTAGATTTTTACACCATATTCTGCTATGTTGAACTGTGCACACCAAAATTGTTGGTTTGTGGAACTTTGCACACCAGGAGAATTGGTGTTGGGACTAGTGAAAACCAGAAATGGTGTTCCAGAATTAATTTAGTGGTGTCAAAATAGCCACTATCTTCTTTAAATCTCACAAAAACTGGTGTATGTGAATACATAAGGTTTGTGTTAATTTTTTTTCCATAATTTTCAATCAGATTTTTGTATGCATATAAGGTATTTTTTATACAATCACCCACATAAATAAACATAAAGCTTTCTGAAAAAATTGAGGAAAACAAATGTAACCAGGAAGCCATATGCAACAAGGACCAAGTACAAAACATGAAACAAGGCCAGAAGATATAAAATAGGACATTGAAATAAAATTTAATAAACATCAATTCCTCAATTTTTTAGGGGTTTTTTTTATATTTCAAATTTATATGAGGGGACATGATAAATTCACAACCCCACACAACCAATACACAACTCCAAATGGTTTTTTTGGCGGGTTTTTCAATTCAGATGGGTTGTGAGCTGCATCACACAACCCATTTTAAGTTATGGCATGCTATTCACAACTTGTTCACAACTCCATGGTTTTGAGCAAACAAAATAAATAAAATAAATGAAAAATTAAACCAAGAAAACAAAACAAAACAAAAAAATCACAAAAATTCAAAAACAATTTCAAAATATTGAAAAATAAATTAAAAATAAATTATAAGAAATTTTGAAAATTTCACAACTCAAGCGCCATGAATGCACATTGATGGCCCTATGAATAAAGAAAAATGAACAATTAAAATTCTCAAAAAATCAAAGGTTTGTTCCCAAAAAAATTTACAGAAATGGTTAAGTAAAAATAAAAAGGAGCAATATACATAAAAAACAGCCCCAAAATAAAACACAATCAAATGTAATGTTTGAATAAAACACAATAAAATACAAAAAATACAATAAAATACAATAAAATAAAATACAATAAAATAATATAAAACAAAATAAAATAAAATAAAGTGCAATAAAATAAAATAAAATTCAATAAAATGCAATAAAATGCAATAAAATACCAACATTTCATTGTATATTACAAAAGAAATTGAATTGAATCAAAAAATTCAACTAATTTAAATTAAACAAAATAAATTTAATTCATATAATTGTATTTTATAGTTTCATAAAGTCAATCAATCAACCCCCAAAAAGGAAAAATGTAAGTCCACCTCAATGAACTAGCCCTAAAGTAAAAACTAAAAAAAAGAAACAAGTTCAACTTGTTTTAAGCTGATCCCATCATGAGAAGTAAAAAGAATTCTTGTGATGCAATCAGCCAAACAAAAGTTCAACTTAAATCATTGGGCTAATGCAAAACTAAATCAACCCTCCAAAAAAGTAGGGCTAGTCCACTGAGGGGGACTTTTTACAGGTCAACCTGAATGGAATAGCAGTCAATTAAAAATTCCAAAAAAAAAAAAATTGGACATGTGTTTAGCTGATCCACTCATGAGAAGTAAAAACACCCCTTATGAGGGGATTAGTCCAATAAAAGTTGAACTGAATTACCAATAAAATATCATTTAAAACACTCAAAATCATTGATTTAACTCAAAACACTCAACATAATTATTTTCAAAATTTGATAGACCTTCATATCAATAGAAGTACAAGATAAGCATCAGAAGTAATTTCAGACAAAACCCAAATGGTGTAATTAAAATCAAAATGATGAAATAAAAATCAAAATGATGAAATGAAAATCAAAATGATGAAATTATGTGATTTCAACAAATTTGAATAAAAATACAGTTGATCTTTGATATGAGCAACCCAACCAGAAGCTTTCTTCAAAGTCAAAGAAGAAGGTTTTTATATGGTGGGCAGGATTGGATTTTTTCTCCCTCAAGAAATAAATGAACCCAGTGCCTATTTTTAACAAAGGAAATGAAGATTGAATCCAATGGTTCTTTTTCATCCATTTTAAGAGGAGTATAACTACAAAATGACTCTGATGAAATAAAATGAAATAAATTACCCTTGCATAAATATCTTCCATTATTTGACTCATATCCAACTTTGAAAGCAAATTTTAAAAGGTAATCTTTTCTTTGATATCTTCAAAATCAAGCCTTTTTTTGATATTTCTTACCTCTTTACTTCCACCATGGATCTTAGAATAGCATGCCTTATTTTTCCCCAATTTTTCTATTGTTTTTATTTGTATCTTGATACATCCATTTCCATGATTCCTAATTAATTTAGAAATGAATCTAAATCCATAATTACAATCACCAACAGGATCCCAAACCTCACCCAAGAGCTTATGTAAGTTCTGTCATTATTGCATGCCCATAACTGTCCATTACCACTCTTCTTGTCCATCTATCACACTATCTCTGACTGTATAGCCCTCTTCTCCCAATTTTCAATCTCAACCTTTGGTGAAAACACTCTTGATCCAAAGTCTAACCTGCCACAAGACGCCAAACAATTCCCCAATTTTACTCTGCATTTGGGCTCCTCCCTCTTCCAAATTTCCGCCTTCATTATGCATTCCTTCTTCCAAGACTCCTCTTCCTCTCCACTCTTTTATCTTATCCTTGATCTTCCTCAAAAACTCTCCACTACTTCTTCACCTCATTCTCCTTCCCTTCTTCTACCACTCTCTAATCCTATTGCCTTCCTCAATCATTCTCCTTCTCAATTCATAAATTTTCCCCTTTAAATTAACATCCTCAACCATTTGAACCAATCTCAAATTAATCATTCATCCAATCTAATCTTAAATCCATTCATTCCATTCCTCATCAAACAATCCAATCTGGAATCAATTCATCCCTCATCCCCATCCAACTCATCTCCAACTGCGCACTTGCCCATTGCTCCCAATCAAAACTTATCAGATATTTGATCAGATGTGAGGAATAAATCCACCAACACAACTGTTTCTTTCATTTATTCTGTTCCTTTATTTATACAATATTTTTGTTTAATTTTTCCTTAAATTTTCTCACACCCTCAGTTCCTTTCCTTAAATAAATCATTTCATGTCAGAGAAGATCTCAGGTAAGATCTCTCTCTACATTTCATTTTCTCGCATCTTGTTCACTGGTTGATCTACTGTTGTTTGTCTCAGTTTCATTTGTCTTGTTTTGAAATACATCTTGAGCTTTCTATCTAAAACTTTTCACAGTTCAAAGCCAAAGGCCATCAAAAATCATACCAAGCAAACAAGAACAATGGAATTGACTCAAAACCTTCTCAAGAGTATTACCGACTCCATTCCCAGCCCTTTGAACTTCAACCTTTCACTATGGCTTTCCAAGATCCATATTATGCTTTCACTTAAAGGTATTTCCCATTGGATAAACTCTAAAGAACCTGAGAAATGCCCTCCAGAAACCAACCTTGAGACTTTTGGATACATTCTTGCCAAGCTTGATAACCAAACCTAAATTAATTGCATGAAGGACCATTTGCTCACAAATGGCATTGAGTTGTGGAGATCAATAAATGAGTATCATGCTTCATGTCAAATGGCAAACGGAACACATCTTTTTTTAAAAAACTTTATCAAACTACAGTTTGATGCCAAGAATTTTGAGAAGTTTATAATGGATGCAAGGGCTTGTCTAATGAAAATTGCAGAGATCTGAATACTGATGGAAAACAACATTGTGGCATACCTTCCCCTCTATAAATATCCCCCCCAGCTATACCATCTCAAACCACAATCTCACATTCTCTTGGGGATACCAAAATTGATGGAGACCTCATTCTACAATATCTCAATCAAGTCAAGAACAATGTTGTGGCTGTTAAAATATGTATGCACTTACACGTGTGCTACGTATAAGTGTAATCCAAATGGGATGCACATATGGGCCTCTCTGGCCCATTGGACACTCACACGGACCATATGGGCCTGTGTAGATGTCACTGATTTGGGGAAAGTGGCCTCAAAACACGTGAAACAGGCCTATTTGTACACGGGCCCTAACAGGCCCGCAGAGGTATACGGGCAAATACAGCCAGACAGGCTTGTATGGGCATAATTGGGCCCAAGGTTTATTTTGGACATACTTGGCCAGACGGGCTGGCCCGCCAAAGTATGTTTTACTTAGTTTTCAGGCTTGGGGCGGCCCATTGGGGCCGCCGCCTTTTTTGCAGCCCGGTTGGGGCTGCCGCCCATGTTGCGGCCCACTCGGGGCCGCTGTTTTCTCCTACGGCCAGTTTGCAGGGCCCAATGGCCCATGCGGGGCCGTTGTAGGTGGCAGCGCAGCTGCCGCGCAGGGTGGCGGCCCGTTGTTGGAGCCGCGGGGCTGGGGCTGACAGCCCGGCTCCTCCCCCTCCCCTCACTCCCCATCACAAGGGGGAGGGGGAAGGCTGGCTGGGTTGAACCAGCCAGCAACCGGTCATGGTGGGGGGGGACTTGATCACCCCCCCACCAAAAGGTGTGGCTGGGCCGGTTGCATTGAGGCAACCGGCAGTGGGGGGGGAATTGACCACCCCCCCACCAACAAAGGGGCGCTCTCCCCCCCCCCCCCCCCCTTTACCAAGGGGGAGCAGCGACGGGCTGGAGGGGACCTGACCACCCCCCAGCACACCCACGGTAGCAACACCCTGGGGGTTGATACCCCCAGGGCCCCTGGTAGGGGGATTTGACCTCCCCCTCAAGGGACCTGTGAGAAAGAGGGGGGGGGACAGCATGTCTGCTGGTCACCCCCCCCCCCCCCCAAGTGTGTCTGAGACCGGGCCCAGGTGTGTCCTGGGTCCCTCCTGGCCATGTGTATGGCCAGGGGCTGGTTGCATGAGGAAACCAGCCAGTATGTGAGATAACAGGCCGGTTGTAATAGGCAACTGGCCAGGGTTTTGAACAGTTAAGGGGCTGTTTCAGCCCCATTGAGGTGGAAACAGCAGAAATAACTGGAATAGGCTGGTTGTAAGGGTACAGGGACTGATGCCATTTGGGCTGATGTAGTCCAAACCAAGTAACAAGACCTGTAGAGCCTGTAGAGCTCTTTTGGGGAGGAAAATTTGCCTTTTGGCTTGTTGTATCATGGGCTCACAAGAGGCCAATCTTTTGTACTTAAGGAGCTCTTCTGCCTCCTGTTTTCCATCATTGATTTCATCATCCAATTGAATTCATCAACAATATCATCCGACATATTTCCCCATTGTGAGAGCCCATCAAGCAATTATTGACACAAGGTGTCCAGCATTTCTTTTGCTTTAAATACTGCTCATTTGCCTAAGCCAATTGCTGGCCATAATTATAATAGTGGCTAACTCCTACGCCTCATTCATGCTCTGAACAAGAATGAAGTCATTAAGTGCAAACCAATTTGGCACAATCTGCAGGCTGGCCACAATTGCAGCAAGTTCTGGTGGCTCTACCCTCACCTTTGACCCAATGCAACGCAAAACAATGGATTGGGCTTGACACCAACCACACAACCATCTCCACCACGCAAGAACCATTCAATTCATCTAGGGTATATGTTTTCCATGGTTATGTCACAATCTCTTCATTGAAATCAAATTCTTCTTGATTCCAGCACTTCAAATTGTATGTTTAACAACTCCAATTTTTTCTCTCAAATACTTCCTGAAAAAAAGAAATCCAAACCGGCAATACCAATGCTCCCATTCCATCACTTTTAATTGGTACAGAAAAGCTCAAAACCAGCTTTGCCACCCTAAATCTTTGCAACTCATTATACTTTCCCAATCTTGCAGTCAACCTGGTGTCACTAGGCCATCTGATTCAAAAAGGATGCACCCTCACTCTGCTTTCTCCGTACCAATTTTCAGTCACCTTCAATTGCCAAAAGATTCTGTCCGGGACAATTGAAGACAACTTACTCTTTTTCTAAGATCCTCATCTTAATACCACCTCCATTTTGCACGCCTTTATCTCTCTCTCTACCATTCACAAACGCTTTTGTCACCCTCACCTCAAAAAGACCCAACTTTTATCAAAAAACTTCTCCAACCTCAGATGGGACCAAATTGAATGTGTATCATCTGCAAAGGCCAAGATTCACCACCAACCATTTACAAATCATCTGCCTCCTAGCCAGAACACTTTTGAACAAATTCATGCAGATGTATGCGGACCCATTCCTCCCTTATGCCTCTTGGGCTCTTGCTACTTCCTCTTACTAACAGACAAATTTTCAAAATTAAAGACTTGTATTCCCATCAAAACAAATCCAATGTTACAGAAAAATTCATCAAATTTGTCAAGCTCCAAGCAAACCAATCTGGAAGAATGCTGAAAAATTTTCACTCCAACAATGGAGGGGAATTTTTTAACAATTTAGTTGTGTCCTTCCTCATCAAGAACAGAATCAAGCACACCACCTCTGAACCCCACACTCCTCAGCACAACCCCATGGCAGAGAAAGGAAATTGCACTGTCCTTGAGGTGACCCAAACAAGTATGATTTACAGGAACATTCCACCCTTTCTTTGGGACAAAATTCTAGTCAGCTCATGCCAAATTCTGAATCTTATTCCCTCCACCAAATCAAAAATTTTTGCTCATGAACTATGGACCATAAAACCCCCTAAACTTGATCTCATAAAGATACTAGGAACAAAGAAAATCTTACACAATCAAGCTTACAGCCAAAATAAGTTGGAAGAAAAGGGCTCCAAAGGGATTCTGGTTTTCTTTGACATGGATATAAAATTATTTAAGTTTTAATTCCCTGGTTCAAGGAACATATTTTGTTCTAAAAACATTAAGATCTTTGAAGATCTACTTCCTTCTGACCCCATTTCTTCACTCAACTCTCCTTTTGACTCTCTCCTAAACCCTGCTTAAACCATTACTGACATTCTGAACTACACCTTGTTGGAGTACTTGTATCTCCTCATTTCCTGTTCTTTCCAAGTTCCCTTGTTTTAATTTTCATTCCATTTTGTTTCCATCAATTCACCTTTCATTTCATTCTGTCTCCATCATTTCATTCCATCTATCAAGTCTCCTTCATTTTCATTCATCAGTTTGCTTCTTAAATTTATCCAGCGCGCGCTCCTAGTTGTCATGTCACACTGTCTGTGACACTCATCAAATCTGCCTATACCTGAGGACAGATTGGGAGTCAGACAGACGGACTCTTCTCTCATCCTTCTGTTATGACTCTCATCTCTGGATATCCTCAGGTAAGTTGTGTCTCCTATTTTGTTTGTTTTCTCATCTCCATATTATGAAATATCATCCTTCTGTTCTGATTCTCATCTCCAGATATCCTCAGGCGATTTGCCCAACACACCTCACCTCCAAATGATGCCCCAAACAAATCTTTCAATCCATCTCCTTCTCTCATGAACTTTCCTTAATCCTCAAATGAAAATCAAACTTTTGAACCCCTTTGCACCTCAATCTTGATCTTTAACTCCACCTCAATCTCCCAGAACAATTACAAAGTAACTGTAAGAGACTCAATTTTATCCAAAAATCAACATAATTACCAAACTCCAACCACAAATGCGCCTCAATCACTTTGCAATCAAGCTCTCCTCCAACAACCTCAGTGGTACGGGTTCATTGCTCAATCAGTTCCTAGAAGTTACAATGTAAAGAGATTTGAATGAGTTGGAAAACCTGAACCCAGCTGTTATTTCAATCAAAGAATCAAAAATCAATAAAATAAAAAATAATAGTTAAGAACTCAAAATAAGACAGCTTTAGAAGGAAGAGTCAAAGACAAACAGTCAAACACAATTCTACAGGCAGGATGATGGCCTCTAAATAGACTAAGTAGAACTGTGTGCACTATACGCTAATAACTGATGTATTTCTCCCTATTGATCTTGATGTCCTGAGTCGTAGTACTGGTTAGGAAGCAAAAGTTATGTCAACACTGATAATGAGTTGATTACTCATTTTGATACATACTATATGCTGCTGGGACTGAATTGAGTAGGTTGAAAGTTTGTTTGAGTCTTCAATCTTGAGAATCTGGTACTGTGAGTTCTGAACAAAGTGGCCTGAAATAGATCTTATTTCTGATCTCGGGTGTGCCTCTTGAACAGTAGAATAAGTGATAGGATGTAACTGATAGTGAAAGTCCAGCGACATGTCTACAATGAGCGCGCACCTTGGATGAACCAACAGAAGTAACTTAGGAAATAGACAACACACACAAAGATAATAAAGAAATAGAGCAGAAAAGAAATATGATAGCTGAGAGAATGAATTTGAATCAAGCAGCAATCAAGTCAAATAATCAACACACCGACTCGACTCATTATCAGTGATGATAAGTTAAGAACCGACATATTTTGCTAGCTTAGAGACCGCTACAGCATTGGCGGCTTTGGTCAGCGGATCAGCAAGCATATCATTAGATGAAATCAGTTTGATTTGAATAAGTTTATTTTGCCAGTCATATCGTAAGCTCTTGAGCTTAATATCAATGTATTTAGCATGCGACTTGGTTCCAAACTTTTTAATTTTATCGTCAAAACCCTTGTTATTGATTAGATGCATTGGAGGTTCAAAGGTCGTTCGCCATACTTCGGAGATCAGATGGTTTAACCATCTAGCCTCTAGATGACTGGCCGACAGTGAGTTACACTCAGATTCAGTCGACAAATGAGCAATGCATCTCTGACGCCGACTTGTCCAATAAAGAGGCGATCCCTTCAACAGAGTGATGAAGCCGGTTTGAGAGAGACGGGTCACTGGTTCATCGCCACAGGTGGCGTTGCTGTAGGTGATGAGATGCTTGGAATTGTTTCTAAGTCTGAAAATAAGCTTGTAGTCTATGGTCTTAAGTAAATACCGCCACACCCGAATGACCTTGTTCCAGTGTTGTATTCCAGGATTTTCCAAGAATCTTGCCAGGTTAGACACGGCGTAGCTAATGTCTGGTCGCGCCAAGGTTGCTATGAAGTTGAGTCTTCCAATGGGTGATCAATAGTTGACATTTAGTTGTTGAAACTTAGCTTTTTCTTCTTCCGTGGCTGGTACTAGATGTGCGCCAGTCAAGCATGGATTAGACAGCGGCTTTGCGTTCAAGAGGTTCAGCTCTTCAAGTCCTTTTTGGATATGATTTGGAAGTGAAAGACTGATTGAGTTCTTGTCTTTCTCAACCTTCATCCCAAGCAATGTATCGACTTCGTGAGCTGAAGAATCCTTGAACTTGCTAAGGAAGAGTGATTTAAATTTATTCACCTCCCCCACCACAACTAAATTGTCAACATGAAAGAATAGAGAAGTCACTCCATCCTCATGGTGATACAAACAAGGGTCACAGTTGCTTTCCGCAAAACCTATGCTTGTGATCCATTCGCTGAGTGTTCTATACCAATTCAGCGGGGCTTGCTTTAGACCGTACAAAGATTTCACCAACTTCAGAAATTTTGACTTCCTCTTAGAGCAAACGGGAGTCCTAATGTAGACATTCTCTTCCAGAGGGGCGTGCAGGAATGCCCCTTTAACATCAAATTGGAGAATTGGGAGACCTCTGTTGACTGAGTAGATTAATAAAGATCTGAGCGAAGCGATCTTACCGGTAGGTGCGAAGGTTTCAAAGTAATCAATGCCATAGCGTTGATTGAAGCCTTGCACACATACCCTTGCTTTGAGAGTGCTTTCGCCTGTGTGGAGATCCTCTTTGCGGCGGAAGGCCCACGTGGTACTAAGTGGATTGGAGACTTCGGATTCATCTGCATCCTCCCATACCCCTAGTTCCTCGGCCGTGTTCAGCTCCTTTTCAATGGGCGTAATCCAATTGGGATCTTTGAGTGCTTCATGAATCAAAGTTGGTACAGTAGCGTGATGATACCCATACCGCTCCGGTGGTTTCAGTTGGCTTCTGTCGCGAAGTTTAGGTATTAACCTTTCTTCAACAGATGGTGCTGAGCTTTCGGAGTCGGATAAGTTTGGAACGTCATCAAAAGGAAGTTCTGGTTTGACATTGAATGGGGTGCCATAGTCACTCCCCTCGTGAGTTGATACAGATCCTCCTCCGGTTATTGGAGCTTCTTGTGGGCTGATGGCAAGTTCTTCATCCTCGAAGAGACTGGGTTCCCCGTTTGTGATTTGAGTTTTTAGAAAAAGGACATGCTTAGTGTTCACAATCTTGCCCGATTTAGTGAGTATCTTATAGGAAAGGAGAAAAGGATTGAAGCCAATCAGGCAACCTTCCTCACCCTTCTCGCTAAGTTTTGAAGGTATCTTTGTATCATTAAGTAGATAGATGCAAGCAGTCCCTACAGGCTTTATAAAATCTTTTGGTAGTGGCGTTCCATGCATAAGTTCCCAGGGACTTTGTGATTTGGTGTCTTGGGGTAATTGGTTCAATTCAAGACAGCAACTTTGGATAACTACATTCCAGCAGCTTTTCGGAACGTCAGTCGCAGAACTGAAGACTGATCGCAGCAATTCCATAATGGTACGGTTGGCTCGCTCGGCTTTCCCGTTATGCTGAGAGTGGTAGGGTTCACTGATGATGTGATGAATTGATTTTGATTTGAAGAAGCTTGATAAGGTATCATTCATGAACTCTCCTCCTCCGTCAGAGACGACCTCAACTGAAAATCAACCTTTCTTCTTTGCTTCATTTTCAATTGCAAATATGACGGTCTCGGCAGTCGCGTCCTTGCTTGGTAAGGGAAAAGCAGATAGATAGCCCGAAAGGTTGTCAACAACAGTGAGCGCGTACCTCATACCCCCTTTACTCTGTGGATTAAGTTGTCCCATAAGATCTAGATGCAGACAATCAAAAACTTGTTCAGCGGGGCGTTGTTCCTGGTTGAAAGATGATTTGGTGATTTTTCCTTTCTTACAAGCAATACATTCAAATTCGGAGTGGATTTCTTTCCCAATCCTGTGGCCAAGATGATTTTCAATCTGTTCCAAACTAGCATGACCCAACGTTTGATGAAGTTTCTGAACTTTGTCCAGACTCATGAGACAGGCAAGCTCCCTAGTTTTTGATTTGATATTGATGACTAACAGATTGTTCTCAATTACTCCATCTAGAATCGTGACTCGCCCTTTTTTAAGTGCAAAGGTAGAAGGAGAAGTTTTGCTGTTGACTTTTAGAGTACACCCCTTGTTGAGAAGAGCCCCCAGTGAGATTAAGTTGACTGTGGCATCAGGAACCCAGGCCGCATATTCCAGGTCAATTCTTCTTCCATCAATGGATAGATTGACTGTACCAAGGCCTTTTATGGGAATGCCTTCTCCCTTCTTTCCGGTCTTGATAAGTTTGCATCCTGTTTGTTCGACTAGAGAGGAGAACATAGATTTTTTCATGATCATGTGTATCGAGCAGCCACTGTCAAGAATGAAACAATTTGCACCAGTCTCATCCAGTTGATTTAACCCGCAGAAGAAGGAGTAGCAGTGTGCTTCTTTGGACTTCTTTGTGGCTTTTTGCTTGAATCTGTTCACAGAATTCTCGGGTTTGAGTTCCGGATATTCCTCCCAGCAGTTTGCAGCAGGGTGAGTTTTGACTGCTGGGTTATGTTTCCCATTTTCACAGCGCGGCCGATCAGAGTTGAAGCAATTATTAGAATAAAGGGCTGAGTTCGTTTCGGAGGTTTCTTTGGATTTTGATTGGACTTCATTTTTATGTTGAACCAGATGATTTAGGACAAAGGCTACCGTTAGATCTACTCCCGAGTTCATGATTTGCGATCGCATCCCTTTTAGTGACTCGGGTAATTTGAACAAAATCAAATAGCTCAAAATATCACTTGGTAAGTCTATGCCAACTTCGTCGAGTTTTCCAAGGTGGAGCTTGACTGAGGTTACAAACGCGTCTATGTTGTTCTGATCAAAGCCAAGGTAAAAAAAATTAAAGAACATTTTTGCTCTGTTTGCGGCCTGGTTGGATGCGAAGAGTTCTTTAGCAGCCAACCAGATTCGTTTTGGAGAGTCTTCGTTATCAGCTGTAATTATGTTTGTGTGAGTAGCTGGATCTAGTTTTGACATGAGGTAAGCAGCAGTCTCATCTGCATCAGGAATACTTTCATCTGGATTTGATGAGTTCATGAGATTCAGAATGCCGCGCATTTTGAACAGCCTTTCCATCTTCTTCTTCCAAATCAAATAGTTTGTTTCAGTTAAGAGTGGGGTTGATTCCATAAGCAATTTAAGTGCCAGCCCTTTAAAATTGCTGTCGCCTCTGGGTCCAGGTGATATTGATCCTTGATCCATTCCGGTTGCTGAATGAGTTCCTTTTTCGGCTTTTAACCGTAAAGAGATTTGAATGAGTTGGAAAACCTGAACCCAGCTGTTATTTCAATCAAAGAATCAAAAATCAATAAAATAAAAAATAATAGTTAAGAACTTGAAATAAGACAGCTTTAGAAGGAAGAGTCAAAGACGAACAGTCAAACACAATTCTACAGGCAGGATGATGGCCTCTAAATAGACTAAGTAGAACTGTGTGCACTATACGCTAATAACTGATGTATTTCTCCCTATTGATCTTGATGTCCTGAGTCGTAGTACTGGTTAGGAAGCAAAAGTTATGTCAACACTGATAATGAGTTGATTACTCATTTTGATACATACTATATGCTGCTGGGACTGAATTGAGTAGGTTGAAAGTTTGTTTGAGTCTTCAATCTTGAGAATCTGGTACTGTGAGTTCTGAACAAAGTGGCCTGAAATAGATCTTATTTCTGATCTCGGGTGTGCCTCTTGAACAGTAGAATAAGTGATAGGATGTAACTGATAGTGAAAGTCCAGTGACATGTCTACAATGAGCGCGCACCTTGGATGAACCAACAGAAGTAACTTAGGAAATAGACAACACACACAAAGATAATAAAGAAATAGAGCAGAAAAGAAATATGATAGCTGAGAGAATGAATTTGAATCAAGCAGAAATCAAGTCAAATAATCAACACAATGAAGCAACCCGCTCCAAAGATGAAGAAAATTGGATTAAATCTATGGAAAAAGAGCTCTCTGTAATTGATCTCATGAAAGTATGGGAGGGATGTGAGTCACTTCCAGATGTGAAAAAGGCACTCACCACAGTTTGGGTCTACCAAATCAGAGACAAACCAGATGGCTCCGGGATTTGTTTCAAATTATGAATATGCCTGCAAGGGCTCAAACAGGTGGAATTTTTTGACTATGGGGAGACCTAGGCATGGACAGGGTCCATTACAACCCTTTGAGCTCTTCTCATCTTTGCTCTCTATCATAACTTTGCTATTTGTGAAATGGAAATTAAATCAGCCTTTCTGAATGCTCTTCTTGACAAGGATGTCTTTATTAAGACACCCCTAGAATACCACTTTCCCTTTTCTTATCTGAAACTGACAAAGACACTTTGCAGACTGAAACAGGCCCCAAAAAGCTGGTACAAGACACTTAAAGGATGGCTCCTCAATTGCATATTTACATCCTCAAGTGCAGATCCATGTCTTTACATTGACAGCTATAAAAAACTGTACTTTTTTGTGTACATGGATGACCTTTTGATAATTGGGAACTCAGAAAAGTTCAGGGAAAATCTTAAATCAAAGTCCAAAATCTCTCATGAAGGCCCCTTGAGTAATATCCTTGGGAACCAACTTGTACAAACAGAGGACGGCTTTGGACTTCTTAAATCAAAAAAAATCAAGACTGGGCTCAAGTAACTAGGCCTGTCTGAATGCAAACCAATAAACACTCTGATCACTCCCAACATCAAGCTCACCTCTGCTACCAAAGCTGACCTTAATTCCTTCTTTCAACTTGGCATCAAATATCATTCCTCAAGAGGATACCTCAATTTTATTTCAAGTCAAACTCATCCCAACATCTCTTGTGCCATATCCAATCTCTCCCGCTTCAACAATAATTGGAGTCTCTCCCATTGGACCAAGGCAAAACACACGTGGCAATACCTGAAGACCTCAAAGGATCTAGCACTCCTGCTTCAGAACCCCAAATTTGAGTATGAAATTGAGGTTTATAGTGGCTCCAATGCTGGTAATGATCCCAAATAAAGAAGAAGCCACACTGGCTACATTGTTTTACTGTACGGATGCCCGGTTTCTTGGCACAGAAATGTGCAAAAAACTGTGTCTCTATCCTCCACAGACGGAAAACTTAAAGCACTGGTGCTGGTGAAACAAGAAAAACTGTTGCTCACTCAACTGCTGAAGGAAATGAATCCCTCACTCAAGCTCACTCATGCCTCCTTCATCAACAATAAAGCTTTGAAAAATCTGGTCAACCAAGAATCCCACCACGGCATTCTCAAACACGTTGAAACTCAGGTAAAATGGCTCAGGGAGCAGAAAGCAAACCATCATCTCATCCCTCATCTGCTCCCATCAAATTTGATGCTGGCCAACACCCTAACCAAAGTGGCACTTCAATCCTTGGTTTTCCACCTGTCTTCCTCAATCCTTTCCACTCACATATGATCATTTCAGCGTGTCATTATTGCACACCCACAACTGTCCATTCCCACTCTGCTTGTTCTTCTATCACACTATCTCTCACTGTATAGCCCTCTTCTCCCGATTTTCAATCTCAACCTTTGGTGAAAACACTCTCAATCCAAAGTCTAACCTGCCTCAAGACGCCAAAAAATTCCCCAATTTTCCTCTGCATTTGGGCTCCTCCCTCTTCCAAATTTCTGCCTTCATTATGCATTCCTTCTTCAAACGCTCCTCTCCCTCTCCACTCTTTTATCTTATCCTTGATCTTCCTCAAACACTCTCCACTACTTCTCCGCCTCATTCTCCTTCCCTTCTTCTACCACTCTCTAATCCTATTGCCTTCCTCAACCATTCTCCTTCCCAATTCATAAATTTTCCCCTTTAAATTAACATCCTCAACCATTTGAGCCAATCCCAAATAAATCAGCTATCCAATTCAATCTTAAATCAATTCCTTCCATTCCTCATCAAACAGCTCAATCTCAAATCAATTAATCCCTCATCCCCATCCAACTCATCTCCAACTGCACACTTGCCCATCGCTCCCAATCAAAACTTATCAGATATTTGATCAGATGTGGGGAATAAATCCACCAACACAACTGTTTCTTTCATTTATTCTGTTCCTTTATTTATACAATATTTTTGTTTAGTTTATCCTTAAATTTTCTCACACCCTCAGTTCCTTTCCTTAAATAAATCATTTCATGTCAGAGAAGATCTCAGGTAAGATCTCTCACTCTCCATTTTTTTTCTCACATCTTGTTCACTGGTTAATCTACTGTTGTTTGTCTCAGTTTCATTTGTCTTGGTCTGAAATACATCTCAAGCTTTCTATCTAAAAGTTATCAAGCTCTCAGGTTTTTGACTGAGTTATTTCACTTTTGGTTCCTACAATCAAAACTCACTTAGCCAACATTCAAATCACATTAATTCAATAAATACTCACCAAAGATGAGCTTCTGCTTGACTCCTCCTGCACGTCTTCTTCCTCAGAAGGGCATTCTGATTGTTCATGAAGGGAGCCTAATTAACATTTATTCTCTTCCTCTGAACTATGAAATTCAGATTCTGGGCCTGAGGACTTTGAATATAAAAATCATATCACTATCAATTCATTCAAATATAAAAATGAACAATTCTAAACATAAATTACTTACAGGTTATGGTATTTTTTTTGCCCTTCTAACCCGCCCTTTGCTTTAAGTTTCTTTTCAAAAGTTTCAAGCCATGAAATTTCACAAAGGGTGTCTTTCAATTTGGGTTGACTGTGGCTGAGCCGCAAGATTTTTGGCTTGAGCCTTGGCTTAGCAACAAAATTTATTGAATTATTGAACAGGGAATTTATAATTTCCACTCCAACTTCTTCAGGTTTTACCATACCAATTGAACTGAGATTTTAAAAAAATTGAGAATAGTTTAGCACTGGATTATTGTCACCCTATCAAAAATCAAAACCATCAATAATTAGTAAACCCATTCATGAATCATCAATAAAATAGGAATCATAAATAAAAAAGCCTTCATCAAAAAGCAACTCAATAAATCCAAGTTAATTGACTGGAAGGGTTATAGTCTAACCTCCACTGAGGATGAACATCCTGAGGCACAAAGGATCCTCTTTATGCTAGTATTTCACCTAACATTTGGGAACAGGGCAAGCCCATTTTCTTGGGATATGAATTGGTGCACACTTTTCAATCATGATCATGCTTTAACTCCTTTAATTGTTCCCCAATGAGTTTAATTTCCTCAATTGAAAATTTTTCACCAAGGGTAACATTTCTGTTGGGAGAATGTTCCTAAATTTATTCAATAGTTTTTAAGTGACACATGCACTGATTTTATTTGGACTTCAATTGTTCTACCAAGGTGTTTCCACACATCCAATATGTTCCCCAATGAATTTGCAAGTAATTGTTTTGAAAGTAACATGGGCTCTTTCTACCCAAAAATTGTTTTTATTTCCAAATTCAGGCTTGACAAAAGTTGAGGCAGTTAGAAACATCTCTGTCATCAGGAAAATGTTATTTTGAAAATACTCAAGCACCTCCTCATAGTTGTTCAAGAAACACTTTATACAAGTTTAAAAATAAGCAATCCAAGAAGAGACAATCAGAAGAAGCAATAAATTTGCCTTCTCTCAGGTTGACATCCTTGATTGCTGCCTCCCCCTTGGTTTTAGAGGCCCCATACTTTGCCCACAGAGACATCAAAATTTTCCATTATTCATCATCATTACTGAAGCAAACTTTGGAATTTGCTTGAATTTTTTTAGAAAAGAGACAAGAGCATAAATTTCTGGCTTACTCATTTTTGGTTGAGAAAAATAAAATCATCCAACAGGCAAGTATTTTTTACGGTTTTTGACAAGACTTTTTTTGCCATTAGGCAGAATTTTCAGTAGAATTTCAAATTTTGTTTTGTGTTCCAATAAACCCACAATGTATGCAACATCCCCAAATCTGGTTTTCAGGCACTCAAATTTGGCCAAGGGGTTCCAAGGTACCCCTGATTCCCCCCTAAAATTGCCCATCTGGGGTTCCATTGCCCCAAATGGTCCAAAAAACGGGGGTTGCATGAGTCCTGGATGGTTTTGGGTTGCAAATTTTTGAGTTTTTAACCTCTGTTTAAAACCCAATTGGGTTGTGAATCTATTACCCCCCTTATATTAGCCCCCTTCCACCCCACTTTTGTTGAATTCCCCTGCAAACCAGAATTCAACAAATTCTTGTTTTTCACTTGAAACTTTGAACTGAGATTTTTCTACATTTAAATTCAAACACTAAAAGAGTCACTTCCCAAATTCATTACATACAACAAGGTCATACCACCCTTACTTTGTGGTTCCAAATTCACCATACCACTTAAAATAAAATAACCTTCTTTATGATACCAATCACCATGATGTGGAAACTAATTCCTTATTCCAAACTAAACCCTATCTTCCCACCCATACTCTACACAGGGGAAAACATTATCTCTTTTCTTCTCCATAACATACCAGATGAACAAATCATCCTTATTCTATTCCTCATTTTAAAATATTGCTACCTCTCCCTCTCAACCACGCAAATCATCATAGATTTTCACCTCCTCCTCATTCTATTTCCATTGAAAAAATTACCCATGCAGATTTATTCTATAATAGGGCATATCAGAGTTAAGATATTTAAAAAATGAAATGGCTGATTGCATGCATAATATCTTTTTTCTCATTGGAAAAAACATTCCAATGAAAAACAAAGCTTCATTCTATATTTTTTTAAAAAAAATATTTTCTTGACATAAATGATTTTACAAAAATAAGCCTTTGAAAATTTCCAGATTTTTAAATGTGGGACACCCTAATATACCAACCTAAAGTGCACTTCCTGCACCTGCTCACCAACATATTTACGCTACTCCTCAAATTTTCCAAATTAATATTTCTGTGGGAATTCACCCTGAATTGGTTTACACCAATGATTATCTCAATGTTGCTTTCAACCATTTCAAAATAGATGAAAATCAAAATATTGAACATGTTGATCAACTGAGCCATGAAAACAACCATGGTTCCCCCTACTTTGCTTCACCTCAAATCACAGAATTCTTGGCAGGCCAACCAAAGGATATTTTTTTAAGGTGATTGTATGCCTCTCAAAACATTGGTAAGAAATCCAATCATGATTGAAACTGAAGAGAAAATTCAATAAGCACAAAATATTTACCCTTTTTCCTGGGTGTGTATTGAACCTAATAATTTTCAATATACAATCTATTTCCCACCAGATTTTTCCAAAGTTTTCAATCAAAACTCTTTCAATATGGAACAAGGTCACTATGCTGTTTCAATCAAAATTATTCAGTTCAAAAGCAAAGTCCACCCCATTATTTTCTGCAGTATTGAAAATTTGGTACAAGTCACTGCTGCTCTCCTGAGAACCAACTAATTTCTAATATAGGTCTCATATAATCTGATTTTGCTTTAAAATCAATTTTTTTTAACCAAAAACCCAGCCCAGAATGAGAAAAAATGCCAGGGTTAGGTAAAATTTAAGATTTAATGGAAACACTCACAAAATTATTGGAAATATTAATTTCAATGTAACAAACCATCAATTATTTTGGAAATTTTACATGTTTTGCACAGGAAACAAATTTTAGAATAGACAGAGACATGGTACCAATTTTTCAGGAGATTTTTGTGTCATAATTAAAGATATTCTGCATAAAAATTATGGGTTAATACAGATTTTTCAAATATTTTCTCCCCATTTTTGCTCATATTGATCTATCAGGATTGCTGATTCATCTTCTCCGAATATAAAACAATGGATTTAAACATTTCCAAAAATAGACAAAAGGCTCTAATTTGGCTAGAATTTCAATTATTTGAATTATTTCAATTTTTCAATGAATTTTCTGATGGATTTGTATTCCACACAGATAACAATCCTTCTAAATTGACCAAAATAGAGTTCTTGATCAAAAATTCCGATGGCTATTTAACAAGAATAATTGAAATCAGAAAACTTAATGTCCCACTTCATTATTTGCTCCTTCATCCATATGGTTAATTGTGTTGGTTTACAGAATTGAATGAAGAACCAGGGAGAAATAGTTTTACTTCCATGAATTATTATGGAAACAATATGGCTTTCTGTAATACTGATTATTCTCTGTTTTACTTTTTTTGTCATATATTTCATCAATATTTTTTCTATCAATATTTAAAGATTGAGACAGAGATGATGAGCTATATTTTTTATCATCAAAACAATCTTAGGTTTGAACAATTTTATATTTTTTTTTTCAAGAAAAATTGTTTTTGGAGGAGGAAAGGAAGATGGCATGTTTCTTTCTTTCTATTTAATTAAAATAATTTAATATAAAAGCTCATATTTATTGTTTTTTTGATTCAATTATATTTAGGTAGGTGTTTCCTCCATAAAAAACCTTTCATAGGTGGTTTCAGGGTGATGAAAGCCCACTGTTAAGATTCTATGAAAATTATGCATCAAATCAGAAAGCCAGATATTTTCATTTCTTCAAATTGCGCCCCAGATTGGCCATAAATTTTGAGAAATCTGTTTCAAGCTCAAAAAGCACAAGATAGGCCAGATATGGTAACAAGGGTTCCCAAATCAAATCTCAAGATTATGAGATGAAAACTTCAAGTAAGGAATATTTGGATTTACCATGGTACACACACATGTAAGAGAGTTCTAGAAGAGGCTACTTCCAAATGCTCACATCTTGGTAATCCTTCACCTTGAGAAAAAACCAAGAAATCTGAAATAATTGATAGGATTTTTTTGAATAAATAACCGATAAAACTGGAGATCCAAAAATCTTTCAAGAATTTAAACAAATTCAATCCACAGACCATGTTTTATTCTCAAACTTATTTCTTCTTTCATTGGCAAAGGAACTTACAAGAAGAGATACCCAAAATCCTCTTTTTATGAGACAACCATTGATGAAGATTTTTATTCAATTTATAGAAGTTCCATGATGGATTTACCATTTCACTGATGAGGAATAATACAAAATTTCTCATTTATAACTACTGAATTTATCCTTAAAATTGCCACCTTTTGTCCAAATAAAAATTCTATAAATATTTTGAAATATTTACAGGTATCCAGGCTGTTGAACACCTCAAAAAAGATGTATAAAGGCCATGATTGTGTTACTATTGATTTTGGTGCTAAATTGGATAAAAATTATTTTAAGGGTTCAAGATTGGTAGCTCCTTCAGAGGCATGCTGGCTAATTTTTCCATTCAAATTTTCTGCCATTTCCAGGGTTTAACCTGAAGATTTTTAAATTTGGTTCAAAATATTTTTGTTGAATAATTCTTTTGGTTCTAATTAATTTGAAAAACTAATTCAGTTCAATGGGATTTATTAATCAAATTCCAGAAAGGCAGATGTGGTCAAGGGTTTAATTGAGGATGCTCATGATTTTGCAAATAATATGCAGGAATCCAATTAGCACATCAATTCCATGAACTGAGGATTTTATTTGGAATTATCTTAGCAATTTTCCAACTAGAACACAAGCTTTTTTTGTGGAATTTCTCATTCAATTGTATGTTTTAAGATTGAGTTCATTCTGGAATCACAGACCAAATTTTTCTTTCTAATGAAAAATTAACATAAACTGAACCAATAATATTTAAAAATATTTTAACCAGTGTTGAAGAGGATTTCCCTGATCTTCCAAACTTTAAAAATCAGCTGAAGGTAAAACCAAAAACAGTAACTGGATCCTTTTGATATAAAATAAATTCTCAAGTAATTCAATCAGACTTGGAAAATTTCTCCTTTCTGAATGATAAAAATAGGCATATTTTTGATCTTTTAATGAATGCATGCAATTATTATCAGCCTTCTTACTTTTTTCATTGATGGAACTGGGGGCTCTGGAAAAAGTTTATTTATAGATTTTTGTATGATTCTATTAGATAAAAATGGGAAAAATCTCTTCCAGGTGCTGTTTTTGCAATAGCTCCCATGAATCACCAAATGGAAGGGTGGATATTCCAACCTTTGAAATTCCCCTAAAAATTGATCACATCCCTGTATCAGGAATTTCAAATAATTTTAAAAAGGATAAATTTCTCAAATTAGATTCTTTTATGATCTTGGATGAAGCACTGATGATTCATAGGCATTCTCTGGAGCTGGTTTGAATACTACTTCAAGACATAATGGATTCAAATCAACCCTCTGGGGGTTGATTCATGTTTCTTGGTAGTTACTTGAGTCAAATTGAGCAAGTGGTTCATAAATTTACAAATACTCAAATTTTGATTCCATTTTATTCAATCTTGTTTTATGGAGATATTTTCCAGTCTGGAACCTCAATTTAAATATGAATGCTGCAGGTTATCCTTATTCCCATAATTCCTTACTTTTTTTGGAGATTCTTTCAATATAACCCAGGTTTCAAAAAAAATATTGCTTCCAGAACACATTGTTATTCAATTTCAAAGTGAAAATCATGCTTTGGAGAATTTAATAAATCTTTCTCTTCAAGAGTTTCACATCTAATTCCTTCAAAATGTTTATATAATTTATTATGTGATCCTATGTTTTAAGAATAATTATTTTCAAAAGATCAATAAATTTATTCTGAACTCACCCCCTTGGAATGAAGAAACAATAAAATTAAAATGTACTCAATCCATGAATCTGTTGAAGATGACACAAAATGTTTACCAACCATATTTCCTCAATAAATTATTGATTCCAAATTTTACTCCAATAGATTGACTGCAAATTTTGGTTTCCAAATGATGATTTTGAGGAATATGGACTATAAAATTGGCATATAAAATGGTATCTTCTTGTTTGTGGTCAGATTGGGCACTAATATTAAATTATCAAAGATAGAGACAGGTGATTCAATGGGAATAGTTTCTTAAATTGTAGGAATTGCTCCAACTTCTGAACCAGATGAAAATAATCTTATTAAGTTTGATATGAAAATATTATCCAGTAAATTTGGTGTTTTATTTCTAAAATTAAAAAATATCAAGGTCAGACAACTTCAAATTTTGGCCTTTATCTCCAAGATCCAGTTTTCACTCAACTTCAGTAATATTTATTATTTTAAATGATCAGGTAAAGAAACTCAAAAAATTCATTTGTATTACAGAGGTCATCCAACCAAAGATATCTTGAAAATGATGATATTGTTTACCATGAGTTTCTAGATGCTATTCATCCTGCACATTGATTGATTTTAGGAATTTTATTCTGGATTTTTTTCTGTTTCATTCTTTTGTAACAATGTATTTTCTTCATTCTGATGATTAAATAATTTTGTGAATATGTTTTTATTTATTTATTTTCTGAAATATTCATTAATTTTATTATAAAATCAAAATACCAAAAAATAATAATTTATGCCAATGGGTCTCCAAACTTGGGGGCAATAGACTAGTTGATATTGAATTATTGAAAAAAAAGATAAATTATTCATAAAAATTTATAAATCATAAATGGCCCAGATTGAATTCAAGCCCTGGGATTTTCTTGAATAAAGCCTTTTTGTGTTTCTTCCCACAAAAAAAGAAATCCCCCAAGGAATAAATTTGGGAAATTCTTCATTAATTTCAGACCTTTTTGCAGGTTGAACCACACAAAAGAAAATATTATCCATTTTATTTTTTTTTAAATTTGAAGAACTTTGGGAGTCTTTCATTCATTTTGGAACACATTTTTTGGTTCAAGAACCATAGGGGCCTGTGAATCCAATTTTCCAAGATTTCAGTCCCTCAAGAAGATCAACCTGGGGTTTTCACAGTAGATTGAAAAGTTTTTGATGAAGTGAAAGAACATTCACGTAGCCCTTTGAAATTCCAACCACTTTAATCTGGGAAAACCTACTATTTCAAGGGATGAAGGTTCCCATTCTTCAATCAAATCCTACTTGGGTATTTAAAGAGGTGATAATTTCACATTTAATGAGATAATCAAAAGGGCTTTAGTAAATAAAATAAAAAGCATAATAGAACAATTAATTTCCACTCTTTGAAAAGATAGATCATTTCCCTGATTGATTTGATAATTTTAACAGTAAAATAGATCAGGATGCATTTATAAGATGCAGAGAGAAATATTAAAATATATCCCAAGGAAATGAAACACAAGAAATTTCTCCAGCTCCATGAGAATCCCTGGTATTCATATTTTAGATGAAATCAGATACTCTGTAAAACTAATTGAGCTCAATTATTTAATCCAAAGTGGAATAATTATGTAAAAATTTCCCATAAAATATCTGGTTCTTGTTTTTTTTCACAAAAGTGTGAAGAAAAGCTGAAAATAATTTTTGCTAGTTTCAGAATTATTTTCTGCAGATAGGAAACTTAAGATGTGGCAACAAATTTAAAATTTTCTTTCTTAAAACTACAGCTTAAAGATAGTTGGTATTCCTGAGAATCTCAAAGGGCTGGATTTTCCCATTCTTCAATCAAATCCTACTTAGGTAATTCCACAGGATGTTTTTAAAAAAATTTATTTAATTATCACCAGGGCATCTATAAATAAAAAAATAGCTACAGAATACCATAGTGTCCAAATCTTTGAAATTATTTATTAATTCCCTTGATTAATTTGAAAATTTCAACAGGATACTTTATATTTATGCATTCATTAAACGCAGAGATAGATATAGCTAGGTTAAATTCACTCCTTCAAAATTGATTAAATGAATGCCCACCCTTGAAGAAAGAAATGATTTTATCATTTTTTACCCTAAAATCATTTCCTGTCCAAAGGAAGGTGTTATTATAGCAATTTTGACTAGATTCATGCCTTCCTGCATATTCTTTAACCAAGGAAGGCATTTAAAGCTTAAAAAATTATGCCAATACAAAAAAGGAGTTATTCAAGACAAGTAAGATTTGGAACACCTTTTTAAGGTTTAAAGGAGTTCCTGGGGTGGGATAAAACACCTTTTGAGGACGTGTTGGGCCCAGAAAGCTCTGTAAACATTAATTGGGGCCTTGAAGGGCTATAATAAGAGCTCAGGCCCCCTTTGGGATCTCTCTGGTGTAGAATTATTTGGTGAATGCAATTATGGACATTGATTGAGTTCATTTGACATTCAAAAACAAAATGCATATAATTTTGTGCAAGTAATTCAAACCTGATTTTAGATTTTAAACAAAAAACTTTCTTCAGTATGATCAAAATTAGATAAATGATAAATATCAATTTTATTTACACAAAATCAAATATTTATTCTGGAATATAAAAAAATTTGGGCTAACATAACAAAAAATGAGAAAATTCTACATAGACCTATTTGATGAGGGGAATTGAAACAATTTAATGAGGAATTCTAGAAAGCTACTTGAGTGCAATGAATTTCATTCACAGTTTCATCTTACTGCAGCCATTCATCATTTTGTCTCTGGACCTTCACTGGTTTTCATAAAATTTGTAGTAATGCTCAAAATCACAAATTTTGTTTTGAGAAATCTCTGAAAAGAGGTCTCAGAAGAGGTTCAAATCAAGATTTTGGAAGAAATTCAAATCTTTATTTCTTTAAAATAATATTTTCAAAGATTAATAAGCCTTGAATCTCTTGAAACTACACAGGCAAGGCCCACAGCTCTAGACCAAAGCACCCGTCAGTCTTAAAAAAGAGGGAAGCCTTCATTTTCTCAAATTGAGGAAAAGATTTTTCAATAAAATATGGGGAAAAGAAAAATGGATGTAGAAAGGATCAAAAAGGAAGAGAATAATGCAAGAAAAAGAAAATTGAAGGTTTGAAGCAGGAAGTAGGAACAGGATTGAATAAGGAGAGATTCTGAAAAAAGGATTGGGGAAACCTTTACAGAAATTTTGATGAGGAGAGAAGAAAAGTATGAAAAGTTTTGAAAGTGAAATAGAGATTTCTGAAGGTTAAAGGAATCAAGTAAATATTTGGCATTGCAAGAACTCAAGAAATCAAGGGCAGGTTTTTATCAGAGACAATGTGGAATAAATTGGTGCAGGATTCAAAAGAAAAAAATCTGGGAAAAATTCCAATCCAAATAGGAAAGGAATAAGCTGAAATAAACAAGGTAATATTAAGAATTTAAATCAAAAAAGCATGAAATAATCTAACCTCAATCATGGGGAAGGCAATCCAAGAAAAAATGAAAGCTCAAATCTGCATGTAATTCATATATGTGGGTTCTTTTTATCCTGGAAAGAACCTACAGGATTCCTTGAATCAAGGCATAAATCTAGTTTAATCATCTTCAAATCATTCTATTTCTATGAGTACAGAGGGGATTGTTCTTATTTCTTGCATTCAAATTCATTTTCCAAATATAGTTAATTTATACATCATCCACCCAGAGATGTTGATTATATTTCTTATTTTATGGCTCATTAGGGTGATTCAGCTTTTTCAAATGGAAGAAATGGATTCAAATTTGAATTGGGAATAAATATTTTTTTATAAAGCCCTTTGTAAGACCTGAGGTTATTTTTTAGACTTTTATAATTTTCTAGGAAACATTTATTCTGTTGGTTTGAATTTTACCAAAACATATTGAATTATTTTGCCACATGTGGGTAGTTTTCTTACTCATTTCCTTGAATGACCAATGGGCTGGATCTCCAAGTCACAATCATTAGCATTTTTCAATTTTTAGTTTCCTTTAAATTCAAATATCCCTTCTTTGAGTGTTTTTTTTATTAATTTAATTTAATAGCGTTGGAAATGGATAAAGAAGGGGGTTTCCCAACTATTAATTTCCAATCCCCCCTTTGATAATATGCAGAAGAAGAAAATATGTTCATGAGGGTTTTTAATAATCTTGAAATAGATTATGGAAAGTGCATGAAAGTAAATGAAAGTGCATGAATGGTAGAAAAATAAAGATTCCCCATTTGAGGATGGTATTAGTTACTAGGATTCAAGGTTTTTTTTTTGAATCATTATCCCCAGTATTTCAAATATTCTGATCAAAATTAGCCATCCCATTCAAATAAATTAGATATAAATATATCATGTGAATGATTTCATAATTAATATTTGACAAATTATATATTGAATCCTCTTCAAAAATATGCATTTGTATGAGTTTTCTTCACATTTCTATTTTTCATTTTTTTTACAATAATACTGAAAAATTGGAATTACATTAAAAGAATTGAACATCTTTAGTTAAAATATTTTTTATAATTATCTATAGATCTCTATTATATTTAGTTCCAAATATTTTTTGTTATTCATTATTTATTTATTATTATTTATTATTATTTATTATTATTTATTATTTATTACTTATCATTTGATATTTATTATTTATTATTTATTATTCATTATCTATTATCTATTATTTATTATTTATTATTTATTATGTATTATGTATTATTTATTATTGCATTAGAAATCCGCCATTTGTTTTGACCAAACCGGCCATTTTTAATGGCGTGTTTCTGAAATAAACATACCCCCTAACTGGTGTACTTCAAAATGACAGGTTTCATGAAAATGGCAGGTTTCAAAAATAAAACCTGCCATTATCATCCATCCACCATCAATTGCATGCAAAACACCTATCCACACCTCCACCTTAGAAAATTCATACCAATCCCATCTCCATCACATCACACACATCTCATCTCCATAACTTCACACCTCCATTACTTCACATCTCCATCACTTCACACACATCCCATGGCATGAAAAAAACCCATCCACACCTCCACCTCATCAAATCCATACCTTTCCTATCTCCATTGCATCACACACATCTCATCTCCATCACTTCACACATCCATCACTTCACATCTCCATCACATCACACACATCTCATTGCATGCAAAACACCCATCTGCACCTCCACCTTAGCAAATCCATACCTTTCCCATCTCCATCGCATCACATGCATCTCATCTCTATCACTTCACATCTCCATTTCTTCACATCACCATTGTTTTGCACAAATCCCGTGATCATCTTTCTCAAAATGTTCAATCAAACTTCCCGCCAGCTAGTTGAAAATGCAAAAAATCTGACTGAACTTTTATTATTATTTGAATCTGATTCAGAATCCAATTTGTAATCAACTTGGTTAGCTTTGAATTCTCTATTGAGATAGAAATACATAGTTCCACAAAGACACACTCTCCACAACCCTATGTATGAAAGGCAAAGCTTCATCTACTCCCCAACTTAAGCTTCCAGCAACTGTTCCAAACTTTGTTGCCTTCATTCATGAAACTTTTGGAGATGATTGAAAACCACCACATCTTCCAGAAAAATTCTTGGAATCCTCAATGCAATCCAGCCATCCAACTTTCTTTTGCTCTTTGTAGATTGGGATCAAATGGAAATGGAGCAGCAATCCATTGATTGGAAAATCTATTCTCAGTCAGTTATGGAAGCATTGACTTATACACCAAAAGAGTCATGATTTCTATCCTATCTTTCCATTTCTCAGTCCTTTCTTGGCCATTCAAAGAAGAACGCAAAGAGATATAACAAGTAATGGAGATCAAAGGCTTTCCTGGTTGCATTGAGTTTGTTTATGTAACCAGCATCCCCTTGAGTCAAAAACCCAAGCTATATGGCAACCACAATTTTGATTGGAAAAAAGGCAACTGATCCATTTATTTTCAAATGACTTTGATAAAACCTTTGATCACACCACTGACTAAATATGTTTAATCTTTTTTTTAGATACTCCGTGGCCCTACAACTTGTTCGTGATAACAACAAGAAGTTCATATCCCTTCATGCTGGCCTTCCAGGTTCTTGTCATGATTCATACGTGTTCAATCAAATTCAAATTTCCCAACAACCAGGGAACTACTTTGACCAAGATCAATACCTTCTGGCCAATTCAGCTTATGCTATTGGCAAATATGTGGTTCCAGCATACCGGAAGGTTTCATCTAACAATCAAGGAAAAACCAATTTCAACTATCATCTTGCCCAATCAAAGGTTTGGATTGAGCATGCCATAGGAGTCCTGAAAGGAAGATGGGCCAGCTTAAGGGAAATTCAAAGCCAGCTTCAAAACCCCAAAGGCATGAAGTTCCTCATCAACTGGATCATCACTTGTGCAATCCTTCACAATCTTTTGGCCAACATCAAAGATGAATGGGACAAAATATTTGAAGATGCTATTCCTGACCCACCTCAAGTAATCCCTGTCTCATCTTTTCCCTCATCTTCTTCTATGAGAGAGCGGATTCTTCCTCTCACCCTAGCTTTCTTTGATGAGTAATTTTTGATTTTTAGATAGGTGAAAAATCACTTCACAGGAAGTTTTTTTTTTTTTTGGTTGTTCACCCATGTTTCCAGGCTGAGTCAGTTTTTCTTTTTCTTAGTGGACTTAGATAAAATCAAAAAACACCTCCACCTCATACCCCACCGCTTGCAAGCCCACCCACCTCTCCCCTCCACCTCACTGCTCCAACACTTCCACCTCCCCCCACTCACAAACCAGTCACCTTCCTTCCTCCTCCTCATCAAAACACCTCCTTCACCTCAGCAACCTAACCAACCTCACCAGCCTCATCAACCTCACCAAGCTCCCAAAAACATCCACCATCCAACTCACCAAAAGACTCAGTGAGTCCCCTTCCCTCTTTCTTTCCACTCACTAAACCACCCTTGCTTACCTCTCCTTTGAACTCCCCCCAGGTCTTCTCTCTCAGCTCCACCTCATCTCACTTCCCCCCTCCTCATCTGGTAAGCCCCTCCCTTCTCTTTCTCCCCCCTTCCTCCTCCTCCTCCTCCTCCTCCTGCCTTGCTCAACCAACCCCCACCAATAGATTAGGAATCAATTGATTGATCAATTTGGTTTCAATCAATCAATGAAAACCAAATCAATTGTTTTGATCAATTGTTTGATTGATTGCAATTCAATCAAATGATCAATTTTTCAATTTTTTTGCAATTGTTTTGCAATCAATCAAGAAATTTTTTTGCAATTAATCAAGCAATCAATTTCCAATGTCTCCTGCACCTTTTTTTGGAGATTTCTTTGGAGCTGACCTCTGGTGTTTTTCTTTTGTTTTTGATCTTTTTTTTTTCTTTTTAGGTGTCTCTGGACTTGCCCAGAAGCCAACAGGGTGTTTTTTGATTTTTTCAGGTGTTCTTTGCCATCAAAGGTAGGTTTTTTTTAATTTTAATTTCTTTGATAACTTTGCTTGTTGGTGTGTTGCATGGGTCACTCATGCCGATTTCTTTGGGGGTGGATTCAGCTTCTGGTGTCCCTGGGTTCAATTCCAGGTTTGGTTTCTTTTTTTTATTCAATCATGTTTCAGAAATGATGTCTATTGGACTGACTTGTTATTTTTTGGAAAACATATGACCACTTTTGGGGAACATCCAATTCTTCTCCAACCCCCCCTCAAAATGTTACACAAACAATCAAATCCCGCCTTGTTTCTCACCCCAATCTAAGTATAGGATTGGGAGGGAACAAGATGGAAGGAGATGGCTTGAAAAACATACAGAGAGGCGGGAAGAGTAGGGCTGCTTGCCAAAAGAGGCTTCAATATTGGGATTCAGAAATGTCTTTGGAAGTTACTGAGGACGGTATTGATGAAAAGGTGGTCTGGTCTGGTCGGAAACCACGTCCTTTGGATCTGTGACCTTCAATTTTTTCCAAAAAGAAAAATAATAGTTGAAAAACCACCTAGGAATAGTTTGAGAAAGCAAAAAAAGCAATCAAACGGTTCCATTTCTTCCACTGTGGAAAAGTAATTTTCCTTGATTGATCTGATCACCAAGCCCTGGTTGCAATCATTTAATTTTTTCCCTTGGATGAACCCTCAGAAAAAGATAAGAAGGACATAAACATTGTCACCACTTTCCTTCATGGTTCAAAAAAAATTGTCAACCCAGTTTGTCCTTCAAGATCTTGGGGTGGAAAAATGTGGGCAGTTGGATGGAAAAAATTGATGCACCCTTTGGAGTTATTTGGATGTTGTGTGAAGAAATCATCTATTAGATCTTCTCCTCAAGAGTATGCTTTCCTTAACCTTAAGGCCGATAAAGTATCCCAAATTCTAGGACAAATGTTTTTCAATTTGGCCAAACTTTCCTTTGAATCAAACCGTGATACCATGAAGGATAACAAATTCCCCTCTTTCTCTTCATTGGAATCTGGTTCCAAGCCTCAACCTTTTGATTGCTCCCCACACATCACTTTCACCTTGGATTCTTTTTACAACTCTCCTCATATCAACAAAGGCAACATCTCTGTCTACTCCTTTTTAATTGTGGTTCCAACCAAGAAATCAAATGGTTGACCTATTGAAAATATGGACAAATATCAATTATTGGATGTCCAATTTGTTGTTCCTTACCTTGGCTTTGGAATTGATTTCAAGCAAAAAGGTATAGTCAAAATGGTTTGGGCAGCTAATAAGTACAAGAACTGTACCTTTCCTGCTGTGGACACAGAAACCCATACCAGAATGACCATTTCACTTCAAATTAATAAAACAACTAGAAACACTTGTAGGGACTTGAATAATGGCCAAATTTACTCTAGAAAAAAAAATATAAATAAAAAAAAACAAAAACAAAAACAAAAACAAAAAAGAACTGTATTTTGGTGGGGTTAAGAATACTCTCAAACATTGCAATCAAAAAAAATTTGTTTTCTTTCACCCATGCAAATATATTTACAAGCCCAGAATTTGAGTTATCTGCTGTATTTCATCTACAGTTCTACTGCTACCAATGCAAGCCAAGGCTACTGATACCTTATCCTCTTTTTTGGTTGAAAGTCATTCCCTCTCCTTTTTCAGTTGTGCTTTCTGTCAATCCTTCTCCTTTTCCTCTTTTCAAAACTCTAGCTCAGCCTGTTTCAACTTCTACTCAGCATCCCCTTTCTGTTGATGAACCAAAATCTTGGCTTTCTGCTTTTGAACATCCATGGCCAGTTGAATATCTCACTTTTGTTTTTCAAACTCAATTTTTCTGGATTCAATTTGTGATTTTCACTGTTTTTTTTAGGGGAAAAGCAATGAGCATGATTTTGAAATCAAGGATATTCAACCAATGGACTGAAATGAATCTTTATTCTCCATGATTTCTTCAAATCCTGAAAAACCAGAAGTTTTTTTCCTCTTTTGATGACTTTTGGGGTTGATATTGATGGAATTGGAGGCCTTTTGCTTCACCTTGGCAGAGGAGTTTTTAGTCTGAAAGTCATCACTAGTGTTCAAAGGCAATGTGGGAGTCCCCATTGGCTTGAGTTTTCAGCCATTCTGGAACGGATGAGCCTGTTTTTTTACAATCTAAATCAGTCAGGATTAACAAGCCAGAAGAGAAAAGAGCTTGGTTCCTTACTTGAATAAATGTTGAGGGTAATGGAGACTGAGGAGTATCTTGTTCCTCATCAGCAACGTTGATGAGATCTTCTAACCCAGAAAGAGATTAGTCCAAAGAAGAAGGTGAGGGGTCCAAGGTATGGTTTGACACATCAATCAATGCAGAGGTAGACGTGATTGGAGCTGATTGGGTTTGAATATCCTCCTTGGCATTGGATGGGGGCCACTCCAAGGCAAAGGTTTCTTCAGGATCACCATTGCTAGGCTGAGCATGCCCAGCCAAGTCTTCAGCGTGGACTGAATTGGATTGTTGGGAATCAAAAGCTGCAAAAGGGGTGATGTTGGCCTTCTTTCCAAAGATTCCATCCATTTGAATATAAAAAGGACAAATGGAGTCCAGCTTATCAATCACCAAGTTGATTCCCTTGGCTTTGTCAGATTTGTTAATACCAAAGCCGGTGGAGATGGACATTGAGTGGGCCTTTTTGTACTTGGCTTGATAATTCTTGAATTGCTCCCTCATCTCTTTGGATGAAAGATCCAGCCTACCTTTTTTTTTTTCTTGAGTTCATTGGACATCAGGACATAACCATTGACCTTAGAGGATGGAGGTTGGCCAACACCTTTTTCATTTTCCAATCCAAAGCAGGCATCATAGTTGGAGGGAATTTTGAGCAAGTTGACCAGGATGATGTGATCAGCTCTCTTGAGATTACTTGAGCCGTTGCAAGCTGATGGGGGAGGATTGTTTGAGCCCTTGGAAGCTGATGGTGGAGGATTATTTGTTGTGGATTTCCTTGGCAATGTTTTCTTTGGTGTGTTGGAATTTTGTGTGGACTTGCAGGGGGAGGTTTGCTGAGGGGCCATTTGGAAAGAGGAAGGGCAATAAGGTTATGAGAGGGATAAATTGATGATATATATGAAGTTATGAGAGCAATAAATTGACAAGATCAATAAAACAATGATTGGATTCTTTGGATGAGTTTGGAGGTACAAGTTATTGTTGGAGGTAGAGTGATGAGAGAAATGAAGCAATGAGAGCAATGAAGCAATGAGAGTGATAAAGTGGTGAGTTATCAAGTGATGAGGGTGATAAATTTATGAGAGTGATAAAGTGATGAGAGTGGTGAATCTTGTTATGATGAAGCTAGAGGTCAAAAAATTTGCAATGAGGTTGGAGATAGAAGGAGATGGGAAGCCAGGGGTGGATGACGTGGACAGTTGGCAGAAGCCTTTAAATACTTTATTTGAAAAAACCCACTTATTTCATGTTAACTTTGACACTTCTGATGTGAAATAAGTGGGTTTTTTTGACTTTTAATGGCGGGTTTGAAATGGCGGATTTGGGTTGAAAACCACCATTAAAAAATGGCAGGTTTGGTTAACTTTTATACGCCCTAATCAAAGTATTTGGATTGGAGGGAACAAGATGGGAGCAAATGATTCAAGAAGCATACAGATAGGTGGGAAGAATTGGGCTTTTCAGCAAAAGAGGGCTCAATACCAAGATTGTGATATCTCTTTTGAGATCCAAGAGGGAGGGATAAATGAACAGTTTGTGTGGTCAGAGCAAAAACTTCAGCATTTGGATCTGTATCCTTCCATCATTTCCAACAAAATAAAAACCGTTGAAAACCCTCCCCTGAAGAGTTTGAACAGGCCAAACAGAAGATCAAGCACTTCCATTTCTTCTCCTCTGGGATCTTTTTTCATGATCAATCCAATCATCAGGCTCTTGTTGCAAAAATCAAATTTGTACCTTTGAATAAACTCTCTGAGAAAGATAAGGAGGACATCAACTTTGTGATGACTCTCCTTCACCAGTTGAAAAAATTTGTCAACACCATTGGTCTCGCAAGATCCATTGGTCTCGCAAGATCTTGAGGTGGAAAAAAAATGGGCAATTGGATGGCAAAAATCAATGGAACCCTCTGAATTATTTGGACAATATTTGAAGAAAGCTGCCATTCAATCTTTTCCTCAAGAGTATACTTTGCTCAACCTTAGTTTGGACAAATCATCTCAAATCCTAGGCAAAATCTTCAGAAAATTAGCCAAACTGGCACATGATTCCAAGCAAGAAACCAAGCTGGAAAACAATATGCCCTCTTTCTCTTCATTGGAATTTTGGTCTGGCCTCACTCCTTTTGACTGCTCCCCTCACATCACCTTCACCTCAGACACCTTCTACAAATCTCCCCATATTGAAAAAGTGATGCCTCCTTCTATTCCTTTTTACTGGTGGTCCCAACCCATAAATTGAATGGAAGAATTATTGACAACAAGGAAAAGTATGAAGTATCCATTGGCCAATTTGTTTTTCCTGAATTGGAATTTGGAATTGATTCCAAAGAAAAAGGTATTGTAAAAATGGTTTGGGCAGCAAACCAGTAAAAGCACTGCACTTTTCCTGCTTTGGATACTGAGGCCCATACTAGGATGGCTATGTTTTTGCAAATTAACAACAAACTCTAAACACATGCAAAGACTTAAAAAGTGGTCAAATATATTCTAGAAAAAATAATTTAAATAAAAATAAAAAACTTTTTTTCAATGGTGGGTTTAAAAATAGGCTTAAACATTGTTGTATTTTTGGTATTTGTAAATATTTTTCTTTTTTTTATTTTTAAAAATTTTATCAAATAAAATATTTTACAAGCCAAGCAATTGAGTCATTTCCTTAATTTCATCAAAAGTTCTACTGCTACCAATACATGCCATGGCTACCAATAACCTATCTTTTTTTTGGGGCTAGCCTTTCCACCTCCTTTTGGAGTCAGTCTTCCTCTTGCTCCTTCTCCTTTTCCTCATTTTTAAACTCCAGCTCTGCCTGTTTCATTTGCCACTCAGCATCCAAATTCTGTTGATGAGCCAAACACTCAGATTTCTGCTTTTGACAATCCATAGCCATTTGACAGTCCCACTTCTCCTTTTCAGATTCAGTTTGTTATTTCACTGTTTTTAGGAGGGGAATAGGAATGTGCTTGATGTTGAAAGCAAGGATAATGAATTGATTCACTTACTCAAATCTCTTTTCTCCATGATATCCTCAAATCCAGAAAAATTTGAAGTTTTTCTCCTCTTTCAATGGCTATTGAGTTTGATTTTGATGGCATTTGAGGCATTTTTCTTTCCCTTTTCAGAGGAGGTTTGTGTGGGAACAGCATCACTCTCATTTGAAGGTGATGTGGGAAGACCCATTGGCTTGAGTATTTGTCCATTCAGGAATGGATGAGCCTGTTTTTTTCCAATCTAAATCAGTCAGGATTAACCAGACAGAAGAGAAAATAACTCAGTTCCTTACTTGAGCAGATGTTGAGGGTGGGGGCAATAAAGGAATAACTTGCTCCTCATTGGACAAGTTGTTAAGTTCTTCCACCTCAAGAAGAGAGCAATCCAAAGAAGAAGTGAGGGGTCCAAGGAAGGGTTTGAATTGTTGATCAACACTGGTGTAGATGTGATTGGAGCTGGTTCTTTTGGAACATCCTCCTCCACATTGGATTGGGGCCACTCATAGGTTTCATTGGGATCATCATTGCTAGGCTTAGAATCCACAGCAAGGTCTTCAGCATCAACTGAATCTGATTTTTGGCAATCAAAGGCGGCTAAAGGGGTGATATTGTCCTTCTTTCAAAATATTTCATCCATTTTAATATAAAAAGGACAAATGGAGTCCAAATTATCAACCACCAATTTGATTCACCTTGCTTTATTTGAGTCAGTGTTACCAAATCCAGTGGAAATTTAAATTAAGTGGGGCTTTTTTGTACTTGGTTCAATAGTTCTTGAATTGCTCCCGCATCTGTTTTGATGAAAGATCCAGCATACCTCTGCTTTTATTCTTCAGTTCATTGGCCATCAGGAGATAACCATAAAACTTGGAGGATGGAGGATGGCCAACTCATGTTTCATTGTTGGATACAAAGCAAGTTTCATGGTTGAAGGGAATTTTGAGCCAGTTTACCAGGATGATGAGATCAGCTCTCTTAGCTGACTTCAGCCTTTGGAATCTGATGGGGGGGATTGTTGGAATTTGAGTTCCTGGGGGATGTTTGCTTTTGTCCATTGCATTGTTTAGTGGACTTGCAGGGGGAGGTTAGCTGAGGGGCCATTTAAAAAGAGTAAGAGGGATGGAGGGATGAAGCAATGAAGCAATGAAGTGATGAAGGGATGTGTTTAAAGCAGGGATGAAGTTATGAAGCAATGAAGCAATAAAGCAATTAGAGTTAGGATGTGATGAAAGCGGGGATGAAGCAATGAAGTGATGAAAGCAATAATGTGATGAGGGTGATGAAGCAATGAGATCATTAAAGTGGTGAGAGTGATGAAGCAAAGAGGATAGGAAGAGATGAGAGTGATGAAGCAATGAGAGTGATGAAGTGATCAGGATAGCAATTAAGAGATGAAGAGCAATGAATCAAATTTTTTGGATGAGGTTGGAGGTAGAATTTTTCCAATGAGGTTGGAGGTCCAAACCAGGGGTGATGATTTGGAATGATGGGTCAAGGTGGTGAAAGCCTTTAAATAATTTATTTGAAAAAACCCATTTATTTTCAGTTAACTCTGACATTTCTGATGTGAAATAAGTGGGTTTTTTTTATTTTTAATGGCTGGTTTGAAATGGTTTATTTGGGTTGAAACCCGCCATTAAAAAATGGCGGTTTTGCTTAACTTTGATACACCCTATTAAAAATGCTGGGTTTCAGAAATAAACATACCCCCTAACTGGTGTATTTCAAAATTGAGGGTTTCATGAAAATGGCAAATTTCAAACACCAAATCTGCCAAAGTATGTATCTTCATCCATTAACATGAAAAAAACCCAAACACCCCTCCATCATCCTCAACTCAATCTTCATAAGAAAACAAGATTCATCCAATGAACCATAGAAACAATGGAGTGACAACCATTCTGAAAGTCTTCCTCCAATTCCTCCTTCAATCATTGACTAGAAATGTGATTTGTAACAATCTCTGAAATCCAAAGGAATATATCCATGGGTCCACCCTTTGTTTTGTACAAAAAATCTGGGAACCAGAACTTCTCAAACCGCTGATCCCCACAATTTGAACCTGTCTGGCGAGTCCTCCAATTACTAAAATCAGGAACTTGCCCACTTGCCCCTGCCAAACCAAGCTAACACTATCTGATTTTACTAGACTGCAAAGTATCAACAATTTCTCATTCAATCAATTAATTAATGCGCCATCAAATAAGTTACTCCTAATCTTTGGACATATCAAAAGTGGTAAATTCTTTCATGGGGCTCTTTGGATTGGGGGCAAACACTGTACAACAGAGGAAGATTGGTTGTATTGTTTACAAATCCAGCAAAGTATTAGTATACTCACTTTGAACATGAATATTTGAAATATGCTCAACAAATTTCATAAAATCCACACTTTAATTGGCAAAATACCTATCTGGGCCTCCAAAAAACGCCTTTTGGATGCAGCTGAAGCGAAGGCAGAGGCAGAGGCACAATCTAACAAGAGCGGTCATCCTAAGCCCATATCTACCCCCACCCAAATTCTTGCCAACAGTACCTACACCACAGAGACCAGCTATTCAGCAACTGCCCCTGATAGTCTTAAACAATTCAAGTCCCAATCCAAACCATCATGGCGTGCTTTGATTCTTTGAGGAGACTTTTAAAATGGTTCCATTTTTGCATCAATTCTCACTAAAATAGTTCTCTGCTTTGTAGGAATCTCTCAAGATACTAGCTTGATGAATGAACTAAGGGCCAAAGCTATGCTGACAATGACTTCAGTCATCTGTGTTGGTCAATCTCAATTTTCCTTGGTGCCAATTTATGCAGACTTGGTAGAGCTCATTACCACCTGTCTCCAATCTTTTACCAAATTAGCTTTCCTCATTTGCTCTGTACTCATTCATTTGATTTTTTGTTGATTCCTCCTGGCCTGTTATTAAGTCCAAGGTAAACTTCTAATTCATTTATCTTTCATTTCCTCATTGGGTCTATACAGCTATGGCTTACTGCTGTATTTGTACCAAATGCTATTGGTCTTTCACAATGCTGGTGCTAGCTGTTGGTTCTTGATTCTCTGTTTGGTGATGGCGCTCCAAAGCATTTTGATTGCAACAGCGACTGGCGCCCCCAATAGTGCGAACAATTTCTTATTTAAATTGAGTAGGATCTTCCAATTGAGTTTGTTCTCAGACCCCATTTAAGCCAAGGCCCATGTGAATGCCAATCAATTTGAAATATTTCTGGACCTTCTGATTATCAATGAAACAACCAAAACCTTACAGAACCTAACTGGAGAATTTGACACCCTGGGTGATCTTAAGTCAGTCAAGCGACCAATCCCACGTACATTGGGGCCTATAATCTTTCAAATCATCAAGGCTACAATAAATTTTTCATCCACTAAAAAGGGGTGATCATTGGGAATATTTTTTACAAAGGCCCTGCAACTTCTGATGGCCATTTTTTTGTGCTAGATGAAATTCATATCAATATTTTTGACTACATCAAACCTGCGTACTGTAATGAGAAATAATTCAGATTGATGTGGACCAAATTCAAATTGGAGAATAAGGTTAACTTAAACACTAATATTGATGCTCTTCAAAAATGTTAGTTAAGATTCACTTCTGCTTTGCTTAATTTTTTCCAGTCTAACTTTGTGGGCTGACCTTTGTTTAAATTGATGGTTTTACTATTTTTTCTCTCATGCTGTAATTGATGTTTGTTTGCTATCTGTTCTGTTATGTGTTTTTTTGTTTTGTTCTTGTGCTTTTCTTATCTGCTCTTCTACTTTTTATTGTGTTTTTCCTCTTGCTGGATTGTCTCACACCTCACATCACAACCATGAATGCCATGATTCATGTCTTTCACAGTCTCTCCAGTCATCCTCCTCCGCTCTGTTATCTTCCCCTTCTCAACTGTTTTACTCTCTCACTCAAGGATCCCTTTCCCATCCTTCCATCTTCTATCCGCTGTTCCACTCACCTGTGTTCTCATTTCTGCCTCATCCTCTCCATCCAGCAAACTCATCATAAATACCCAACTCAACTTGCCTATGCAATTGCCTCTTGTCTCTCAGCCACCTCCGTATCTCCCCCTTCATTGACTGTCTAATCCTCAACCTGCAACACTTTAATACACTCTTTCAAGAGACCAACCTCCTCAAGAATCCCATTGGTTCTCTCTACTATTGAATCCTCTATTTCTGAGTATTCTTATCTGGTGGGAACTAAATCCTTGAAAAAAATTACAAGCTCTTCCAATCTCAAGCTACCTTGTCCTAATTACTTTCTCCTTATTCCTGTGTTGTTCTGCATCCTCTAGCTCTTCTCCTCAGTGTTACATCTGTCTCTCCAAAACTCTGTCTGGCCTGTTTATTAAGTCATTTCTTCTAGATGTTATGATCCATTCCATACTCAGTTGCCTGACCTCAGAACTGTTGTTCCTGAAGCTTGCCCATGCCTTTAAGCTGGCTTTTTTTTCCATCTCTGTGACTGAGACCAAGAAATTTCATCAAAATTTACAGTCAAAAGTGTTTCAACTGATCAAAGCCAGCTGTCTCATAATCCCAAGGATGGACAACGTCAACCCAACCATTGAGTCTATCCCCCACCTGAACAACAGGAATTTTACCATATGCAGAACAAGACTGAAAACTCTACTCAACCTAGCTAATCTCAAGGACATCATCTCCTCTGAAAACCAGGACCTATAACCTGAAGAAAATAATATACTGTCTTCCATACTTATATCAAAATTTTCCACCTCTGTTCACACTACCATAATCAACTCAACCAACAAGGAAAATGCCAAGAGTATCTGGAACAAAATTCTCAGGCACTTTGTCTCAGCTCAAGGTGCAAATAGAGAATGAATTTACAGTCTCTTTGAAAACATTGTCTTCAATGAGAGTGAAATTTCATCATTCATCCTAGAGGTAAAGTCTGGAATAAATAGAATGGACAAAATTGGAATTTTACTGCCAAGGGATGTCTTAGCCTACATGATTCTGTGCAAATTTCCCAATAACTTCAAGGTCATAAATCAGCAAGTGAATCACTCAAATGCAACCTCAGAAATAACACCTGAAGTGGTCCTAGATCATCTCCGCATTCACATGCACAAACAAAGAATCAACTTGGTAAACAGCAACAGTTCCTCTTTGGGTGCTACAGTCATGTCACTGTTCATCAATCCTTCTGGAAAATGCAAACCCAAGAGGCACAACACTCTTGCAAATCATTCTGAACACAGGTGCTGGATTCTTTATTGTCACCTTTTCCCAAAGAACAATCCAAGAGCGCACACCTATGTCAGCACTCCCTTGTGCTTTTGATCAGATTCTCTTATTTTCATCCTTGACTCTGGCTGCTCAGACCATATGATGGCTGATACCTTGCTATTTACCCATATAGATGGATTTAAAGAAGGAGGACTGATCAAAACCAGCTGATGGTCCGGGACTCTGACCATCAAAGTAGAAGGCTCCATCACTCTGCATCACAACAATGGAATTCTCAACCTGAAGGTTCTCTACGTTCCTAAATTGAAAGTCAATCTTCTTTCCCTCAGAAATTTTTTGCTAGAAGGATTTCTTGTAAACTTCTCCCTCTGTTCTGTGTCAATTAAGAATAATGACAAACAACTTGCAATCAATGGTCATTACTCTGGTGATATACCCTGTTTCCTCTTCCCCCAACCCCAGTCTCAATCCTTCCTCACATCATCAGAGTACTCACATCAAGCTCTTGGTCATGTCAGCTATCACAGACTGAGACAGAAACTGAGCTTACCTGTGAAGAAAGACAAGGACTGCATAGCCTGCGCAGTTTCTAAGATCACTAGAGCCATGTACAAGACTCACCAATCTAGGGAAGATAAACCTTTCTCTGAGATTCATCTGGACACTATTGGGCCCATTTTGACCTCTAGGCTTGGCCACAAGTTCATTCTGACTCTTTTCCACTCCAACACCCGTTTCTGTGCTGCAATTCCTGTCACTGGGAAAGATACCATAGCTCAAGTTGTCTGCTTTCTGATTGATCAGGAGGCTTGTTAATTCAGTTACTATCCACAGCTAATTCATTTAGATCATGGGACTGAATTAGCAATTCCACATTTGAAAATTTCTGCAAGAAAAATCTGATCATTCAGACCTTCTCCAATCCCTACTCTCCTCAGAAGAACGGATTGGCTAAGAAATTCAATAGAACAATTCTTGAATCACTCCAAACTATCTTGAATGAATAAAATCTGTCTTGAAATCTCTGGAGAAAAATCCTGTCAGCAGTCACCCTGACCCTCAATCAAATTCCAACTCACAAAAGCAAGAAATCTCCATACGAGCTGTTTAAAAACCACACTCTGCCAATTTCCTATTTCAGACCCATTGGCAATAAGTTCTTGTATCTGATCCTTCCTAAGGAGACGCGATCTAAAATATCACCTCCAGGGGGACTGGGCACTCTCATTGGATACAATCCTTCCCTACAGCCCTACCAAATTCTCACCACCGCAAATGTCATCATCAATACTAAGAATGTCCAATTCCTCTCATATGCACCAAGGTCTCTGTCTTTCTCTTCCATTGATGAATGGATCCTTGAGCAACAGCAGGCAGTCATTACTACCAACAACTCCAATCCATCTCCCATTGAGGATTTTCAGAACACAATTTAGCCAACACTAACAATGGAAAACACTTCTACCAAAGACGTGATAAGCAATGCTTCTCCTCTGACTGTTGGCTCTGAAAAAGCTGAATCAATCACACGCGTCCTCAGGCCTAGAACTTCCAAGATCAGGCCGCCCAAGTATAGCCATAAAACTCAGGCACTGGACCCAGTGTTGTTCAAAGCCACTAAGGAAGTGGAACTGGAGAACATAGAATTGCACAAGGTATGTGAGGACTATCATGGTACCCCAGATCACTACTTACTCACAACATGGGCAACCAGATTCAAGCCTCCTACTCTGTCTTCTAAGGGAAAATGCAAGGCTATTCTTTGCATCCAAGTTTTTTTGCAGTTACCTGTGGCTGAGAATGGGGACACATTTGCTCCCACTGGCAGTTTTCTGTCTTTGCTACTTTTGCTAATACTCTGCTTGGATAATAAGCTTCAAGTCCAAGAATTTGATTTGAAGAGTGCTTTACTTTTTGCTCCCCTTTCCAAAGATATCTACATCAAGACTCCCAGATAATTCAAATGGCCCACCCAATTCCTGAATTTGAAGAAATCAATGGGCTCAAACAGGCTCCTGAAAACTGGTATTAGACTCTGACTTCCTGGTTCAAGGATCTGGATTATCTGCAATCAACAGCTTACACTTGCGTCTTTATCCACAAAAATCAAGACTCCTTTATATTCTTTTATGTGGATGACCTTCTTGTTGTAGGTTGTACTGAATCTTTTGAAAAACTATTCCTTCAAAGGTTTCCCAACTCCTTGGCCCACAATCCCAACAATCTTCTTGTAATGGATGTAATGATGTCTCAAGATTCTTTCTCCCTGAGCCAGAAAGCTCTCATCAATAAGGGTCTCAAACTCCTTGGCCTTGTCAACTGCAAACCAACACCCACTCCTCTCACTCCCAACATTCACCTTGAGCCAGATTCATCCAAAGATCAACACAAATTCAGGAAGCTTGGAGTTAATTAATGGACATTCACAGGTACTCTCAACTACCTAGCCTGTCAAACCCAACCAGATCTGTCGGCTGCAGTGTCCCTACTGTCTTGATACAACCATGAGCCCAGCATAAAGCACTGGAAGCAGGTGATCAACTGTTGGAAGTACCTCAAGGGCTCTAGACAGAAGGCTCTCACACTCAAACCCACTTGTTCCAATTTCACATCCATTTCCTTCTTCACTGACACTACCTGGGCAGATGATGTCATCTCCCGTACTCCTCAGAGTGGTAACATTGGCTTCTCAAAGACAAAGCACATAGACATTAAAATGAAGTTTCTGAGGGACCTGTACTCTACTAATCAAATTGCCATCAGACTTGTACCAAAGTCCAACATGGTTTCCAATTCACTCACCAAGGCATCTTCTGCATCCTCATTGGAAGCACTCAGAAGCAGAATTTTCTCAACTCACTTCTCACCAGATGACAAGGGGTGTTTAAATTGATGGTTGTCCTATTTGTTCTCTCATGCAGTAATTAATGTTTGTTTTCTATCTGTTCTGTTTTGTGTTTCCTTTTTTTGTCCTTGTGCTTTTCTTATCTGCTCTTCTACTGGTTCTTTTGTTTGTTCTCTTTCTTGATTGTCTCACACCTCACATCACAACCATTTATGTCATGATTCATGTCTTTCACAGTCTCTCCGTTCATCCTCCTCTGATCTGTTATCTTCCCCTTCTCAACCATTCTACTCTCTCACTTGAGGATCCCTTTCCCATCCTTCCATCTTCTATCCGCTGTTCCACTCACCTGTGTTCTCATGTCTGCCTCATTCTCTCCATCCAGCCAACTCATCATCAATACCCAACTCAACTTGCCTATGTGATTGCCTCTTGTCTCTCAGCCACCTCCATATCTCCCCCTTCATTGACTGTCTAATCTTCAACCTTCAACACTTGAATCCACTCTTTCAAGAGACCAATCTAATCAAGAATCCCATTGGTTCTCTCTACTATTGGATCCGCCATTTCTGAGTATTATCATCTGGTGAGAACAGAATCCTTGACAAAAATGCCAAGCTCTTGCAATCTCAAGCTACCTTTTCCTAATTACTTTCTCCTTAGTCCTATGTTTTCCTGCATCCTCTAGCTCTTCTCCTCAGTGTTCCATCTGTCTCTCCAAAACTCTGTCCGGCCCGTTGATTCAGTCATTTCTTCTGGAGGGTATGATCCATTCCGTACTCAGTTGCCTGACTTCAGAACTGTTGTTCCTAAAGCTTGCCCATGCCTTCAGGCTGGCTTTGTTTTCCATCTCTGTGACTTGGAACAGGAAATTTCATCAACCTTGTTGGCTTTTAAACTGATTTGGATCACATTATGATGGCTACCAACATTCCATGTTTAAAATCTGATGCAGCTTTATCAGGCTATTTTGGTTTCTTTTTGGCAAATATGTGAACTTGTGGTCATTTTCAAAATGGTCTTTGGGTGTTTCACGCCCCCAAACCTGGAAATCACGTGGTTTGGACATCCCCAAAATGTCCCCCAATGTCCCCAACGCATGCGGTAAACCTGGAAAACGCATGGTTTTTGGGGGTTGTCAAAAAAAATGCTAGGGCATAGGAGGAAATTTCAAACCCCTGGAGAATAAATCTGAAGAATTTTGGCCATTTTTAAGGCCTTCATAATTGCCCTCAAAAAACTGGAAAAAAAAGGCTCCACTTCTCAAATCTTTTCACATTTTGAATCTTTTTCCTTTGATTATTTTGAGAAATTTGAAGATAAAAAAAATTTTCAAATATGGCAGGCCATTCAATTATAATTTTTCCAGAATTTCAGTACTTCACTTTCCCGCCAGAAAATGGGATTTACACAAAAAATGAGACATTATTTTCAATTCTTTTTTTTGTTATTTTTCCATGAGATTTTCCAAATTTTCAGTTTTCATTATTTTAGTGGGAGTTTTGAAGGGCTGTAAAAAGTGATTTGGGGATTTTTAGGATCAATCATTCACCCCCAAAAAATTGATGCATCTACAATAATAATGGGAAGTGTCTGTTTTGGGGTGTGTTTTGAAAAAATTTCAGATACTATTTTGATTCTTTTTATGGAAAAACTGAGTTTAAAGTTTTAAAAGGCACTTCAAATTTAAAGCAGATATCTTTTTTTCATATTTTTTGGACCTTTCTTTGGCCCTCAAATTTCTAATTTCCAAAATACCATGTTTAAACCCCTTTTTGGGGTAGGTCTGCATTTTTGGGCTCCTCTATATGAATAATCTGATATTCAATCTGATTTTGAATGTTTTAATGCCTCCTTCTAACCTCTTGGGGCGTTCAAATCCTCTCCTCAACAACAACATCACCTTTCAAAATCCAGAGTCCACTCCACACCACACCAATCATCACCGCCATCACCAATCATCACAACTAAACACCAATCAACCAATCACACATCACTACTCAACTCAAATCAACCAATCTAATTCAACACTCCACCCACCCTAAATCAACCCCCCTGAATCCAAAAACTCAATCAAAAATCAAAAAAAATCAAGTCTTCATAAAAAAAAAATAAATAAATAAATAAAAAATCTCAAAATCAAAATCCCAAACAAAAAATTTCTGAACAACACATCAACCCACTTTTACTATGTGCATCTGCTGCTTCTTCTTCTGCTGCACTATCTGCCTCTGCTGCTTCTCCTTCCACTTCTTCAACTTCTTTATATCACCTCCATGATTCCACCCCTTTGGCTCCTACGTCTGAATTATCATATCATTCAAAGGGGGAACTTGTGGATGCTGTTCAAGAGTGGTCTAAATCCCATGGATATGCCATTTCCACCAAAGTCTCCAATACTATTTAGCAAAGATATACTTACCAATGTGAAAAATCTGGGGAATATTAACCCAATTTAGATAACAAAAAACTTTCATCAACTAGAAAAACAACCTGTCCCTTCAAATGCTCTGGAAGCTTTTACAAGAGGTCTGGTCTTTGGCAAATAAAAATCCAGTGCCCTGATCACAATCATGTACAATCAACTTATCCATCCACCCATCCAGTTCATAGAAGGATTCAGGGTGATCAAGAGGACATGGTCAATTCTTTAACCAAAACTGAGGTTCCTCCCCTGAAAATTCTTAATTCCTTAATGCATTCCTCCAATTCTCCTGTTCACACAACCCTTAGTACAATCTATGACAAAAGATAAAAAAATAAAAAATAAAAAATGGAAGGTAAATCACCCATAGAAGTTTTAATAATGGAATGAAGAAACACTTCTTTTAAATATGAAATCAATAACTAAAATTTTCATATTATTTCTTTATTGATTTCTAACCCAGATTCTATCAAATTAATAAAACTTTTTCCATCAGTATTAATGATGGACAGTACCTATAAAACCAACAAATTTTCCATTCCTCTTCTTCACATTTTTTGGGTCAACAATTGTGCTAGAACATTCTCTGTTGGTTTCTGTTTCCTATCCCAAGAAAGAAAAGAAGACTATAAATGGGGACATTAAATGGGCTCTCAATCAACTTCATAAATTATTAGAACATGAAGAACCCCAAGTCATTGTGACTGACAAAGAGCAAGCCCTGATTCATTCAATTGAGACTGTATTTCCCAACTCTCATCATTTACTGTGTGTCCGGCATATCTTCAAAAACATTTAAACACATTTTAGAAAACACTTTCAATCTGAAGAAGAATTGATGATATTCAGAAAACACTGGAATATGCTGGTCAAATCCAAATCTGAAAATTCTTATCAATATTATTTTACCAAACTGACTGTAGTCTGGAATCCCTCTACTTCTGACTACCTTCTTGACAACTGGCTTCCTCTGAAAATAAAATTCATTTCATATGCTGCAGAAAAGCACCTGCATTTTGGAAGTACCAGCACATCTAGGATAGAAGCACTTCACTCTTATGTCAAACAATTTATCACAACTTATTCTGGTTCCTTTTCCAATTTATTTCACCAAATATATCATTCTGTTTCAATTTAACTCCATAAAACTGCCATTGAAACTTCTCAGCAATACTTCAAGAACTTGATTGTTCTCCCATATTTTGTTGAACATCTCTCAGGAAAAATAAGCCACTATGCTCTCAAGATTGTGCATTCCTTTCACATTTCAGCAGAAAAATTAACCACCTGTTCTGATTTTGATTATTCTTCTTTCATGGGAATTCCTTTTTTAAACCAAGTGAAGAAGGAAAATTTCAAGAAGAAAAAATTTTTGCTTGATGATTTTCATTCCCAGTGGCATTTCAAACCTCCTATTGCAGTATGTTTTCTTTTCTTGGAGAAAAAAATAATTCTAACATTAATTTCTGAAGTTTTTTCTTTTATTTTGGATTCATTCATAGCTTGCTGAGAAGGGGTCATTCCAGCCTTCTCAATAATCTCATAAATCACTTTCCCAATCAACTAAAATACACCAATTTCAGAATGAACTCTTTGAATAATTCCTTAAATTGCGCCCAGGAGAAAAACATTTTTACCTTGGAGAAATGATGAAACTGTTAAAAGGGAAGTATCAACTAACTCCCATTCAAGAACCCCTATCAAAGGAAGAAAGTAAAACTTGTGGAAGACCCAAAGGAGCCCCCAATAAAAGCAAAATACTTTCTCAGCATTCATCTAAGAGTGATCCATCTGGGTTTGAATATGTTGAAGTACCTAAGAAAAGAGGATGACCAAGGAAGCACCAAGTGGTTAATTCAATGGTTATTTTTTTCTTTTTGTGGTTGTTTTATCCCTTTCTGTTGAATTTATCTTAACAGAATATGGTTGGAAATTGGTTTTCTCTAATTTCAGACTCTAAGGAAAAGGAAAGGAATACCATGAAAAGGCCAAAGGAAAAAAGAAACAAAAATCAGAGGAAGATTTCTTTTTTAATTAGGCTAACATTGCATTGTGAAAAGAATGAGTTTATAACAGAAGAGGAATTGAGTGGAGAACAACTCAAAGATCTTGAAGAAATGGATATAATAAATACATTTAGTAATTTTCTTTGTGTTTTGGGGGGATCAGAATTGTTTTTCTGGTTTCCATTGATTTTCATATTTTGATTTGTCACTCAGAGGTCAGGAACCATCATCAATAATAGGTTTGTTTCACAGAATTTGATTCCTGGGACTTTGAAGAGGATCAAGAGAAGAAAACAAAAATATGAAGATGAAGATGCTCATAGGCCTCCAGCAAATCCAAAGTTTGCTTCCACAGCTACAGCCTCTGAAACTGAAAAGGTGAATGAATCTCTGAATCAATGTTGCTTTATGGTTCATTTATTAACCCCTTGCTTTTTTGGGATGAAGGTCAGAGCATTTTATTTTTCATCTTCTGATTATTTTGCAGTGATGGCTAGTGATAAAGTCAGTATGAATTGTTTTTTTTTCATTTCATCTTAAATGATACTCATCTTTTTTTCCTTAGTATCAATAAAAAAATTTCATTTTCCCAAAGACAGCCATACCACGAATTTCACATGTTCAAGATGTGATGGGTGATGGGAACTGTGGGTTCAGATTAGTAGCAGTTAATTTGGGCCATAAATCTGAATATTGGAGCTCAATAAATCAGGAAATGATCAAGGAAAGGGAATCAAACTCTATCTTCAAGGATGAAAAATTTATGGATCAATTCTGCAATGAAAATTTTTAAAAAGCTAGAAAACATCTCAAACACACTTCTGGACCTGTCCCTTAAAGTTACTGGATGGAATTCCCTTGCCATGGTTTCCTGCTTGTAGATACATATAATAGGCCAGTGGTACTTTTATCTTAGTTGATGCCATCAACTTATTTTCCCCTTAATTCAACTCCAACTGCAAATTCTCAAACATCTCCCATATTTTTAATTATTTTGGAAGATTTTCAGCACATAGTTTCTTTCCACTATAGTTCTGAACTGTGGCCAGATCCCCAATTAGATCCCCTTTGGATGGCTTTTGCTGGCAAGGAATCACAAAAATGGGAACATTTGATTCATAATAACTTGTCATTTGGTTTGAAGATTTTGTTTCCTGGTAGTAAAAATAATAAATTAGTATTAATTGATCTTTATTGAATCATTTTTCTGGTGTTTTTTATCAATTTTTCATATTTTTTTTTTTACTCATTGACTTAGAGAAAAAAACACCACTTTTTTGTTTTCAATAATTATGAATTCTTTGGGAAACAATAAGCTACAAAAAATCCCCAGATAATTTTTTTGGGCCCTTTTAAATTCTCACTAAAATAATGCAAACTGAAAATTTGGAAAATCTCATTGAAAAATAAAAAAAAGAATTGACAATCATGTCTCATTATTTATGTAAATCCCCTTTTCTGGCAGGAAGGGGAAGTACTAAAATTCTGGAAAAATTATAATTTGCCAGCCATATTTCAAAACTTTTTTTCTCTTCAGATTTCTCAAAATAATCAAAGGAAAAAGATTAATAATGTGAAAAGATTTGAGACGTGGAGATTTTTTTTTCAGTTTTTTGAGGGCAATTTTGAAGGCCTTAAAAATGGCCAGAATTCTTCAGATTTATTCTACAGGCGTTTGAGATGCCCTCCTTTCCCCTAGTTCTTTCTTTCTTTAACAACCCCCAAAAACTGTGTTTTTTCCAGGTTTACTGCATGTGTTGGGGATGTTGGGGGATGTTGTGGGGATGTCCAAACCACGTGATTTCCAGGTTTTGGTGCATGAAAAACCCAACACCCTTTCAAAATTTATGCAGGTGAAGATGCCCTTGCCAATTTAAGTATTGAGAAAGTGGATGGATTCCTACAAGGAAATGTTAGAATTCAAAGCAAAACACAAGGAATTGCACTATCATTAGGGGATAAAATCATGCTACTAAAAAGGTATTTTTTCAGTCTACAATGAAGGCCCCCTACCCTGGGAAAAGCACATCAAGATTATATCAAAGCTAATGGTTTTCTGCTTCTTCCCGTTTGTACTAACCAGCAAATAATCAATCACTTCTCCAAGAATTTACTGTGGGTTCCTCTTTTCTTAATTTCTTCAGCCAAGACATTCCCAATGAATCCTTATCTATCCCTCATTCCTCATTCTTTAAAACTTTGTAGTTATAGAAATGATGTAAATATAATTTCATTTTCTCTATTGGACAAAAAAATAGCAAACAAGTGCTTTGGAAAGTGAAAAACACAATTGCACTCATACAGCCCACACACAAGCTAACACAATAGGGTAGACTTTAAATTTTCCAATCCTCCTCATCCACTGAGCACCTTTGGAGGGGAAAAAGGGATTTTTTTGATTTTCTTTTTTAGAGGGTGGGGATGGATTATATGGGGAACACTTGCCTTGGTTGTAGAATTTAGAATGATATTATGGAGGTCATCAATTTTTTAATTTTTCCTGGTATGATTTTTTGATGGCTTGATTGTTGGAGGCTGAAGTAGTTGATAATGGAGAATTTTGGCTCAATCAATCACCAATTGGTCTTCCATTGAGCCCAAATTATAGATCACCTCAGCTTTGGGGTAACCCCATCCAATTGGATTGGATGGTTATGGTGAAGGAGGAGTATCAAGGGGGATCTCTGGATTAATTGAAGGATGAAGGTGATAGGATCCAAGCTTGAGTTGAGAAAGATGGTCTGAGAGGTGAGCAAGCAAGCAAAGTGGATAGAGGAGAGTCAATCAAGAGGATCTAAGGTCCTCCCAGACAACCTAGGCAGATCAATTGGGGTTCTCAGGCTTGAGCCAGAGCCAGATCCAGAGGAGGAGCAATTGATCAAGGCCAAAGGGTATGAGTTCCAAGAGTATAAGGAGGATTGTGAGCCTGATGAGCCAATTTTCAAAGCTTATTATGATGGCAGTGGTGGTATGGAGTCTAAGGGGGTCAATGAAAATCAAGGAGGTGGTCAATGTTCAAAGATCTTGATTGACAAGAAGGCTCAATTAAAGTTTTGATTGATCAGATGGTACCATTGTTTGGATGGATGGTTATCTCCTTCTGTTTTTTGTGCTGCTCCTGTGTCTGCTCTTGAATCTTGAATTTATATATTATATTCAAAAAAACCCACTTATTGTTTGGGTAACTCTGACACCCCTTTTGTGAAATAAGTGGGTTTTTTTATTCCTAACGGAATATTTGGGTTGAAACCCAACATTAAACAAATGTTGGATTGGCCAACTCTGATACGCCCTATTACATTTTATTTTATTTTATTTCAGGGCTGCATTCTATGTATATTGTTGCTTTTTTTTCTTTTTCTCTTGTCAGGCACAATTTTTGGATTTTTTAGACTTTTTAATTTTTTATTTTCATTTATTCATAGGGCCATGAATATGCATTCATGGCCCTGAAGCTGTGAAGTTTTAACAAGTTTCTTTTAATTTTTTTTTCAATTTCTTTTGATTTTTTTTAAATTTTTTTGATGTTTTTGTTTAATTTTTTATTTTTTTTTGATTTTGATTTTAATTTTATTTTTTTTCTCAAAACCCTGGATTTTTGAAAAAATTTTGAATGGCACACCACAACTCAAAATGGGTCATGTGGCCCAGCTCACAACCCATCTGAGTTGTGAATGGCCATCCACAACTCTGTGGGTTATGGGGAGCCATACACAACTCAAATGGGTTGTGAACCATGCCACAAAACCCATTTTGAGTTTTTTATGGGGTTTGTGCAGGGTTGTGAATTTATGACAACCCAAAAAAATTATTATTTCTCATTTTTCTCATTTTCCTTTCATTAGATGAGTTTTTTTCAAATACAAGTTTGGCTTTGAATTCCTTGAAAAAAAAAATATATTGCATTTTCAAATTTTAAATTTACACAATTGGTGTCTACATTTTAATTATTCAAATACTCCACCCCCAGGTCCCCAAAGGGGGTCTGGAGGCCTCATTTTAGCCCCCCAGGGCCTCAATTAATTTTTAAAGGCCTTTGGAGGCCCAACACAACATCAAATGGCATGTTCTCCCACCCCAGGAACCCCTTCAAACCTTCAAAAGGCTGCATGCCTTCCAGGGGTGGGAAAGCACACCAATTGGAAGTATTATAGTAAAAAAATATATCAAAAAAAATACTATAATGATGCCAATCATGCCTTTTGGCATCAATTTAGCAATTTATTTTGCTAAAATTATACCTTTTTGAATCATTGACATGATAGTACTAATTTTTTGGTGTGATTTCAGTTTCAGAAATATATTTATCAATGAATAAGATAGATAAAAAAAATGAAAAAATTAAAAATTCTATATATGTGTAATAAAAAAAATAAATAGTAATAAAATTAAAAAATAGGCTTATTTTTACAGCCTTTATAATCAAGTAATCAATTAATCTCTATAAAAAGATTAGTTTTTTTAGGGTTGGAAAATACCAATGTTGACATCCTTCAAAAAGTATTCAGTATCCAGTGTTGTTCTACACAATATTAGCCACAATCTGGATGTGGTCCATGCCTCTAATTCACTCAAGCTTTTTCACCAGTCAAAAGGCTCCCCTCCCCCCAATTTGGGGGAAATATATGAAGTGTTTTCAAACTGAATTTCAAGCAAGGCCAGCAGAAGACTATGGAAAAGAGTTATTATAAGACAAAAAATAAAGGACAAGCAGAGGAGATCTTACTTGAAGCACTCACTAAACTAATTCAGCAACCCTTGGGTGAGAAGAGGATGAGAATTGAAGAAATGGTGAAACATATTAGAGGTAGAAATGAGTAAAATGAAGGCTAAGGAAGGAAGGAAGTTAATGAAGGTAATCAAAGTAAGTGAATTAGATTGATTGAGAGTCTTGCAGCTGGAAAGTACAAAAGGATAATTGATCAAGCTTGATGGTGAAGGAGATTGATGTTGAGAGTGTATCAAGGGAGTGATATAAGGACAAGTTATTGAGGAGGAGTGAGATGGAAGCACAATATTGGTATGAGATTGAGACAATGCAGCAGTAATGGAGAAGATATGTTGGGTTGGACTGAGGGCGGAGGATTCAAGAAGACTTTCATGGGGAGGAAGGGAATACAGTTCATCAGGGATGGATAGAATAGGAGGTGGGTGGAAGAAGAGGGATTATATGAGGATCTTTTCTATGGGAGAATGGAAGAGTGTGGTGCTGAGATGAGAGGGGTAGTTTTTGATTTGGAGTGGCTGCGCTAGAAGATTTGTGCAGAGCTGGGCTGGTAAGATCAAATATCTCAACAATATACACTATTGAAAAAATAAAAATATATATTTGGGTGGGCTGGTGTTGATGGCCGCAATAGATTTAGCTTTTGATGCCATCAAAACAGTGGCATTTTTGGAAAACTTTCAAGACTGAGATGCAGCCTGCTGGCAGGGGCCAGCCACCCCCCCCCCCCCCCCCCCCTGTGTAGTGACACAGTATGGGACATTGGTGAGGTATCATAGCTGGGGGAAACAGAGCAGGTATAAGTACCCTGCTCTGGGTCACCGTCAACCTGTGGGTGACAGAAACACAGCTGAGTGACAATGGACCATCCAAGTACCAAAATGCACCCCTAAGCAAGATGCTGGCACCCCTAAAACAATCAAAGAAAAATAAAATAAGGACAAAACCCACCCATCACCATAGACCTCTGAAGGGAAAGGAGATATGAAAGAAACCACCCTGCTGGCCATATACTGCTAATGGGTTAAACAGTTGAGAAATAATATGGAAAGAAAATAAAAGGAAATGCCAAGCAAATAAATTGATAATATCCCAATTAATTGTATCTGTATCCCCCTCTATAATCATTAAGTTCATATCCACCAGCATGGTATCCAACACTATAATATTTGTATCTGCCACTGGTGTCATAATGCTCACCACCATCATTTCTGTTAAAATTGTATCCACCATCATCATCAAGGTTACCAATTCTATCAACACAATCACCAAATTTATCAGTGTACTTGCTATAACCATGGCAGGTTGGCCTAGGTTTGGGGGAGTATGATTGATGTTGTACTTGTTCCAGGTAGTGAGACAGGGATGGGAGGGGTGGAGGCAATAGATCTTCTGGTGTTCCTTCTGAGTAGAGGGATGAGGGCTGGGGAGGCTGTGGTTATTACTCGTGTGAGTAGGGGGACAAGGATTGGTCCTGATAAGGAGACCAGGATCAAAGAGGAGATAGTGATTGTTGCACTTGTTCTTAATCTGAGCAGGGAGACTGGCATTGGGAAGTTGTTAGCATTTTTTCCACCAGTCCATCATTTTTTTTGTTGTCTATGATGAATTCAACAGATGAACCATTGTCTTCCTGATCCTCAGAGAAATCCAATGTGTAATTATTTTTTGGTGCAAGGCAATTGATAAGAGAAGGGAAAACTATCAGAGGGACTAATATGTGATCAACATGCTTGGCAACTGTTAGAACTGGCATCACCCACCCCACCATAGCTTCATCAGCTCTCCATCCGTGCACACTACAATTAGTGCTGATGCTCCAAACCTGGAGTACAGATACCATGGAGCCCTTTGAGAACCTGACCACTCTCAATCTCTTTCCTCATTCATGCTCTCATCTCCTCATCTCACATACTTTCTGACTCACCTCACTCAAGACATCATACCTCCACTCAGAATGCTCTTCATCACAAGATGACCATGGTCCAAAAACAAAGAGCCTCAAAGCTGGTAATCATTCAATCCAACACAAGAAGCTTCTGTCCCAAACCCAAATAACCTCATTTGTTTCCAGGCATATCAACCTTACAACTGTCAGATGGTCACAAGGTCCTTCAACCGCACTGAAGATCACTCCTTTAAGTACAATTCCATTCTCATCTCCATCTTTGCAACTTGTAAGCTATGTCTCTAGCTCAGAACCAACAACAGAACGCACTCATCTTAAATCAACAAATCAACTTGTGCTAAAAGAATGTTCATTTCATTCAACTCCTTCCTGTTGGTTGTGTCTTAATCCTACTCAATCATTGTCATGCTGTTGTTGTCCATAACACTTATCTTGTAATTCACCATTTCAATGAAAATAAACAAGCGGCCCAGCGTTTCCAGTCATTTTACTCGCAGATATAATGCTGCAAATTTCCTGTGTACAACTAGTAACATCTGCACAGGCCTCTTGTAGTTTTGGACCTGGACCTGTTGTTGATCTGGGATTCTGTATCTTCCAAGCCCAAGAGCAAGCAGTAGGACCCCATTAGCAAGATTGGTGCAAGTGTGCCAAGGCAAAGTTAAAGGAACCACAAGCCTCTCTATAACACCTGGAATGAGTTGGTTGATACATTGGAGGGGCATGATGCTTGTTAAGTTTGAGAAAAATCTCTAGATCACTAAGGGCATCTCTCCTGCAGGAGGTAAATGTTGGGAGGCAAACCTTAAAATTAAGGTTTGGGTAGAAGGTTTTGCCTCCCCAAACTGCTGGGCCAAAAACTGCAGGGAGGTATCTGAATGTGATTCCCTGCCACCCAGAACAAACAATCGAGTGGTTTGGGGGGGGCAGGGCAGTGGCAACTTTTGGGGAGGCAGATATGAAGATGTCCAGTGGGATTTGCATTCATTGCATATGGATGTAGCAGATATTGAAGTATATCATGGGAGCTGGAGGGCTGCCAGATGTGGCACCCCAAGACCCTCATATACCTCCCAAGGTAAAATAACACCATGGATAACACCTGCAGGACAGTTGATCTTTGGGTGGTTGGGAGGTAAATCAGATTTAGCTTTTCTGTTTACCTCCTGCAGGAGAGATACCCTAAGAAAAGCAAGGACACAATCTACAGAAGCATTGTGATTGTTTGGCATTGTGTTATAATTGAGCAAGAAAGGAAAAGAAGGTGAATAGAAGCAGGGTCTTTTAGAATTGTGTGTCAAAATTCTTTTGGAGATCCTTCAGCAAAGCTGGTAATGCAGGCTCATAACCTGTAGTGACACAGTATGGGACATTGGCAAGGTATCATAGCTAGGGGACATAGAGCAGGTATAAGTATCCTGCTTACCTATGGTGTGTGAATGGAGCCCTTCAACTTGCAATACCCATTACCCACTGAAAATGACCTGAAACATGGCAGCAACCTCAAAGCCCCCCTCCTCTCACCTACCCTGCAAAGACATATCATGCATCTGTTGCTCCCCTCATGAAACCTATCAGATAAGCTTGTATTTCACCATGCCACAGATGGTGCTGCCCCCTAGTTGTATGGCCTCAGGCCCAAAAAAACACCATAGTTACATTCATAGTGCGCAATGTTAAATCAAAACTGCACTTTTTTTAAAAAAAAAGTATCCTGCTCTGGGTCACTGTCAACCTGTGGGTGACAGCAACACAGTCAAGTGAACATGGGGCATCCAACTCACCACATATTCATAGTGCGCAATGTTAAATCAAAACTGCACTTTAAAAAAAAAGTATCCTGCTCCAGGTCACTGTCAACCTGTGGATGAGAGCGATGCAGCCAAGTGACCCTGGGACATCCAAGTCACAACCCCCCCCCTCCTGGCCTCCCAAAGGGGGGGGGGCACAACTTTCCTGGGGTGGGAACACAGGCCAAAGGGTGTGAATTTAGTAAAAAAAGTACAAAGTTCATGCATTGGGGCATGTATTCTCTCTCTTTGTAGGAAAGCGTTCCAGAAGGTATGGTTTTAGCAAAAAAATGCTAAAACTACCCCTTTTTTGAAAAAAGGCATGTTTGTAGTAATTTCAAAGGTGTGGATTTAGCCTGGACCAACAGAAAAATGAAATTCTTGTTACTGATTTGTTACTTCATTGTTCGACTTTCGTTGCTCCCTAGTATTGATTGATGAATGTGCGCAACACCAGCATGGGAGTCAATTCTGTTGTAGCGTCAGCATTTATGTCATCAACAGTTCCAAACTTGCCCTCCTATTAATTCCCGCAGACCCAACCCCTGGCGCTCTCCCATTGGGCCAGCTGCACAACTCCTTTCAGTATATTAGAAGCCCTTTATCAGCTGGCCCTCAATCATGTGCGTAGTATTTGATCTTTCAACAGCCGTTAACCACTAGTATTGGCCTGGAACATGGTCTCAAGAAACCCATTTACTCAAGCTTGATGTCTTTGCAAAAACTCTCACACCTTGTTGTCCCATCTGTGGTGACAACCCGATCGTATGGCCTTAGGGATATCTTGGATGTGCATAGTCCGCAATCTCAAATCAAACTGCACTTTTTTTCAAATAAATAAAGAAAAACCCGGATGGTTCTCGGACATTGTCCCGAACTGAGCAAACCTACTCCCTCGAAAACGACACTGACGACACACCTCAAAACCCTTCCCTCAGATCTCGGGTTTGTCACAAGAGTCTAGTTTGGATACATCCTGCTGCCTCTCGCCCTGCCAATTTTCAGTCCGATGAATCATCGCATCAACTCAGCTTTCTCTGCGTCTGGAGGTAAGTGCCAAATCTGATGTCAAAGCGCCCTTAGCTATACCCCTTTTGATGGAAACAATCTTTGTCTTCGACCCTGGATGAGCTTCTGGATTGTACGACCGCGCGCGGCCGTCTTATCCGATTCAGGCGATCATCCGAATCATCGAATGCTTACCTTCGAAACGCAGTGAGGTGGTCGAGCTCGGCGCCGGAACTGGGATCTTCACCCGGGCCCTCCTCTCACAAGTCGATGAAGGCCAAATCAAGCAACTTACAGCGATCGAGCCTGCCGCAGGAATGCGCAGCCATTTCAACAAAGCCGTCGAAAATTGGAAAAGCTCAACCTTTAGCGAGAAGCAAGAGACTCCCGAAGTTCGTTGCCTCGACGGTACTTTTGATAACTTGGAAGTATTAGAAGATGCCTCAGCCGATTTAGTAGTCGCTGCCCAAGCTTGGCATTGGACCGGTTCTGATCTTCCATCTCACGAGAAAGCTATGCAAGAAGTTTCCCGTGTTCTTAAGAGAGGTGGCCACTTTGCGCTCATATGGTGAGTCTGGCGAACCCTTGAGAGTAGTTAAGGTTGACGTCATAGTCATCAAAGACTAGTCTTCAACTCACCCCTAATCATGAACGATTCTCATAGGAACTTGAAAGACCGTGAAGTCAACTCTGGGGTAGGCCGCTTGAGGGATTTATTCGAGGTATACGAGGCTGGCACCCCACAATATCGACTGGGGCTTTGGAAGTACCTATTTCACACTGAAGTCTTCAAGTCATCTTTCGACCTTATACCACCTGTTGAACATAGCCATTCATTGGAACCAACTCAGGGAAGCCTGGTTAAGAACGTAGATGACTCAATTGATGGATCGATTCCGACACTGACGGTTAGAAGAAACCTTCCGTTGTCATTAGAGCAGTTTTATGATCGAATATTTTCCAAAAGTTATCTAACTGATCTAGATCCGCCGACGAAGCAAGACCTTCAAGAAAAAATTGGATTGGTCTGGAATGAATTCGTTCTGGGAAATCCAGAGTTTATTCAAGTAGATGAGAAAACCGTCGAATTTCCATACGTCACTCATCTTTACCTCATGAAGAAGCGTGCAGACTAGACGTTTAGCCCATGAATGAGGATATGATGTTTTGAAACATAGTAATTCCTCAGACTGTCTTGACAGGATTTGTCGACAAACTAACACCATACAATTTCAATTAAATTTTGTCAAAATAAGCCCCCAAAGCACCGTCTGCAGAAGGAAAAGTTCCTAAACAAATGAAAACAAGGGTTGAGTACTGCAAAATTTGAACCCACAACCTCACCATTCATGAGTAACACTCTGACCATCACGGGTTGCAAGCAGTGACACCAGCCATTCTTAGACAACACGAAAGTGGGCAAAGGTGACAAGTTTTTGTTGCGCCGATGATATGCACATGCAACGCGCCCCCCGTCTAAGAGCATCCACCACCGTCTCGACAAAATCCAAGACAACTTTGACAAACTGTCGAGGCGCCCTAAAGCAAACCTGTAGATGAATCAAAAGAACCTGACAGAAGTAAAAATGAAGCATAATGCCCACCATGAGAATTTATGTGTTGCCCTCTTTCATTGCAGTCCCTCCTTGTTGAAAACTGTCATACTTTGCTCTCTTTTCACAGGGTTGATATGGTACTGGACTGTTTGGCCAAACATCCTTTGTGGTGTTAGTCAATATCAGTTTGGAATTTCTTAGAAATTCCTCATGAAATTCATCAAAGCCAGTTGTGGAAACACTACTTTTAAAAAAAATTAGGATGAAATGTCCAAGAAGGGTCAAGCAATTGCAAGGAGGCTCAACCTTTGGCCTCAGCTAGATTGATGTACTGATGTAGTTCTTCCCACCATATTCTGTCAGTAATTACTCTGAGTTATACACCTGTCATAGGACCCCAACATCAGAAATTGTGACTGTCACTCAACAAAGCTGCACTAACTTCAAGGATGCAATCTGAAGAAGGAATAAGGGAGTAGTTTTGAGGAAGTGGGAAGAGCTTTGAAGAATATTGAGGAAGCAGGAAATTCTTTGGGGGAATGCTCAGTTGGTCAGGCTGGGACTGGGCTTGAGCAGTCTAATAAAAAAGGGAAGTGTGGAATTTTGAAAAGCAGGCAGAGTTTGGAGCAGAATTCCACAAGCTCATAATATGTAAGAATTAATTTCTAAGGATTGAAAATGCAAAGACAAATCATGATTATTTTTTACTCAAACAAAGGGAAGATCAAAAATCATGAGTTGCACAGGAAAAGCCACTATTGGGAAAGCACATCTGACCATGGGAATGGCCACCACATCTATACAGTAAACCTGGGATTTTTGCATGTGGTTTTACAACAATGTTAAATGAAAACTAATACCAAAGGGGAGTGGCTAGATTTTACATGCATAATTGAATGAAATGTCTGAGTTAAACAGCATACTAGCTAATGCAATATACAGGATTTATACACTAGCTTTTGATTTGAAGAAGCTGGAATATCTGCAAAAGATTAATCTGAGTGGAGTATGGATTTACTTGAAGGATGATAGCAGAATTTTGTAGAAAATTGCATCAATTTTTACTGGGGCAAGCTCTAGAGGTTGGTATGGGTAGTGGAGATAGGAAATTTAGATTTTGGAAGATAGACAAGGGTAAATATCTTCAAGGAAGATAATAAAGATTAATGGTCACTTTTGCAGATGAAAAGCATTACTGAGTATGTTAATATACATTTTGATTTCCAAAGGACTTTTTTTGTCTTGATGTGGGAGGTAACTGGTTAAATAGATGTGAAAATTCACAGTATGCAAGAGAATCAAAAAGGGTCTGCACAAGCAGTCCTGTTGGTGCTTTTCTAGCCCCATCTTTCAGGTTTTGAAACAGGATAGGACCATTTTTTGGATTGTGCACAACTTACAAAAACTTAAGTTGGTAAATTTACAGCAGGCAGGCCTTCCCCAAAAATTTGAAAACTTTGTAGATAATATGGCTGGGAGTGCTTCTTATGGTTTGGTGTACATGATGGGATTTTATGATCAACAGAAATTCCATACATATTCCTGAACAATGGTAGTGTTGAAATCAAGGTTAGGCTGACTCCAATAAACAAGGCTTTTGAAAGGAGCAACCAATTCTGTAGCAATGTACCAGGCACAGATTTCTTTTATATTGCAGGAGAAAATTCCAAGCGCAATACAGATATTCATCAACAAAGCAAGAATAAAGTTTCTGAAAAGCAATTAAAAAGAGGAAGTGATGGAGGACAATCTGGGGGGCCATGAATTTGTGTGGGAGCATTCCCAGGTGATTGAAAGGATTCTCTTTCACATTGAGGAGGTTGGGTTAGATTTTTTGGGGAAGAATTTTGCAGTTTGTGTTTGGGAATTAGATATAATTGAACATGAAGTCTTTGGCAAAAGATGGAAGATCACAAATTCCAAAGTTAACAAGGACCTCAAATGGCCAACCCCCTGCAATGCTTCAAAAAAAAATATTTCCTGAATTTTTTCAGGTTTTTGTAGATTTTTATTGAGAAATTTGAAGATTTAGTCAGTCATTTAAGGAAATTTAGCAGAAAAGGGGGATTTGGTCTCAATTGAGGAGGGTGATTGCAAATTTGCAGAACTGAAGTACATTGTGAGATGAAGGAGATTGTTGAAGGGACTGGATTATTCAAAAAAGTGGTAAAAAACTTTTGGTGAATTTCAGAAAATTTGGATTGGGAATAGTTTTTACACAGGAGGAAAATTGAAAGGATTAGCCAGTACTGTAGGAGTTTCTAACCTTTTTGGAAGTGGGGTCCCAATATTCTTGGCCAAAGTTGGAGTTGTGGAAATCAACCAAGATAGTCAAGTGGCTCCAGCAAATCTTTTGTGGTTTCCAAGTGTATTTATTAGTGTATGCAGAGTCTTTGGAAAAGATGATCAATTATCCTACCTTACCTAGTAATACAATGAAAAGATGGGCAGCTTACTGGCAAATTTTCTGCTCCACAGTTAGGCATGTTCTGGGAAAGGCTTTCACCATTCCTGAACCACTATCAGAATATCTGCAGTTCTAGAGGGGGGATTCAAACAAGTACCTTGATGTTGAATTGAGATGTGTAACTGCATCCAGGAAAATTAGTTTTCACTCTAAAATTTTTGGTTTTCTCAAGCCTTAGAAGAATATCTGAAAAAAATTAAGTTTCCTAGAGGATTAAAAGAGTTGGTTGTACAGTGCTTCCAGAAAAAGGTGTCCCTGTGCTTCTACCAGATTGGCCAATTATGGAAAATTTAATCTCTGATTCTGCTGTTGTTTGTGAAAAATGGAAGATTTTGCAGAGATTTCCCAATCAATTGAAAAATAGGGGTGAGGCAGAGACAGCAAGGAGGGTTAGAACCTGTTTTTGGTTGCCAGTTCTGGATTGAGTTTTAGTTTCAAAAGCATTTCAGTGGTGGAACACTAGGATTCCATGGAAGGTAGGAATTCCCATGGGGGAGAATACCTTTTTTGGATGGTTTTCCTTGGAAATTGTGCATTTCAGTTCAGTTAATTATTTTTCTTCCTTGTTGGCTGCATGGTAAAACCTTTCTTTCTGGGTTGAGGTGCAGTCATTTTTGGATTTATCTGTACAGACAGTTGGGCAGTTCCTGGAGGAATTTTTTTTAAAATGTTTGATTGTTTTTTCTGGCTATTGTACACAGGGTGGAAGAGCTCAGGAGAATTCTAGGAGGTTGGTTGAGGTATTTGGGGCTAAAATTGTCAGTTTTATTGATTAATATCTGGAATGTGCAGAGGTTTTTAAGTGCATCCATCCACCAATCAAGGAAGCCATGGTAAAAATGTGCAGGGAAGATGGGGAGAAGTCACAGTGGGCACTACTGGCATTTTTGTTTGTGGATTGGATTTGGGTGAAGCATGGGACTGTCTACTCTACCTAAAAGCTCTTATACAGGCAAAAAACAGTGCCCCCAGTAGATAAATCTTTTTGATGTATATGGCAGTGGACTTGTAGAAGGCAAAAATCTCAGTATAATTTTTGATGGAATATGTGGAAAAGCTGTTACAGAAGGAGGATTCAATCAAGAAAGCAGAAAAGAAGTTGAAATAAATTTTGGAAAATTCCATACTCTACTGTGACAAGTGGTGCAAAAATGGGCTGTGGGACCCATTGTGGAAGTGATTTTTTTTCCTTTGTAGAACCAGAGTCTGGAGGTGCAGTGGGGAAAGCTCTTTGTGGATTGATTGAATGGGGAATATAGGGTAGCCAGAAAGCTCCCAGGGGGAATTTACCAGTTGGAAGAATTGGATTTGAAGACTTTGAAGTTGAAAGCTTTGGGAACATACTTGAATAGAATTTATGCATGGGCTTAATAGATTATTAAAAGATGGAGGGGGAATTAAATGAAAAATAATTTATGATGAACAATGGAAACAGAATTAGTATTCCCAATTATTTTTAAAATGACACAGATGCAAAGGAGCCAAGCAAGGCCAGTCTTACAATTGATATCTAGTTTGTAGAGGAATTTTTGTGACAGAATGTAAAGCAAGTTAGGGGATATTATTGGTTTTTGTAGAGAATGTGTTATAGAGTCTGTGTCAGTCAGATAAAAATTCAGAGCCAGCTGACAAAAGTACCAGAAACAAAAATATCAGAAAAAATAAATTAAAGATTTACATTACAAAATATATCATGGAAGAAATTGATTAATAACCCTATTTTAGGAAGGTTCAGTCACTGACAACACCCCTAAAATATTATTCCTTAACCACCTTCCAGAAAATACATGTGAAAAATAACACAACACAATCATGGAACCTTTTTGAAATGTTAATATTTCACATGAACCATCACATGTATGTTACCTGACTAAACTCAATCCAGAAATGGGATTTTTTATAGTTTAGTAGTTATTGACTAAAACAGGTTTTTTCAAAAATCTTGCGCAAAGCTGTGCAAAATACTACAGAATCTGATTCCCACATGCTGCCAAATGATCTCAAATTCCTGGTATTAGCTGCTTCCAGACAATTCCTTGGCCATTATAAAGGCTGAAAGCTGTGTAGCAAGGTTTCAAGGTAGTAATAACCACAAAAACTATAACAGAGGAAGCTACAAAAGACATGGGACACGCAAGAATATCTGATGTGAATTCCAGTCCATCAAGCATGTGAAAAAAACCTCATATAAGTTAAAAATGTCACAAAAGACATGTGACAACCTTTCAAAATATGATTATACATATTTTCCAAAAATCACAAAAAAGGAAAAAATCAGCTTTCACAGGCTCTTCAATTCAGAATACATGAATTCAGTCCAAACTAAATTATACACAAATTTCCATAATAATCAATCAAAAAAATTAAAAATTATTAGAAAATCAAAATAAATACATACACAGCTTTTGAAAAAATGTATATATGTATCACAGGCCAATTTCCCTTTCCATTATCACACAATATATGTTGGAATTATGATATTTACAAAAATTTGACAGAACCATCTGGCCTTCACCACAGAAATAAACCTGTGGGCCATTCCTGAATCCAATAATATCCCAATTGAAGAGCCCCTTCCTACCTTTTACCCATGATAATACCCAGGGAACCCCTGATAAAATGTGAAATTATAAATACAGGCCTCTTCTGGGCTATATTTCCCCCAGAATCAATTTTATAATAATCCAGAAAACGTTTTCATAAGTAATAAAAAACTTGCAAGTCTACAATTGCCCCTGCAAGGATTTTTCCACTTTTCTTGCTTCATTTGAAGTTATTTTTGACTTCATTATCTACAAATTAAGTTTAACCATTTTTTTCTAGCTCATTGCTAGCCTTGACTCAGCCAAATCCATGGATAATAATCCTTATTTTTGAATAAGAAATGTTCCAACCATCTCAGGTGCACCAATCAAGATTTAACTTCCCTGAAAAGAGGTGTTAAATATCCTGTGTTCCACTTTGGCCCTTCTTCTGTTCAATTAAGATTAATAAACTCAAAAATTATCTCCATGTCTATAGCAACAAACCACCTTCTTTCATTGAATTTATTCATATTTCAAAAATTAATTCTGCACTATTTTGAATAATATATTTATTCTTATCACTATCACATCTGGTGGCTAACATATTTCAAGGCTCCTGGAATCTAGAAGACTGTCATTCTGTGTTTATTTTATTTTTCTGTTTCCATTGTCCTTTATGTCTTTTGTGTGTGTTTTTTTGTTTGGGTGCAGGGGCTACAAGGCTCTATTTCTGGGGATGCCAGGTATCCATAACCTTTTCTTTCTACTTGAAGACTTGGGGACATACAGAGGGATTTCTCTTCTTGAATCATATTCAAATCACAACACACTAAAATTTGGGGGAGGGAAATTGATAATTTAATTTCAAATAAAAATATACATATATAATAAATAAATAAGTGTATTTTCTATATAAAAGGTTTCAAATATTTCAGTTTCCTTGTTTTTTGTGAGATTTTAGAGTGGGACTTTTCCAAAAAGAATTTCCGGCAGATCTTCCTCCAAAGGCCCCTGTTAGCCCAATTATTCTTTCAGAGTAGTTTCCTATGTTGGCAGGTTGGGATTCTAGTTGAACAATGGACAGTTTCCAAAAGATTGGGTTTCTTTTATGTGAAAGTTTGCCCCAAAAACAGCTTCTTTAAGACCAAAATTGGATTCTCTGCGAACTTGAATGCTTGGGATCAAGTAGAAATGGGGAAAATCCAACAGTATCTGCAGATGTGGTTGCAGGACTAAGGCTAGAGACCAAGAATTTTTCCAAGGAACAACTACAGGTATGGGTGAGTTAAGGGTATTTCTCCTGCAGCATGAAGGGTCACCTGTGGAAGAAAAATAAAAAATTCATAAAAAATAGAAAATCAAATGACACTCCCTCTTGAGGAGTAGTTGGAGGAGGAAATTTGGTAAGCAAGTAAATCAAAATTACCAAATTTTTTGGAGAGGATGGAGCTTCCAGTTTAGTTTGTTGCTCTTGAAAGACCATCTTGGGGATGGAAATTGGAGTTGGAGGGTCTGGAACTTCAGGAGAGGGAGAGGGAGCTAGAGAAATAAATGGAGATGAAATTCATCCAAATATTATATTTGGAAGTGGAGGTCCTGAAAAACCCCATTGCAGGATGTTCACCAAGTTTTTTTTCACAATGAGAAGACTTGATGAATTGTTGCTGTTGAAGATATGATTTGGATTGAAAAGTTGAGTGGGGACAGCAATAACTAGAGGCAGTGGAGTGGGAAGGGCCCTTGAAATTAACCATCTATTTTTGATGGGTTTGAATTAACTCCCCAGTGCCTTTGAACTTGAAGGGTTTCCCTTTGGTTTTCATCACATAGATGTCCTTGGAATCTTGCATCTATCCAACCAGGATTGATATTCTTGGTGGGGAAGACTCAATTATTTTTTAAATAGTCAAGAATTTGAGTTTTTCTGCATTCAAATCTTCCCACCTATTGAATAAAAAAGCAGAAACAATTGGCAATAATTTGTGGCATGAAAATAAAAATTTTGAAGAAAACAAAGTGGGGGAGTATTAATTCCCTAGTACAAATTCATTCACAATTGTGATAGGTGTTTTTTATTTGGAGTTTAAAATACTCCTCAAACCTGTTCAAAATATCAATTCCCAACTGGCCTGTGGAAAATTGGTGTAATTTTTTGATGCAGATCCAAGATTTGGCTTTCTATTCTTCTTCTTGAGACCTCCAATTTGATGTGAACTTATTTTTGGTAGAATCTCAAGAGGATTGCAGTTCAGGGGTTGGTTTGGGGTCAGAATAAGCTATGATCTGGAACTGGGGATTAAACCTATTTATCCCAAAAGGGGAGAGGAATGGATTTATTTTATATTTTCAGGGGGGATGGATTTGATGATTAGTTTAGGTAGATGTGAGATATCAAACAATGATTGGAGAGTAGATCCATGGGTTGACCAATTTTGATTGAGGGATATGAAGGGATTTTGTTGTAAATGAATATGGGAGGAGATGATAGGATAAAGGGGTATGGGGGGGGTAAATGATAGGGGGGGATAGGATAGGATGAAAGGATATGGCAGGAGAAAATGACAAAGATGATTGTGGATGGATGACTTAATTTGAAAAAATTATATGGTGGATGTATAGCTATGGATGAATTGATGGTATAGTTGATTCATGGATGGTATGGAAAATCCTGCAAAGGGTTTGTCTAAGGAAGATTGCTTTGTAGGATTGTCCTATACACAACACAATTACACATTGCACTTGGTAAACTTAGCTTAAGAGTGGGTTTAACAAAACCATTGCAAATTCTCTAAAATGGAATCCTCTGTGCTGTAATCATACAACTGATAAATGAATTATTATTTCAATAAAATCATTACACTCATTCTTTTTTTTTTGAATTGAGAAGGCGCAGATTCATCAATTTGAAAGGTGTTAATTCAGGGTGTTCATGGGCCAATTTGACCCACTCAATACCCATAACTGGTGGGTTTTATGATAGTACTTCTTTCAACAAGCAGTTTTATATCAATGGTTAGAGAAAATCACATGCATTGAGTGGTTTTGGGTTTGATTCCCATCAACTGTGTTACCTTTTCCCCTAAACTTAACAGGTTATGAGCCCATTGCTGAAAGCTGTAGCATCCTGATCAAATTGGAAAATGAATTGCATGATTGATTTAACAATTTAGTTGAATAAAAGATATAATACTATGGGGTCAAGGGCACACCAAATAGGTGCTTGGAGTATGTTGGAGTATTGTGATAGTCCACCTTGCACCAAGCACTTGTAGCTCAAAAGTTAGAGAAGCTTGCATGCATGGAGTGGCTGCAGGGTTGAGCCCAATTAACTGTGTTACCTTATCCCCCAAACTTAACAGTGGGTATTTGTTGGGGTTTGAGTCAAGTGGTTCCTGAAAAAATTAATGTTTACCCAACCTACCTTAAGCTGCTGCCATGTGGGTATGGGTTTGAGCAGTCCTCTTAGTTTGGGTCAACCTATGGGTACCCATTGGTGATCTTGGTCTTGTTTTGTTTTGTTTGTACATATGGTGAATGGTTCAGGTGGACTGGGAAGGAATTGTTGGCTTGCCACCTCCTCTTCCTCAAGTAGCATGTGTCAATGAAAAAAACTAAAACAATACCATCCTTGGTTTGGCCAAGGATGAGACCAAGCCAATTGTGATGTATTGTGTCCCATGTCCTATTGTGGTCACTGGTCAGGGAACTTCTAACCAGAGTTAGAGCATCTCCAATTGTTGAAGAGCTTGGCTTGTGAGGTGGTGGCTTTCTAGCTAAAAAAATAGGTAGAAAGCAATTTATTGCATGAGTTTCACAATCACACAATCCATAAGGCCATGGTAGCTAGCTAGCAACCCACTACACACAATTGTGTGCCACATCTGGGGTTTGCTAGCTAAGACCACTTCATTCTCAAAAATTGTCAACACAACTCCATCACCCAAAACAAATCATTTTGCAAGTTACTTGTGTTCAACCACCAACCCACCAATCATTGACCACATCCTTTTTTGACAACAGGTCATCAGGGGGCAGGTGATGAAGGAGATTGAGCAGTCCTAACAATCTCATGAGAGAGAGATAGGTGGAGTGGGGGGAGACCTCATGAGCATCTATGACCAACCTGGGTGGTGCTTGTGAATCCTAGCTAGCTCAAAAACCCACCCAGGTCCTTACAATGATGGGTGAAGCAAGCAGTTGTTGCATGGGGCTGAGCAGCTGCATGTGGACCAGCGCCAAGCACAAGGAAGGGGGAGCCAGTGGTATACCAATGAAAAGTGGTGGGGAAGGAGGGGGGGGGGAGAGAGCTGGTGATATGATCAATGGTGGAGGGATGGGGAGATGTGGAGGATGGATGCTAGTAAGCTTTCTAGATTTTAATAACTTGATGGAAAATTTGGAAAACTTGTGGAGCTTGCTTGCTAGCAAGGCCTTACTTTTGCATGATTGTGAAAATCACTTGTTTAACTTAGCTGATGAGTGGGTTTACCAAGATGATTGGAGATGCTGAGGTTCTTTCCAACTCAAGGCTGCAAACAGTCAACTTTGGTTGCAAATTGAGGACTTGCACAGGAGAATTTGTCATTTTTAGGCCAGGAACAGATCAGAGCCTCACATAAAAGCAATGGAATACCAAAATCAAGATGAAATACTGATCCTATCAGAAACACCCTCATCCCAAAATAAGTTGTCTTCTACATCACCAGCCAAGTCATAGGATCACCACCTCCATTACCCTTGTCAAAAAAAAACGCAAGTTAGCTAGCAAAGTCTGGGAACATTTTTGTGAAGATGGAACAGGTCAGTCGACCTCCATTTCTCTTTTCTTTTGATTTACTGTTTCAACTTCCACGCACCAAAGCAGGTTGGATTACAGGCTTAGAACTCAACAGTCTGGATGTCAGTGGATATCGCACGGATGTTTCTGATACTGTCATCCGCCTCGTACTTATAAGCGAGTACACACTCAAATCACTCCAAGGGTCACACCGGAGCCATTCACACACACCAGAAGGGTTGTTCTTGGTGAATATGCTGGTGAACTTGGAACTTCAACCATGCCGTGTAAGCTTCCTGCCAGGGGCTCTGGTTGGCGGGGGGTTCTCATCAATTCTGACCATCGATTCTGCCCACCCAAATCATTTCAGGGAGGAGAGTCCACCTACTGCATCTTGAAACACTTCGAAACTTGTCCAAAGCTTCCTGGCATTCTATGGCACGTTTGCTCTCCTATTAGCGTCTTGTTTCCCTTGAAACGGCTTTGGATGGATCCCCCCTCCCCCCTCCCCCCTCGATGATTTACAAGGGATACGCTCCCAATTCAGCTGCGTTCGCCATTCACTTCAGATCAAATTCGGAGACTCAAGATCCCTGCATCTCTCGTGTCACCTTGGGTTTGCCTGGTGATTCAAACATATCAAAATTTGATTCCAAGTCTTCCTTCCATCTGTTTATATGTCTGCGCACTTAGTAGCAGGTTGATGAGTAGAACAAACGGGAACTATCAGCGACAAACTTCATGCGGATCAAGAAGACAACAGCAACAAAAAAAAGAAAAATATACAAAAAATTGCAAAACATGAGATATGCCACTTCTGAGGATATATGTACATACATTCAAGAAAACAAGAAGCGAGAAATGGGTGATAGCAAGCAACAAGTACATCAAGCTATGAGTTGAGAGAGATCGAAAAAAAAAACAGCAGACGGCAAGCTTTTTTTTGTTTGTTCGGCTTGGTCCCGGCTGAATCCATCAAGTACGACCTCGTCATAAAAAAAACAAAAACAAAAAACAGAAATCAGATGTGAGCCGATGCAAGAATTTGGTTGAAGTACAAGTACAGTTGAGCACATGAGGACCCCAGATCCTGAGCCGGGTGGATCGGTGAAGGGGACGCAAAGTAGATTGACCAAACCAATGGTCGATAAGTCCGGGATCAAGTCCTCAATCAGCCCGGACGTCGCAAGCGCTATTTCGACCGAGCAGGGAAAGAGAAGCACGATGCAAAATGGAACGTTCGACCTAAGCGCCCTTTGGTCAAGAATAAAATCGAATTCTGGATTTGGGGGTTAGCGCCGGTATATCTCACCTTTTCATCCTTGGTTTGTTTTTCTGTTAATCTTTCGAACCGTATCTTTGACCCTCAATTTATACTGATCATCCTTTTCATTAGGGCTGGCTCACGAACAACACCCAGAGGTTTATGATAGGGTCGATATGCGCGAAAGATCATAAGGGAGTGGAAGGCATACAAATCTAACATTAGCCCAAATCAATTTTTGAAAAAAGTACGCCGACAGGGAGTGAAATATCATGATAGATGGTAACAATAGGCCAAATGAATCGCGTTTGAAAATGATATTTTCTTGCAGAGTAAACTCATTACAGTTCAATTGACGAATTTATGTGATACTAGCGATGGGGGTAATAGAAAGAAACCAAAAGGGGAATAATCACAATACTTCACTCAAAGTCTGAATGAGATGCAAATCGCGATAAAGCCCGTGTTTAAAACAAGACCGATGTTTTATCGTCAGCCATCCTATCGAACGAATCCCTGGATATATGCAAACTTAATCTACTAGGAAGGATTTCACCAACCTTGAAGGCATCCTTATAGGCATCTAAGAGTGTTTTAACTCTCTCGCGTTCGGATCTCAATCCTTCGTCTTCCGTCAACAGTCCCTCAAATAGCTCTTCGCGGTATAAGGTCGAAACTAGTCGATTCTGTACGCCCTCCTTAACGTGATTAACCAGTAGATGCATGACGGCTGTGCATTTTTTGGGGATATCAGGTTGGTTAAACTTGTTTCGAGCGCGCTTCTGCGTGGAGATATAGAACTAACCCTTAGGTACTAGGTCTTGTATTGTTTGTCGAACAATACCAAAGTAGGACATCATCAACGACCTGATGAGGTTAATTTCCATCTGCTCACGTTCGGAAAGATGCGCTTCCTTTGGGTCTTCAGAACTCTACATGCAGCGGTAAGCATGATCAATTCCAGTCTTCACGGTTGGGGGGTTAGGCATATGATAAATCTAAGAATCAGAACCTACTGTCACTGGGAAGTGCTTATCTAGGCTTTTCATGTTAAATGCGGCATGAGTGCCCTCAAACCCAGGGGTCCTGTGTGCGACCTGGAGAGCACTCGAAGCATCAGTTGGTTGATTTTCAAGAACATCCTGATGTGCAGATTTTCTGCGAGACCGATGCAATTGTTGAGCCAACAAAGCACTCCCAACGCCGTTAACTGAACCTCCAAAAAAGTAATTAAGGAAACTATCTTTAGCAGAGCCATAAGGATGTGGTGCAGATTGGTGATGTTCTCGGTGGACGTGTGAGGGTGTCGGGTTGGGCGGCCCACTGTGTCGTGTATCGGAGGCTATCCTCTTCGGGTTGGGCGGGCCGATTGACGGCGCACTGAACTGAGGCTGCTCGAGGGGAGCCGAAGCAGGACGGAAAACATGGCCGTTCACATGAAGATTTTGTCGGAGGTTCGGATGTACCTCGCTTCTTTGGGACGTGCCCTCGTCATCTTCACTCGAAGAATCCTCGACATCTCCGTCAGAAACAGACTACATGATCGAATGGCAAAAAAACAGAGTGAAAACAAGAATTGGAGAATAGCGAACCGAGGATAAAACCCCAGCTACCGACAGAGGCGATAGTTGCAATAGATAGCCTGGAAGAACGTTTGCGCACCCTTCTTTGGTCCAATGAACCATTAATTGCCACATGCGAATGTTGTAATGTCCCATGAATTGGGGTATTTTTCATGAAGTCGGGGTGGTTAGTGTTGATGTATGCTGCTTGAATAGCTATGAGCGATTGAACATATTCAGACGTGGGTCCCAATCGTTCCCGAAGTAGTTCGGAGATGGCCTCGACCAACTGGGCATGTAGCTTTGGATACCGCTGAAGGTCCTGTTTTCGGAGCCAGCTTCGATTCAATAATGGCAAACGATACGTATCAAATATTTCGAGTTTGAAACTCACGGGGTTAGTGCAGCTATGGCATATTTTCATCAACTCTTCATAAACTAGCTCAACACAACGCAATCCTGGAGATTCCAGCAATTTGATTTGAGGCTTGATGAGTAAATCAAACGCTGCTTCGGGGATGAAAAGGCTCGACCTGGTCCCTGTCGAATTGCGGATGGAAGTCCTAATGTCCATATTGTTCAAATTTTCCATAGGATTTAAAGTTTGAAGAGCGTGGCCAAAGACCTCGTTGAATATATAATGAATTCGAGCTCCTCCACAAAGCTCTTTGGTAGAAAGATTTGCTTGACTTCCATCGATATAAGAAATGAAGTCTTTCACAAATTGGGTCATCAACTTCAAAACCAATGAGCCGCGGTTTTGTTTCCCCCAAAAGGCTGAATCACCACCAAAGGCGTTCAGTTCTTGCTGAGTTTGACCCATCAGAGTATTCAGCCTAGCCTTCATATCCGGCAACTTGTCACGAATGTGTGACATCAAGACCTGAAGCAAGCGAAGAGAAACTGGAAGTCAATACCGCACGGGGTAATCCTGCAATTGAATGGGTGAGCTTGCCTGATTCAACGTCTTGGCCAGAAATTTTGTTCCACAACGGTGAGCGATATTTCTATAGGCTGGATGGGTCCGAAAAAACTCTTCCTCTTTTGACAAAGCCTTTTCCATTGGCAATTCCATGTTGATATCATGCTGACTTCTATTGACGAGCCCGGTGAATCCTAACTTGAGTGAGTAAATCCTGCCAGTGAGAATATCCATCGCGTTGGTACCAGCGTCCATCAAATCAAGCTTGGTGAGGACTCCTATAGTCCTTCGCCCTGGAGGATCAACAGATCGCGCCAACATGAGCGAATCTGAATTGGCCAGATCAACGTTGGCTGGTGACACGGCTAAAATGACACTAGACGAGCAAAGAAACAAAAAAATTAGATCGTAGAAATGGAAGCATTAACAGACATTTCAAGTGGGATTAATTACCTGTTCGGTTTAGAGATGTACTCTAGGACTAGGTTACGGATTTGCCGCTCAATGTCAGTGGGTTGATCACCAACGGGAACCTTCGTAGGATTACAGTCGATAGCTTATGAGATATCATGAATTATTCACAAGCCAAGAATCAAGAATGGGGCTAGACAAACCTTTGTGAGACCAGGCAAATCAACCAGAGTCAGGTTCAGAACCCGGGGACTATGGATCTTCAGATTAATGGGTAGACGACTGATTCCATTATTGCTACCGGCTACTCGCAAGGTTTCATTTTCGATTTCTTTTCTGATCTCCTCGAAATCAGTGAACCGTCGGTTGGGGAGGTGCAAAAACTCTCCGTAGTCGCTACTGGAACGTGACGAAGATGGTTCGAGTGATTCAGAGGTTCTGGATGGAAGATGAATCAATTGAAGTACAAGCGGTCGACGAGTGACGATCCCAGCCCCTCTGGGTAAAAAATCCCGTCCCACGATCCTGAATTTCATGATTTGGAAGGATCGAGCGGGTTCAGCTTGGATGACTGAGTCATTTGTTAGAAAAACTAGTAAAGAGTGCCTCACGTTTCGAGTACGGATGATTTCCCAGAGCTTTGCGAGCCTACCACCACGATTTGAGGTAAATCGACCGTTTCACCGCCAATGGCATTGAAAGTGTCTTGTAACTTGTTGACGAGCGTTATCAAATCTGAGGTTTCAAAGGTTCAAAACGTACCGTAAGCTCCGCAAGTTGTCAAAAAAAAAAAAGTTGATATCTTTAGCATGCAATAACTAAAAAAAAAAGCCGCTTCGCACCTCCATCCATCGTCTTTACTGGTCGCAAGTTGGAGCGAGTTGGGAATGAGGGGGCTTGAATGGATATGCTTCAGATATCGGAATGGCCGGGTCAAGGAAATGATTGAACGAGAAAGTAGAATGCTGGATGGTCAACAACAGCCTGAGACGTATGGTAAGTACATAAGTTGTGCTGCCAGACTCTTCAGGACCATGTCACACATCCGCCTGGTGAAATTCACTCGGGCGGGCGAAGGAAGACAGGAAGATGTTGGCCAGAATCGAGTGCGAGCGCAGGCAGGGCACCAAAGCGGGAATTGGACGGAATTATCGAGTGGCATCTGTCGCGTGGGCTGGTGGTCGCATGGAAGTCTCGGGTGCTCACGAGCACCAAGACCCGATCGACCGGGTCCATGCAACTGAAGCGGAACTGGGATCAACCAGTCAGCTTGCTGTCAAGCAAGCTCAGTCTTGGACATCAATCAATACATCGGGACTGGTGGGGAGTCGAAAAGGGCTCATTTTAAATTATCATTTCCAAATCACAGAATAAAATATGAAAACCATCAATTATTTTCTTCCATTCAGCTTCGCAAGTTCAGATTCAGAGAAAGATTGCAAGACTGTTTTGACGCCAACACATTTTGAAGCAGGTCTTACTCTTTTCAAAAACTGTTTAACACCAAATTTTAAAAAAATGCAGATTAAAAAAAGAATTGTCAAAATGAGTTTCATTGCAATTATTTTGTGGTTTTCCAAAGCTGATAAATGGTATTATCTTTTCTTTGTATGAATGATTCATCTCTTTTAAATGGAAGGAACCACTGAAGCTTCAAGGATTGCTTCTATTTTCAGCCCAAAGATATATTTTTGAGAGATTTTTTTTATTTCTTGAAAGATAAAAGGATTGCAATGGTCTTTCATAGAACTTGACCATCATGCTTATTTTTTTAGTCATGGAATTCTCCAAAGAAGATTGTTTGGCTCAAGCTTGAAATATAAAATAATTGTGAATTTTTTATTTTATCATGAAAGTGATTTTTCTTCAACTTTTAGAAAAAAGAAGATATCCTTGATATCATATTCTTTTTATACATTTATTAGGGTGTATCAGAGTTAGAAACTCCACCATTAGCAACCTGGAAGTTTCTTTTACAAAACACAACATTTTGAATAGTGCTTTTCTGGAATACACATACCCAGTAACTGGTTTATTTCAAAATGGCAGGTTTCATAGAAATGGCAGATTTTAAACATAAAACCCACCATTCTATGCATAATCATCCATCATCCTCCCCTCTGCATGCACCCAAGGTGAAAAGTAACATTCATCATCACCTACCTACCTGTTCCACTTTCATCCCACTCACCAACCCATGCGCATCATTCAATCCATTTCTCATCCTCTCAAACTCCATCTCATCAACTGTCAGTCATCAGAAGACCAGCTAAGCACATATCTGTTGTATTAACTATAGCAAAAAAAATTCCACAGCTTAATACAGGTAAAAGGTCCAGGATCAGCCATCACTCACAGAATAGAAACAAACCATGGTAAGATCTCTAACTCAGTTGCACGCATTCCTTCTTAATTTTAAGGCAAGTGTCAAACCCTGCTTGTCTCTCTGGTACTTCATCCTTTTGTATGGAACCCACAAAATCCAAATCCTTGAACTAGGACACTGCATCACCCAAGAGTCTAATCTGACTAAAGCACTGGTCATGGGCTTCTTCCTCTCAACCAGCAGCCAAAGCCATATGAAGCAAGTATAAAAGTCAGCTTCTAGCTCTAGTAGGTCCCACTTTCCTAATTAAAGTCATCCTTCATTGGTAAGGATAAAACTGGGCGAACTCTGATTCTGCTCATATGATTTTGCACCTTTCATTCTCTAATGCAAACTTTCAGTCTCATTATTAAAATTCACAATGACACATTTATCTAAACCATCAACCAAGATAACATGACTGGGGATCTTAAAAACAAGGGCTTAGAAAAATTTGATCAGTCTTGATTAATCTATCATCATAAATCTCTTTTAATCCAAAAAACTGCTACAAAGGCTCACCCTGATGTAACACCTTAACTTTGCTCCTTTTTTACCTCCATCCTACCTGAAACTCATTGCCAAGTGGGGAAAAAAATAACACCAACCATTTGAAAGCTTCATATTTGCACAAGATCCTGGACTCAAGACCTATCTCCCATAAGGTAAATTTCTTTATTTCTTCCTTAACACTCACCAAATTCTCCTTTCATTTTAATTTTATTTTTTTCTCTTATCTTTTCTCCTTTATTTATTTTTATTCTCTTTCTCCTTTCTGCACAATCTTTTGTGAATTTTTCACACAATAACATTCATCAAGATATCATTTCCTATATTTTTCTTGGTGTAAAACTCCACATACCTACAACCAACAATACTGCTACAACCAATTGGTTACCTGGATGAATGAATTATCACAAAGTAATAATAATCAATCTCACCCCTGCCATGGTCTTTCTCCCAAATGTTCTAGTACGTGTAGATGTGAATCCAAGATACATCAATCTTTCTTACCTGTTCCCTTTTCTTTTCTTTCACCACCATGGCTATTCTAATAAGGAAATCTAGGGATTCAGATGCTAAAGGGTGAAAGGATCCCAAAATGATTTTTTTCATGACTATCTTGGATGAAATTTAGATAAGCTGGGATTTTTGGTCAGCCTTAATTGTGAATTATCAATAATCAGATCTGGATCAGCCTCAAGTGGGAGGTATTTATGATTCAAGAGCACACTTTTATCCTTATTCAAAAAATTTTATCTAGACAACATCTTCACTTTCCCCAAAATAAATTTATCATAAATTAAATGCAAACCACAATTTACATGTAGAAATCATTAAAATATTAGAAAAAAATCCCTGGCAAGGCTTATAAGGAGGCAATGAATTTATTTCAATTTCAAATTTTTCCAAGAGAGAGAGGTAAGGGTCAATCTTAGTAGCAGGAATACTAAAAAATCAGATAATGAACCATGAAAAGGGGTTGGTTTCAAAAACTTGGGACAACTGATTATATTTTATTTGAGTATTTAATCAATTGGTCATTTTCCCAGGTTCAAAGTTCTATTCAACCATTGATAATAATCATCATAATCATCAAGGAGATTTAGGGGATCATTATTTTGGATTTTATATGCTTGATATATTTGGAAGATTCAATGGTAGTTTCAATTTATGTACTTTTAATGAAACATTGCCATCAATTGATTGTATTACAAACCAATTCTTATCCTACTAATCTTCTTTCACCTTCCCTCAATGAGAATTTTTTATTCTAATCCTCCTTGGCTAATCTGATCATCATGCTCCTCATTTATTGATTATGATCTTCTTCTTAGATTTCCTTTGATCATATCATTCCTAAAATTATTCTTCAATTTTCAATTCAGTTTGATTGGAAGATGAAACCACTAGATGGATGATGCTACAGAGAATAAAATGGATAGATCAATATTGATCATTTGCTTAAATGGCTGCTGTTGATTTGAATATTTATTGAAAATAAGAGAAAATTATGATTATGAATTACAGGTAACACCAGGAAAAAATGAAAGAATTGGTTTTCAGGCCAGTGCAAGTGCAGGTTGTGGGTATATATATACTACATTTGAAAAAAACACTTATTTGAAGGTAAATTTGACACCCCCAAGGAAAGATAAATGGGTTTTTTATTTTTTAATGGTGGGTTTTAAATATAAGATTTGAGTTGAAAAACACCATTCAGAAAATAGAAGGTCTCCTAACTTTTATATAACTTATTATGATTAATATTGAAAAAAAATAAAATGAAGAAACTGGAATTTTAATCATACTTATATTTAATTTTTGGAATTCATTAAAAAAATTGAGCTTTTCATAATTAAAATTGGTTTAAGAAAGAGTAAATTGAATTGAAAAATTCTCAATATTGAAAATCATTCTCCTTGCCAATCCTAATTCAGAAATTTTTTGAACATTTTGTCTTTGAAGATACTACCAGTTACCAGAAAAATTTCTGCATTTTATGGCACAAATTTATTGCTGGAAAAGCAGCTCATCAAAACTGCAGATAGATCTGGGAAATAATCATATAGTGTATCCAGTGAGTTTGGTTGGGTGGTCAACTCTTGCTCTTCATGTGAGAGGCCATGGTTGATGGCCAGATCAAATTTTTTGATGGGGAAATATCCAAGGGAGCACAATCTTGTTGAGTCATGAACATGAACTAGTTGTTGATCAAATCAGAAAAAAAAGATCAATTGTTACTGCTGTTGTGACCCTCTTAACCCTTACCATTAAAATTATGTTTTTTTTTGAGGAAAAACCACTCTTGGTGGCTTCATTTGAAAGCTGCCATGGCCAATTTGATGGCACACCCCTATTGGGTGACAACCTGAAAAGCAGTGGTTGAATAACTGCCATGCTTCTTTTAGCACCTACAAACTGTGGTTAACAAAAAAAAACAACTTAGTTGGGAACCCAACCAAACTCATTGGATACAGCATACATACAAGTTTAAATCTCTTTTCACAAGTTATCTCATGAAAGGGTGCCTGTATCAGGTTTTTTATCCAGGTTCTTCTCAAACTGGTCAGGAGGTTGAGCCATTTATTCCAATAAATCAATGGAACAATAAAATTAATATTAATTAATCTTAATTAAGCCATTCTGAAAACTCAATCCTCAATATTTCTTTGTAAGTAATTTTTCATAATCAATTGATAATTTTGATTTACTCAAGTAAGTAACTAACTGCTTTTTTTTTGGCATCAAATCAGTATGTAAACTTGATATATCCTGGAAAGATATGATTAAAAAACCACAAAATATCAGGAGGAAATTGAGGCACATTGAAATTCAATCCATATTTAAGTCATCAATTCATTGCACTTGAAAATTTATTTCACTCATCACTTCATTGAACCAATAAATTCATTGCACTCATCACTTCAGTTCTATTAATCTTTTAAAAAGGCCCTCAGAAAAATACCTCAATAATATGAAGAGCAAACCTACCCCAGGAAATAAACAGCCAAAATTTCAAAAAAATTTGAGACTCCTTCTGCATCAGATTCCAAATTCTCCAGTCAACTAAAGAAAGTAGATCATCTGATCATTTTCAAATGGCTCAAAATTACTTCCAACTATGATTCTTTCTTTTATTCTAAAATTAAAATTGGGCTGGCTGGCATCCATATTATAATTTCAATCAATGGTTATCTCTTGATGGTCAATGAGCTGAAGGATAGAACCAAAATTAGGCTTGATCTTTCATCAAAAAAATGAAGCATTTATTGAAGAATCATTGGGAAAAATATAAAATAGCCTACTCAATGACAATCTCAACAGTATTTGGTCTCAATGATTCAAATTAATACAAAGGAATCAACTTGGTGGTTGATTTTATGACCAAATTGATAAAATATTTGGGAAGAAGGAAAATATAACCAAAATAGCTTATTTTAATGCCCAAATATCCAACTACATTGATTCTCAGGAGATTCTAGCCAATCATCAGAAAATTAATGATAATAATGGGGAAAAATTTATCAAGAAACCATTGGAGTGGCCAGAATCTGAAGGCAAAGAAGAAATTACAACCAGAAGAGGTATAATTGGGTCTAAATCAGCATTAATGATCCATTCCAATCCTTCTTAGATACAAAACTTGAATATTTAGATCATTTGATTCCATGCTTGGACCAAGTCATAAAAAATACTCTTAACCTGGAGGAGGAGGGTTCTGGAACATCATCTCCTCCCAAACAAGCCAAATATATGGCCCTATCTTCAGGAAGTAAATTTTAAGTTATCTTTCCCAGTGAAAAATTACTGATTTCCTGTAAAAAGCCCCACCCTTTTTAAAAAATCCTAAATCTTAAGCTTATGTGGCCTCCCACTTCAAAAAATAACAATTTTTGGCTAAAATAATACTAAGTAAAGGGGAAGAGGAAGGAATCCAATTCCAAAAAATTCAACCCAAAAATTGGTAGAGGAACAATTCAAGATTTGAAATTCTTAAATATATAAATGTTAATTGAAATTTGGGTGAGGAAATTAAATGCTTCCACCAATATTGGAACATGTATACATAATAATACATAGATATTACTTTCAAACCAGTTAAATGACAAATGGAAAGCAATAGGCTTGAGGTGGAAAATAAAAATCCTCAGCTTGAAAAGTAAAGAGGGGAGCTCCAACTGGAAATTTATACCGGAAATAAAAGAGGGGAAAAAATGGCTGAAAATAAATAGCTGGATGCTCAGTTGAATTTCAGACAAACTGAACCAGAGTTTTGAAAGGAGAAGAACAAGAATTAGAAGGAATTTCTTGCATCAGATAAAAGGGAGATGGTATCCTTAGCTTTTACATTTTTTTGAAGTAGTAGAAATTTGGAGGAAATAAAGAAAATTGATCAAGTAGATTGATTTTAAATAATTTACTATGTGCAATTTAAAAAAGAAGAGAATTTTGCTATTTTTTACTAAAAAGTTTGATACTATCTCTAACACATCAAACCATCAAGTTTCTCAGAATGGGTAGATCTGATTATTTCCTCCACAGAGTGGTCATCAGAATCACCCGGAACAACAAAGTTTCAAGAGATTAAAAAAAATATAATACCTTGATTTTTTTTTGCTTGGTTGAAGCTGTGGGGGTTAGGCTTTTAATTAGTATTTTCCTTTTCAGAATTGATAAAGGGGTGGATCCAAATGCTGAATTTTTCCACTGGGCCATTTGAATCTCTCCTTGAGATGATAATAATAAACCTCTAAAGACATTATGGAATCTATCTTTTGAATACTCCTTCTCTTAAAAGCCATATTCTTAAAATCATTCTTCTATTTTTTTGAATAATCATCAATCATAATTCTTTGGGAAATGAAATTAATTCTATTGAGTCAAAACCAAAACGGGTTTGTCACAGTTGGAATTTGGGAGGGGAACAGGTGTTTCAAAGAAAGGGGCCATCAATTTAAAATCCATGTGTTGTGCCCCCAGACAGTAGTTCATAACTATGGATTTGAGCTTTCAGAGAACCAAATGTGCTCCAGGTGCATTCCTCTCCTCACAAAGAAATTTTCTAGCAAATTGGAAATTTATTCTCAAAGAAATTTTCCCAAAGCTTTTGATTCAAAATGGAAAGCAATTTTCTCACAAAGTGCATATAAATTTGCAATGAATTTTCTAGAAAATTTCCATTGATTGAAATTAAATCAAAAATAAATTGCAATTTTCTTTTAAAAAGAATTTGCAAGCCATTTTCCAAAAGAATTGGCAAATTGCAGAAACAGAGGAGAGGGTATTTACATGGAGGGAATACCAAAAATGTGGGAGGGTGG